>JAJIBD010038120.1:0-266450 GCA_021461705.1 Cryptotis parvus | reverse complement strand
AAGAAGATTGGCTGAAGAACTCCACATGAGGACCCATGGCCTAGAATGGAACGAACAGGGTGAGAGACTATCTGAGTTCATCATGTCCACCAAGACCATTCATGGGAACTCACAGTTCCAGAAAGCTGAAGCAAAAGCGTTGGACATGGGAATCTACTGGCGGACAGGTCCACAAAAAAATTGACCACATCATCTTCAATTGACGGTTTTGTCTGACCGATGTAGCTGTCGTCTGCAAATTCCAAACAGGATCGGACCACCATCTCCTTCGTGCAAAATTCTACTTCCCGCAATGGGGAGAAAAGGCTGCAAAAGTTTAAGAAGAGAACTCCCAGAACGACCACCAACTGGAAACTCTTTGGCACCACTGCAGCAACATGGGAAGATACCATCATTGACGACATCGATGAAGAATCGAAGCTGGTTCAGCACCGCCGTGATTGTGCGAAGAATGCAGAGAGAGAGAAAGACACAAAAGAACGCCTGTCTTCAGAAACTCTCGAGCTCATTCGCCAACGTGGCAAGGCACGAGCCTCAGGAGACCAAATGCTAACGTCCAAGCTTGCTAAGCGGTGCAGAGAAGCGATAAAAAGAAGACCTCAAAGACAGAAGAGCAGAAATACTGGAAGATGCAGCAGAAGCCGGGAAAAGCATTCGCACTGCCCGCCTGTCCTTCGCCAACTATAAGACCAAGATGACTGCCCTCCGGCGCCCTGATGGATCTATCACATCTTCCAGAAAGGCAATGGAGAAGATTATCCAGGACTTCTACTCAAATCTCTTTGATAGCCACATCCACCTGCCCACATACCAAATTCCACAGGATGGATATGACATTCCCAACGTTCTCCCTTCTGAAATCCGACATGCCATCTCGTTGGTAAAGAAGGGAACAGCACCAGGCCCAGACAAAGTCAGACCCAAACACCTGAAGAATCTGCCGTCGGTAATCATCAATACACTAGCTCGGCTCTTCACATGCTACCTGTTCAAATGCAAGGTGCCCTCCCAATGGAAAAGCAGCAGGACAGTTCAACTGTTCAAGAAGGGAGACATTCACGACATCGGCAACTATTGCCCCATCTGCCTGTTGTCTGTCATCTACAAGCTGTTTACACGAGTCATCCTGAACAGGATTAGCAGAACACTAGATGAAGGACAACCATGCGAGCAAGCAGGCTTCCGGAAAGGATTCAGCACAATCGACCATATCCACACAGTAGCCAAGCTCATCGAGGTTTGTATGGAGTACAAGATGCCGCTCTGTCTCACGTTCATTGATTTACAGAAAGCCTTTGATTCTGTGGAGACTGAAGAAGTCATTGAAGCCCTAGCCAAACAGGGTGTTCAAAACCAATACATCAAGATCCTTCGTGAGCTGTATTACGGACTCTCCACCAGGATCTCACCATTCTACAAAGAAGTGATCATTAATGTGAAAAGAGGGTTTCGACAGGGTGATACCATTCACCAAAACTCTTCAGTGCCACCCTCGAGAACATCATGCGACAATTAGAATAGGAAGGAATGGGAGTAAAGATAGATGGTGGCAACTACACCACCTCTGCTTCGCTGATGACATCATTCTAATAACACCAAACATTAGCCAAGCGGCACAAATGCTGGCTGACTTTGACCGAGAATGTGGAAAGATAGGTCTACAGCTGAATCTAAAGAAAACAATGTTCATGAAGAATGAACTAGTTCCTGAGGCCCCATTCACTCTCAATGGAACAAACATCTCTGAATGCAGCAGTTATGTGTACCTAGGTCGAGAAGGCAACATGATGAATGACCTAAAACCTGAGCTGCGCAGGAGGAAGAGAGCGGCATGGAATGCCTTCAAAGGCATCGAAGAAATAGCTAAAAGGACAAAGAACCTCCGGCTCCGGGCACATCTCTTTGACTCCACCGTTCTCCCTGCATTAACATATGCCTCAGAGACCTGGGCCCTACGAAAGCAGGATGAGAATGCTATTCGGGTCTCCCAGAGAGGAATCGAAAGAGGCTATGCTTGGAATATTATGCCTCACTCAAGTGAGAGAAGGAATCCGGAGTTCTGACCTCCGTCACTATTCCAGAATCAGGGATGCTGTCTCGTTTGCCAAGGTATTGAAAATCAGATGGGCTGGACATGTAATGCGATTTGGAGACAACCGCTGGACTATAGCCATTACCGACTGGATGGGATCCAGTCAAAAGATCACGTGGCCGCCCACCTACAAGATGGTCAGACTTCCTTGTAAAGACCCTGAAGGAACGGTTTGAGACTCTTCATATTCCTGAATCAACCAGATGCCATTGGGCTACATTGGCACGTGATAGGGTCCAATGGAAATGTTACTGGCGCCCGCTCAGAGCAAATCGATGAATAACGGGATTCAAGTGATCAAGTGATTTGTTCAGTATTACAGATACTGAAAGGCATCTGTATACATATCCTTTAACCTATATTCAACACTCAGTTCTTATCCAGTGTGATCATTTCCAACTATTATTGTCACCTGATCCCTTCTCTATCTTACCTGCACTCCACCCCACCCACACACACACACACACACATACACACACACACACTTGTGGTAGATTCCCAATAACTGACTAGTCCTCCTTGCCCGTTTTCCTTGGCATTGGATATTAGTCTCATCACTGTATCACTGTCTTCCCGTTATTCATTGATTTGCCTGAGCAGGCACCAGTAACATCTCCATACTATTGCAAGTGTAGACCAATGGCATCTGCTTCCTCCAGGGATAGGAAGAGCCTCAAACCATTCTTCAGGTCATGAAATTGAGGTCCATAATTGTTACTGGTTTTTGGCATATCAAATAAAACACGGGTAGCTTGCCAGGCTTTGCCATGTACATGGTATACTCTCAATAGAAGGCTCGCATCTCAAGCATCTACATATTAGTCTCATACTATTTTTTAAATGAATGCAGTCATTCTATATCTGTGCCTTTGTTCTATGTGAAATCTAATGCTTTGGAGAATGGACTTCTTTAGCATCAGAAGCAGAATCAGAATGTAATTCATCCTTTTTGTTTGTTTTTTTGGGCATGCCCAGCAGTACTTGGGTCTTATACATGGCTATGTGTTCATGGATCATTCTTCACAGTTTTTACACCAAGACACAGTATTTGTGTATGTCACAACATTTACACCAAGGTAGCTCTCACTGTAGTGTGTGCTATACAACCCAAGCAAAAAGGGTCTTAACCTCACTGTGTTTATGTAACCTTATGTCACCATCCACAGAAGCAGGTTAGAGTTTGCACGCTTGGGCAGGAAGAAACAAAACTGAAGCTTGTGGTCAAACAGTCATAGTCTAGCATGTGACCTGCATGTGTGTTGTAAAGCTCTCCTATAGGAAAGCAGTATTTGGATCACAGAATTGCTTTCCAGTCTGATCTGGATCTACAATGTTTTCTGCTTTGTCAACTTCTTTTCCCCTCTCCCTTTTATTTCCTGGGATCTGGCTCAATTAACTATCCTTCTTGCATTTCTCAGCTTCCTCCTATCAGTGACCTTCTTATCCACAAACTATGCACAGTTTTGTTACGGGGCTAAAAGTATTACTCTCCCTATTTCTGTCCTTTTTTCTTGAAAACCATATTCCCTCTATGCCAAGTTTCCTGGAAGTGTGGCCTCCCTCTCTGCCCACCTACCACATACCTTCTAGGCAGGGAAGAGTGTTACAGTATTAACAAGGCTAGTGCAACCAGCAACAGGCACTTAGGAGGCATCATATAATATCTTATCTCTGAGTGGCACTGGGATCCTCCTGATATTTATACCCACATATTAGACATTAGAGCGTTGTGGTTTAATAACAGTACCTGACAGTTCTCCAGGCCCTGGATTCTAATATCTTAGTCTCATGAATTTTCTCTGTCTTAATGGCTGCCTACTTTTATATGTTTTAATCTGTAGAATACTGTCCTTTCTTTGCTAAAAGTTCTCTCTAGCTGTACATATGCTTTAAATTACCAGTTATATTTACTAACCAAATACTTTTCTTGGGTCTCACCTTTCCCATTACTTACAGTTTACCAGATATTTATTGAATATTCCAGAATAATCTGAAGTTCAAAATATCTGCCATATATTTTTAGTACATGCCAGAGAGATAGTATAGGTGTTAAGGCACTTACCTTGCATGCATCTTACCCCAGTTCAATTCCCTTTCATTACTTACGGTTTAGCAAAAACTGTGAGGAATGATCCATGAAAACATAGCCAGATATAAGACCTGAATACTGCTGAGCATACCCAAAAACAAATAACAAGGATGAACTACATTCTGTTTCTGTTTCTGATAGGAAAGAGGGACAGAGACTTTTTTGCTAATCAAAACAACAAAAGCAAGATGTATATAATGGTTGTTGGAAAATGAGAGAAAGAAAGCAGAGTTGTGATTCTAGTGAGAAGGAAGACCAAGGAAGTGAGGCTGGATTGCCTCAAATTTCTTGTCTAAAATTGGCAAATTCCCAGGGAGAGACTGGCATCCCTGGATTGGGACTCTGAGTGAACAGAGGGGGAAAGTAGCTAGTGTTTGCCAGAATACTAGAATATTAGAAGGGAAGAAGAGCTAGAGAGGTGGAGAGGGGTGGGAGAGGGAAAGAGGAAAACTGTAATAGAGGAGAGAAGAGAGAGGAAAAGAAGGAGAAAAGGGAGGGAAGAGAGAAAGGAGGAAGAGGGTGATGAGGAGGAGAGAGAGACAGAGGAGGGAGAGGAAAAAAAAAAAGGAGGAAGAAACCAGCAGATTCTGATATTTCCTGATATTGAGTGCCATTGAATACATTCATGTGGGATATTGATGACTACTGAAAGAATGCTGCTTCTTACAGGTCAAACAACCTCTAGAACTCACATATGTTGAAATGGGCCACATTTCCAGTAGCCACTGTGAAGAAAGTTGATAATACACAAATGCAGGAAAATTACTTAGTACTCACAATTTAGACAAAATGGTACATATTTATCAAAATACAAAATAGCCAACACAAAAATTACCAATGTGCACTAAAAATGTGGGTAATGGGTTACAGAAATAACACTGTCTCTATTCTGAAAATTAAATTTGGAATTAAAAATCTTTATAAAAGAAAAGTCCAGGCTATGGTGACTGGATGATAACATATTCTTAAAGTGTATGATAAAAACGAGGGTGATTCTATCATACACTTAAAGAACAAAAAGTAGCTGTTATATCTAAGCTCTTCTCTAAAATTGAACATTAGAAATGATTAATTGATATTCTGCACTTGGTGGAGCCAGAATTACCCTTTAATCTCAAAACTAGAAAGAAACATTATAAGAAAAGAAAACTAAAAATTAACCTTTCGTTAACAGAGATGTAAAATTTCTCAGCAAAATTTTAGTTATTTAACAAATCAAAGAACACACCATATTTACATAGAGATTATCTTACTTAAGAAAAGGTAAACATTTTAAATAAATCAATACAATTTACTTTTGACAGACAATACAATCAAATCCTGTAATTATTTCAAAGGCTGCAAAAGATTATTTACCCAAATCTAACATCTAATCATGATGAAAGAAATACTTAGCAAAGGAAATCGGATCAACTTGATAAAAGGTTTCCATTTTGCTAACATCACAGTAATAATAAAAGATGAAGAGCTTTTGTCCTAAGATCAGTCACAATGATTTCTGTTCTTGTCTCTTTGTTTAGGTCTATGTTGGAAGTTTTAGTGGTGCGATAAGTAAAAGTGCAACTTAAATTTAGTAAAGGAGAGAAGACGCTCATCTTTATTTGCTGACAATATGTAGAAAGTATATTGTAGTTTTAGATACTCACACAAAAGACTGGGCCCCCTGGGGTGAACCCAGATCCTGGCAAGCTACCCGTGGTGTATTCAATATGCCAAAAACAGTAACAATAATGGACCTCATTCCCAACAAATGGAGACATTACTGATGCTCCCTTGAGCAAATGGATGAACAATGGGAAGACAAGTGATACAAGTGATACACACACATATTTCTTTAGTTATAAAATAATACAATTGGCATTAACATAAAAAGTTTGATATCTGCGGATGCATTTCACACGTCCAAGTCCTTCCTGTAGATTGGAATCTAAAAAATGCCATTGAGATGGGGAGAATCAACATTGTCAAAATGGTAATACTCCCTAGAGCTCTGTACAGATTCAATGCAGTCCCTATAAGGATACCCATGACATTCTTCAAAGAAATTGACCAAACACTCCTGAAATTTGTATGGAACAATAAACCCCCCACAGATAGCTAAAGCAATCCTTGGGAAAAAGAAGATGGGAGGCATCACCTTTCCCAACTTCAAACTGTACTACAAGGCAGTAGTAATTAAAACAGTGTGGTATTGGAACAAAAACAGACCTGTGGACCTATGGAATAGAATTGAGTATCCTGACACCCAACCTCAAACACATGATCATTTGATCTTTGATAAAGGTGCAATGAGTCTAAAATGGAGTAAGGAAAGCCTCTTCAACAAGTGGTGTTGGGAAAACTGGGCAGCTACATGTAAAAAAATGAATTTAGAACTCTGTCTAAAACCATGCACAAAAATCAGATCAAAATGGATTAAAGATCTCAATATCAGACTTGAATCCATAAAGTACATTGAAGAAAATATAGGAAAAACCCTCCAGGACATTGAAGTTAAAGGTATCTTCAAAGGTGAAACATCACTAACAAAGCAACAAGAAGAAAAGATAAACATATGGGACTTCATGAAACTAAAAAGCTTCTGCACCTCAAAAAGAAACAGTGACTAAGATACAAAAGCAGTCCACAGAATGGAAAAGAATATTCACCCAATACCCATCTGATAAGGGGTTAATATCCAGGATATATCAGGCACTGGTAGAACTTTACAAGAAGAAAACAGCCAACCCCATCAAAAAATAGGGAGAAGAAATGAACAGAAACTTCAACAAGGAAGAAATTCGAATGGCCAAAAAACATATGAAAAAATGCTCATCATCACTAATCATCAGAGAGATGCAAATCAAAACAACAATGAGATATCATTTTATACCACAGAGACTGGCACATATCCAAAAGGGCAACAACAACAAGTGCTGGCATGGATGTGGGGAAAAGGGGACACTCATCCATTGTTGGTGGGAATGCCGGCTGGTACAGCCTTTCTGGAAAACAATATGGACATTCCTCCAAAGACTAGAAATTGAACTCCCATTTGACCCAGCCACACCACTCCTGGGAATATAATCTGGGAGGCCAAAAATACTCAGCAGAAACAGCATCCCTATTTTTATGTTCATAGCAGCATTATTCACAATAGCCAGAATCTGGAAACAACCAGAGTGCCCGGGAATCGATGACTGGATAAAGAAACTTTGGAACATCTACACAATGGAATACTATGCAGCTGTTAGGAAAAATGAAGTTATGGAAATTTGCCTATGAATGGATGGACATGGAGAGGGTCATGTTGAGTGAAATTATCCAGAAGGAGATAGATACAGAATGACTGCATTTATTTGCATGACATAAATCTATATGTACATATTATGATACCAATATCCAAGGTCAAGTGAAACATGTATCAGGAGGTTTTGTCAAAGGTGGAAATTATCAAAAAAGTGTGGGAGTCAGAGGCTAGGTAAGATAGAAAATGGAACAGTGTGCTAACAATTGTCGAGGGTACTAATACCAACCTAGAACTGAGCATTAAATACAGGCAACAAGATACACATGACAACCCTTTAATGTATGTTCTGTAATCCATAGTCTGGAAGGAAAGGAAAAGAGAAAGAGATAGAGAGAAAGGGAAAGAAATAAAGAACCTGATATGGAGGGGGGCTGGGGGAGGGGGAGGGAACAGGGGACATTGGTGGTGGGAGATGGGCACTGGTGGAGGGATGGGTGCTGGAACACTGTATGACCAAAACCCAAATATGAACACCTTTGTAATTGTATATCTCATGGTGGTATAATAAAATAATGTATTAAAAATGCAAAAAAAAAATAAAAATGCCATTGAGAAAAAAGCACAGAGAAAAACAGGACAAAGAAAAAAATCCCAGAGGCCTAGCTAAATAAAACAAGATATTATATGAATCAAACTAACAAACAAAACAAAACTCAATATTATTATCATGTCAACTCACTCTAGATCCAACACTGTAGCATTTAAAAACCCAGATTTTTTGGATAAAAAAGTGGCATGCCAGTTTACAATTAATAGGGAAGTGTGAAGGTCCTAGAATTGCTAAAATAACTGTAAAGAAAGCAAAGCATGGAGGTTTATACTAACTAAAAAGAAACCAACACTTGCATCACTTGTCTTCACTTGTCTTCCGTTGTTCATTGATTTGCTCCAGCCAGCTCCAGTAACATCTCCATACTTCCTTTTGCATGCTAGTGTAGCCCAAGGGCATCTGCTCGAACCAGGAACAGGAAGAGCCTCAAACCATTCTTTCAGGTCATGGGAATGAGGTCTATAATTGTTATTGGTTTTTGGT
The DNA here is from genome assembly GCA_021461705.1 of Cryptotis parvus. Taxonomy (NCBI): domain Eukaryota; kingdom Metazoa; phylum Chordata; class Mammalia; order Eulipotyphla; family Soricidae; genus Cryptotis; species Cryptotis parvus. The sequence continues at coordinate 257,947 of JAJIBD010038120.1, read as the reverse complement.
ATATCAAATAAAACACGGGTGGCTTGCCAGGCTCTGCCTTGTGGGTGGTATACTCTCGGTAGTAGGCTCTCAGTTCATGCATTTACTGATGAACTACAACAGGGGAGAGATCGGCTTATCTCTTGGGTAGAGCTCTGATGAGCTGTGGAGTCTGGATGTTGAAAGTGGCAGCCCTCATGGTGTGGGGGTTCCTCTGGCTTTTTGAGAGAGGCTCTATTGGGATGGTGGGGCCAGGGCTAGAACTCGCCTTCCCTCTGGGACACCTCATGATCAGCTGAGCACAGGGAGAGCCAGTAGCAGCTCTAACCCAAGTATCTGTGTCTTCAGATCACATAAAAAGTAACTATCACTGTATCACTGTCTTCCCGTTCATCATCGATTTGCTCGAGCGGGCACCAGTAACATCTCCATAAATCCTGTCTCATGCTAGTAGAGCCCAAGGCATATGCTTGCCCCAGGAGCATAAAGAGCCTCAATCCATTCCGGAATGAGGTCTATAATTGTTACTGGTATTTGGCATATATATCAAATACAACATGGGTAGCTTGCCAGGCTCTGCCGTGCAGGTAGCATATTCTTGTAGGCATTTCTAAGTCCAGCATTTATTGATGAACAGCGCGGCCGCAAGAGCTGCGCAGCCGGGCACTGATAGGCTGGTCTGCTGGGTGGAGGTCTGACGAGAGAGAAGTCCAGATGTGGAAAATGGAGGCCCTCATGGAGTCGAGGGGTCATCTGGCTTGTTGCGAGGCTCTGCTGGGGTGGTGGGCCAGGGCTAGAACCCACCATCCCTCCCCGGGCACCTCGTGAGTGGCTGGTCACAGGGAGAGAGCCAGTAGCAGCTCTGCCCCATGTCTGCGAGACTCTGGACCGGCATACCTGAGCCGGATTTAAGAAAGAGACTGCTGCAGGGTGGAACTTCGATGAGCCGGGCGCTGATAGGCTGGTCTGCTGGGTGGAGGTCTGACGAGAGAGAAGTCTGGATGTGGAAAATGGAGGCCCTAATGGAGTCTGGGGTCGTCTGGCTTGTTGCGAGGCTGGTTCGGATGCAGATGATCTCTGTCCGATGATGATTAGGCCAGGCGATGTCCGTCGAGCCCACCCAGGGATGCCAGATGTCGGGAATGCCGCCGGGTCCCCGACAGTGTCAGGACAGAGGTTGTCTTCTACCTCCTAGGACGCCGGGAGAACAGATGAAAACTCATGAATCGGTGCAGTTCCAAAAATGGCTTTTAATAGTACAAAAGCTCTTCCATAGCAATCCAATATAATGAACAAACTCTAGCTCTGGTCCAAACTTAGACCATACCAAAGAGCCTAAGTCTCCCACCAAAGAGAGATAGGATCTCACCCAAGCTGAGTCCTACCCAGAAGAAGGAGCAAAAGGCCAAAGAGCAAAAGGCCAAAAGCCAAAAGCCAAAAGCCGCGTAGGAGCCAAAAGCTGAAGGCTGAGGAACCAAAAGGCAAAAGTAACTATATAAGTATTAAATTGTGCTTGAGGTTTTATGACCAGGACTAGATTTTTGCAATGCTCCTTCTATACACATTTCATTGGCAGGGTTGAGTGACAGACTAAGTATTGTGTATCACAGCATACTCTGTATCACAGTATCACAGCATACTCTGATACTCTTGGCTACTGCAGTCAATGTCATGTATCTCTATATAAGCATTTGTGGGTTTTCCACTAACAGATGACATCTGCAATCTTCCTGGGTTGCTCTTGGGCACCAAAAGCATTCTCCAGCATATGTGGAAAATATGCCTTCTCTTCCATCAAGTAGACTAACTGCCTGGGAGAAGAAAAAATCCACTGTCTTTGTATGTGCCAGTCAAATTCCAAGGCATGATTGTGTTCTAATGCTTCCCACAGGATTAGGATGAGACTCACATTTCAAATGGTCTCAGATTGCCTTCTTCCCTTTTCTATCCTACACCCCACTCCTCCTTTCCTGGTTCTGCTATTTTAATAAATCAAATAAAATCAAGAAAAATAGCCAACATGACAGCACCTTGTTTAAATATTTAATAAAGCTTGTTTTTTATTTTTAAAGGCTGGGTGGGAAAGAGGGCTCCCAAGCAGTGTTCAGAGGCCTCAGGGGTCACTCTCAGTGATGCTTTGTCACCGAGGTGGGAAAGTTTATGCTCATACCTTGTGCATTGAACCTTAGAACTCCCAGCACCCCTTTGCAGGGCTAGGGGCCTCTGGTACTATACCAGCAGTGTTTGGGACACCTGGTGGTACCAGGGTTCCAACTTGGGTCCTGGACATGCTTTTCACTGATTCTGAGCCATCTCCAAATTCTCCCCATTTATGTCTCATTTTTATTAAAGACACTTCATGAGGAAACTTCCTCAGCTTGTCGTTATCACTCAATGACTGTTAATGTGTTTGCTTCTCCTCACTGGACTGACTCCTGCAGTCAGCAATGAAACTGTCTCCCTGGTGTTCACACAGTCAGCAGCAGGCATTGAGAAATTGTTGGACATATGCTTCCCAATGATTCATATCTCCTCATGTATCTGCTGCAGAGGTAGTGTGAGTGTGACCCTAGGGGTCTTTGTTTTCTATTGCCTGTCTGATGTGGGACTCTGAGACTTTCTACAAGAAAGGGAAGGCAGACTCTGACTACTCTGGTCTTTGGGCCAGTTTTCCAAACTCTGGGCTTTGCACAAAAAGCTAAATCACCCTTGGTCCCCAGGCATTATAGTTCCAGAATTACACACTCTATTGCTCTGCAATTAAGCAGTAATGCAATCAGACAGAACTAATGCAGCAAAGATGATGATCTGTGGAGCTCAGTTCATGAAAATGCTTCATTTAAATATTGAGCTCAGTGCAGAGAAAGAATAAATAGACATATTTCCTTTTTCTTTTCTACATAAAAAGTAATTGGTCTCAAAACAGTTGTGGGTTTTATGAGTCATCATTTCTGCTCAGCCTGAAGTTTGGCTAGAGGAGGAGCCTCTCCCCTGTGGCCTCCACTTCACTCTGCTTCACCATGCAAGGAGGCGGGGTGGGGGAATGATGTAGGGCGGGTGGATCAATTCCCTAGCCACTGTGCAGCCCTCCAACTCTTTACCTGATGATATGATGACAGTTGCCTTCTGTTTGCTCCCCTCTCCTCTCTCGAAGGTTGAGTCAGGAGATGGAGGAAGATACCAAAGCAGGTTCATTCCCTGGTGCAGAGTATGGGCTCTCTAACATGTCTATGTCCATGAAGAGTCCAATGTGCTGTACCCTTGACTCCTAACACTGCCCCAATAAGTGCACCAAAGACAGCACAGAAAGAAATCCATAAAGCGCTGTGTCCCACATTTAGAGCAGAGAACTTTCTTTTCAGGTAAGATGATCTTTCCTATTTAAATAACAATAGGATTGCCCTCCCATAATATTTTCTTGCTTAATAAAATTGGTTTCCCAAATTGTTTTATAATAAGGTGGACCACAGGAAATTGCTAATATTGAATGATCTTGACCAATATTAGCAACAGCATACTTTGCTATTGCTAAAAATGGCATATTTTGCTATTAATTGACCTACTTGAGCAATAAAACAATCCATTTTGGTAGCTGAGAATGTAGCTCAGTTGTTAGAGCACATGTTTAGCAAGTATGATGCTTGGTTGTCTGTCTCTAACATCCCCATCTAAAACAAGTCATTTCGAATGGTGCAATATAAACACTAATTCATGAAAAAACACACATTGAGAACCAGTGGGTTTAAGGAATGACTTCAGGGTCTGCTGGATATAGGATTGTTTAATTTCTCTATCTTCTACAAACTTTGGAAATCCCTTCCCATGGATAAGTTTCAACCCCTGATCTGAGCTGAGCTACATCCACAATCTCCCAATTCAGAGTCACATGATAAATGGCATTAAATTGCCTCTTCCGTGAGAGTGTCCAGTACCTGCACAAATCCTCCACTTGGGCTCTATGAAACAAAGGTGATCCTCTCTAAGCCTGAGTTCTATCTCCTCGTGCGTAAGACAGAGGAAAACTCATTCTAGGGACTGATGCTACATCTTTGACTTACTATAGACGGGCCTCATGAGAAGCCAAAACAATTGGGTTAAAAGTGCACAGTTCAATCTGTCAGTTTCCAGAAGGTTATGCAACCAGCTTTGAATCTTTAAAAACATTCTCTTGGGGGCCAGAGCGATAGTACAGCAGGCAGGGAGTTTGCCTTATAGGCGGTCAATCCGAGTTCGATCCCTGGCATCCAATATGGTCCCCAAGCACTGCCAGGAGTAATTCCTGAGTACAGAGGCAGGAGTAACCCCTGAGCATTGCTGGGTGTGACCCAAAAAACAAAATTAACAAACAAACAAATAAATAGATGAATAAAAATAATAATAAAATATTTCATTTTCTGGGGCCAGAGCAATAGCCCAGTGGGTAGGGCGTTTGCCTTGCACGCAGCCGGCCCATGTCGGCCCGGGTTCGATCCCCGGCATCCCATATGGTCCCCCGAGCATCGCCAGGAGTAATTCCTGAGTGCAGAGCCAGGAGTAACCCCTGAGCATTGCCGGATGTGACTCAAAAAAGCAAAAAAAAAAAATTCCATTTTCCCTCTTCAAAATGGCTTGGAGACCATACTATTTATAAAATATTATAAAATTCAAAGAACAATATAAAGGAAAAATATGTCATACTCCAAAAAATACATGTCTAACTTTTTAAAAAATATTTTATTATACCACCGTGAGATATACATTTACAACGTTGTTCATGTTTAGAGGTTTTGGTCACATAGTGTTCCAGCACCCCACCCTCCACCAGTGCCCATTTCCCACCACCAATGTCCCCAATTCCCTCCCCCTCCCATAGCCTGCCTAAATGGCAGGTTCTTTATCTCTTCTCTCTCCCCCTCTTTCTTTTTCCTTCTCTTATACATTGTGGGTTGCACTACATACACTTAGAAGCCATCATGTGCATTTTTTTTGCCTCTATCTAATGCTCAGTTCTAGGTTGGTATTAGCCCTTTCAACATTTATTCACACATGTTCCTTTCTCTGACTTACCTAACCTCTGACTCCCACATTTGCAGTAATTTCCACTTTTGGTAAGACCTCCTGGTCCACATTTCGCCTGACATTAGATTTTGGTGTCATAATATGTGTGTATATATATTTGTGTGTGTATATTTAAGACATTCTAACTTTTAAACCTCGTACAGTGAATTTACTCAACATTCTATCTACCCTGAGTCTCTAAGTGTTCTCTGTAAACAATTTGATACTGCATTGGTGATACTTTTATCATAGACATTGAGGAATGAAAGATGACATTCTCTCTCTCTCTTTTTTTTTTGATTATTTGTTTTTGTTTGGGGGCCATTCTTGGCAGAGTTCAGGGTTTATTGCTGACTTTGCTCTTAGGGAGTATTCCTTGTGCAGCCTGGGGGACAATCAGGGGGTTTGGAAATTGATTTCTGGTCAGTTACATGCAAGGCAAGTACTCTAGCCTCTGTACTATGTCTGCAGCCCCTGGAGACATTGTCAAGTTCTGCCAGGACCTATTAGACATGTGGTTCTGCCTGCTTTGTCTTTGGAAATCACAGAAGTTCTTCTTAGCCAGTTCCTAGCTCTGACTCTCCCAATTGTAGTGCACACCAGCCACTACAGTACCCAGAACCGTGGTTGTCTCATAAGAGATCCTTCATCTCTGGGCGCCGTAAATCAAAGCATCAAATGAAGGAACAATTATCAGAAACACCAGACAGTAATACTGTGATGTATGATTTCACTCTCCCAGAGCTCCCTGGGGATCGGATATCTGATGGTGGTAAAATTAGCTTGAAGATGAACCCTTTATCCTCTGATTTCCCAGTCTAACGTGACCTCTTTTCTACAGACATTTCATTAGAATTCATATAAACTTTTGTTTAAAACTATACCTCAGGGTCTAAATCTGGGACCATCTAAACTAAGGCATAGAGTGATCTGGAAATGGCTTAGAGCTATCACTTGTATCCCTTGTATCACTTGTCTTCCTGTTGTTCATCGATTTGCTGTAGCTGGCATCAGTAACGACTCCATACATCCTGTTGCAAGCCAGTGTACCCCAGGGGCATCTGCTTGCTTCAGGGACAGGAAGAGCCTCAAACCATTCCTTCAGGTCATGGGAATGAGGTCCACAATAGCCACTACTAGAGGCCTAGAGCTAACATCACAATATTAACAAGAAATTACTGTAGAGGATTATCTAGAACAGACTATTGGACTGTTCAGTATTACATACTGCTTATGTGTGATGTGGGTACAATAACTGCAATTATAAGAACTTGTGCATTTTCCCCTAGCACTTCCTTGTTATAGTCAAGCTGTAACTTATTTGCCTTCTCTTTGAATTTCCTCTTAGTTCCCTTTGAGGACGGCACTTCTATAACCCTCAGTCCTAGCCATAAACTGATGACTCCCACCAGCCAACGAGAATGCCATGACTCCCTGGCCACAGGTTTGCTTCTCAATCTGCACATAAGCTAAGCCGAATGCAAGAGAGACAACTGGGAAATTTTGCCAGAACATGGAGAAAGGCAGTTTCTTTCTACTAGTCTACAAATGTATGGTATGTAAATTGGTAGCTAAAGGAGTCAATACGCTGAAGGGGTTTTCTCAGAAACTACCATCTGCAAGAACGCAGAGCTGCAACACAGGAGAGGCTGGGCTGAGGCCATACCCTTAGAATCTATTTTTCCTTTTTTTCAGTTAAATCAATTCTGAACATTTTGTTGAACAGGATGTAGAACTCTTTGGAGCTAGTGTAGGTTCCCTACTAAGAAGTTGATTTTTTTTTACCTGTCTCACTATGACTGTGCAGTCTAAATATGTTGGATCTCAGGGGCCTGGGATCCCTGAAGGGATCATACTTATGCACTGCGGTGCTCAGAATACATCAGGGCCCTGTCTGGTTATGTTGTGGGAACATTTTGGCCTCACATACTAAGCCTGTGCACTGTCATTTAATTCTCTGGCTCAGAAAACTGTTTCCTATTCTGTTTTTTTCTTTACTGTCCTTTCCTTATTTCTTTTCTCTTTCTTTACCTTGCCTCCCCCAACCCCAGCAATACTTGAGACCTCAGCTACTGACATCTACCAAGTATTGTGGACCTGACAGTTCAGTATGTAGGTTGGCTTGCTGGAAATACGGGCATGCAGAGCAACTCTCAAAGGTGCTCATGGGTTTATAGTGCTAAGAATCAAACACAGGCATGTGCTCCACCACTTGAGTCATATTCTCAGTACTAGAAATTGCTGTCTTGATAGGTATATAGACTATAAAGCAAAAGTATATATATATAAAAATATATGCAAGGCATGTACAGAGGTTAAATTGTGTGAGAACTGCAAAATTAGTCTGACTCCTAATCCTATATCTAGAAATATTGGGAAACTTGCTTTGTGGTCCACTATATTGAGTATTACTGTGTTCAAGTTATACACATGAGGATAGCCAATCAGAGCCCTTTAATATGAATTTAGATTAGTAATCCCTGTGTGTGTCTGCATGCATACACACATATGGGTGCATGTTTCAGTGTATGAGAGTCAGAGACAAATGAACACAGTGAGGTGTATAATACACTTACTTGGGAGACTAGAATAGCAACTAAGGACACTTTAGGGACTGAGCATAAAAAATTAGAAGCAGAAGGCTTCGACTTGGCAAGTTGGTAGAATTGTGCCAAGTGTTGTGTCAAAATGTAAAAAAAATCACTGTTTTAAATTAATCATCAATGTTCTCATCTTGATCCCTGACAAATGAGGGATGAGGCTCAAGGCTAAGGACTGATTTGATCTGATTTGATCATTACTTGGTGTAAGTAATTACCTGGCTGAAGGTTTAATGGTTTGGTTTGTAGGCAGAGATAAAAATCCCTGTGGAAAAAAACATCAACAACAACAAACCATCAAAATATCACAAAATATCACTGACTGAAGCCAGAGCAATAATAAAGAGGGTAGGGCACTGGCCATGCATGCAGCATACCTGGGTTTAATCCCAGCCACCCCATATGGTCCCTTGAGCCCACCAGGAATGGTCCCTGAGCACTGATAACCATTCTGTGTGGTACAAAAAGCTAGATGAAATCAAAATGTCACAGTTCACTCTTTATCATGTCTCCACCTGCAATAATTCTTCCTTTCAATATGTAGTATGTCAAAAAATATTTCTCCTTTTTGGGATATAGACATGGTTGGGGCTTACTTAGGGATATTGGTTGGGGATGATTGTTTCCTTCTGAGCTGATACTGCAGTGCCTGCCCCTCAAGTCTAGCTGGTTCTCGGTTATATCAACAGCACCATGAATTGGACACAAATGTGAACTCTTAAGATTTACCCCAAACAGTAAGTAAATAGGTCTATGCTGCTTCGTGTGCACAGGGAAGTGTGGAGATGAGAGTGGATGCCCACTGTCATCTGTTCCCAGCTCCCATGAGCATTCTCTCCCCTTACCAACAGCAAGTAGGAGGAGGCTGGCAGCCAGACTGGTATCATGACCCCAGCGTTCTATCACATATTAGTGAATTAGGCTGCTCCTTTCACCTAAGAAAGGTCAATCAGAGCCCTTTTATTGGAAATTAGGTTAGTATTCCCTGTGTGTGTCTTTATGGACACACACATATGAATGTTTCAGAGTATGAGAGTCAGAGATAATTACACACAGTGGGGGAACATAATACACTTACTTGAGAATGAATAATCTCTAAGTGACTGAGGATTCTGAAACCCAGATGAAACACCTGGGTTTGTGCTTGGGTTCCATGTTCCTGATAAATTCCTTTGTCATTCTATCCTGACCGGAAGTGGCTTCTTTTGTTACCCCAACTAAACCATTTCAGACAAGTTGCAGAAAATCTGTTGGTGAGAGATGGGATTACAAGGATAGGGCTCTGGCTTGGTGTGCAGCAGAGACCACAGTCAAAGCCACACAATAAAGAGAGTCCAAGAAAATGACCCTGACTTAGCTCTTTCACCTTAAGGCTCTCCAGGAGAGGGGGGGCACACAAGACTTCTCTAGGGGTGGATATAGGGGATATCTGGCCTCTTGGCTAATTAGTGGGTCCCTGTTGGGATACAGCTCTTAAATTTGCAATAACAAGAGCATGGTAAATTCCCACAGAAATGCTCGATTTATGCCAGGATTAAGGAAGAATTAATTCTAAGAAGCACAAATCTTCTATCTTCTTTTTGAATCAGAGTCCTTGATTGGAAGTAATTTACTAGTAAGTGATTCCAGATATTGAAAGGGTCAAGGCAGAGAGATTGTGTCTTGGAGTAGGAAAATCCAATAAAGAATATGCCCTCCCCCCCATCACCACCAAATTGATGCGTGGAGAATAAGAATCTTGTGCTAAGAAGCAATACCTTTTAGGATCATCTTCTGAGAATGCAGAGTCAGGGGACATTTATCCACAGAATTTTGCAATATATTCTGCTTTGTCTGCTCTAGAGATGAAACAGACTTTGGATAGCAAAAGCAATGAGTACCCGTAAAGGTGGAGCTTGGTCAACATCTGGAGGTCTGAAGTCACAGAGAGCTGAAGTGCAACCTGCATCACACAAAAGTACCAGTCACTATATAGTAACCAGTGTGCTCTCCACGTGCCTGAGAACCTTGGTGTGGGGAATATTGTTAATGATTGAAATGGCTGAATACAAAGCTAGACCAATACTGTAGGAGTTAAGAAGCTTGCTTGCATGACTCATAACAGTTTCAACCCTAGTTCCCCACGTGCCTCCAAGAAGGATCTCTGAGCACAAATCCAAGAACAAGCTCTGAGCATAACCAATCATGTGCCCACCTCCACCAAAAATGCTGTATCTATGAAGCACTGAAAAATGATCTTTAGTGATAATTCCCAACTTTTAGCTTTTATTGATAACACAAAGTGGTAAATTAAGTGATTTATATCAAGTAACATGAAAGAACCAAATCCCTAAACTTTTTCTCATGTTTTATGGATTTCCACAAATTTCAATTTTTTTTAGAAAATACACACAATAGTATGTCAAATGCCATACATCTCTTTAAATAAAAAATCAATTGCTGAAATATTTCCTCCCTGATAGATCATTTTCTTAGCCCCTGCTTCATAAAATTTATGCGGAAATGGCAATTTCTCATTGATTTGACTGATTTTTTATTTCTACACTATCAACAATTGTATCCTCTGGTCTTGAATCTGCTTCTCCCCTTATAAACACTCACAGATGTCCTTCTGCTATGATGGGTGAGTCTCTGTGCAAAAATGTTGGCTCTGGCAAAGGTAGGATCAGGGAGCTAATATTTCTTTATTTCTATTTTTCTATAGGACCATAGTTTTTCCTTGTTATCTTTGATTTGTGGTTTGCCTAGCTCCCCCCACGTGTACGCATCCTGACAGGGCCTCTCTGATTTATGCGGCTGAGGATGCACATCATCCCTTGCCCAGGGACCCATTTATGTTCCAGAGAGGCTTGCAGACCCCCACAAAATTGGCCTTTTGCTCAGATACCCTAAGACTTACAGATTCTTTATTTTACATTTCAACATACCTTGGGAAGAGATGGAATAAGGTGACTTTTGCTGATAGCCACTTCTTAAAAAAACACAGGATTTGGTTTTTCTCCCCTATCTGACAGCAGCTCGAGTTGTAGGGGAAATCTAGCTAAGCCTTTGTCTACTAGAACTCTCCAACATCAAGCAGAGAGAGGGAGGCCTCTGAAGGGCAGGCTCAAATGCCACTTCAACTCAGTTCCATGGATGTTTGATAAGCTAGACCTGCTGTCCTTCCCCCCAATCTCTTACAATTAATTATTCCTTTCCTGGGTCCTTTTCTGCCTTTTCATTTTGTTTATTGTAGTCCACACTGAATTCCAGATAACTGTGGATTGTTTATTTTTCTTGCCAGATGATCAGTTTCTTCATGGGAGGAGAGAGTCCTTCCAAAGACACAGCTGTCTACAGAATAAAAAATACTCTATTTTGACTGAATAAAAAAAATATTTTTTGCTAATGTGTACATGGAGCCTTGGAGCCATGACATCCACATACTCAGCTTCCTGTGTTTGCTACTTTTCCAGTGTTTGGCCAAAGAGATTCATCTTTGGGGATGGTGGAACATGATAGATCATGGACTCTAGACACAAAAGTTCTGTACTTAACCTGGGCTTCTATGCTCTTAGCCTCCACACTCACAAGTGTTAGGTTTGATAAACAACATGTTGCTAAACAGCTTCTTATAGAGCAGATGTTCTGAAAACCACCAGGAAGTTACATCTATTACACTAAATCTTACATTTAAAGGGTTTAAGGGGGTTGAGATAGTTTGTTCTTGAATTCAATATATTTATTGCTGTTCCCTTTCATTTTCTATTAAAGAAGTGTACATTTTCATCATATGGAATTCAAACTTCATAATCAGGAATGCAAGTACACATAATGCCACATACAGTGATACATAAACTTCAAACCATGCTGATTGACCTTCAAATCTTTGGTGTCTGTGTGCTTTTTCTTCCTCTAAATAATAATATTGGGATACAAATACAAATTCTACTTTAATCATGCTACAGGAGTTTACTATTTAAAGGAGGTTTAAAGTGATTCCTTTGGGTACATCATAATTCTGCTGGGATTTACTTTTTTCTACTGGTTTAAGAAATATTTGGAAGTTATAAACTGTTTATAGTTGGGGGCATTGCTTATGAATGCCAACCTTTGAAAATTTCTGTCTATGACTCCATTGTCAGCCAGTCAGCCAGCCAGCCATCTATCCATCCATCAGCCAATCATATATTCTTAATTGAGAGTTGAGAGATTGGCATGAAGGTACAGGCAGAGAAGCGGGGCTGGCTTGATTGAGTGCCCTCCGCAGGGAGCTGTGTGCACTCAGTGCCACAGATTTATGACATTCCCCAAGGACTGGATTACTCGGCAAAAGATTAACATCCCTGCTGCACAAATTAAAAATGCTCTATTATTTGCAGCATGGAGTAGACTAGCTGAAGATCAGCATCTTCTCTTTGAACAACATAATTGAATGTCTCTCAGCCTGAACCCTTCACTGTATTGATTTGAATTAATTATTTGTGCATTTGTAATCTCCTGGCTTCCACAGCTCAGGAGTGCCCCCACATGGCAATGCTGCACAGCCGCCTCGTCCCCAGCCATCACCCGGAGTCTGGAAGACTTTGACAGTTGGGAGGACAATTAATCAGTCAAATAGAATCAGTTTTTTTGCTGATAAAGGAGAGCCTTCCCTGTAAAACTGACATTCCATTTTCAGGAAATTAAAGTTCTGAACAATGACTGTGGTCTGTCTTAGTTAAAAGTCTCGATTCATTAGGGCCTAATTTGTAGGAGCTGTGGAAGATAGTGGTGGCAAAACCAATTTTTTAGCATTGAGGGGCTCAGAGCTGAGTCCCTGGAGGAGAGTTGGAACAATTCCAAACTTTTTTGGTATCACTTGTCTTCCCGTTGTTCATCTATGTGCTCAAACGGGCACCAGTATCATCTCCATAAGTCCGTCCTGTCACATGCTAGTGTAGCCCAGGAGCAACTGCTCGCTCCAGGAACATGAAGAGCCTCAAACCATTCCTTCAGGTCTTGGGAATGAGGTCTATCATTGTTACTGGTTTTTTGGCATATCAAATATGACACGGGTAGCTTGCCAGGCTCTGCTGTGCAGGTGGGATACTCTTGTAGTAGCCTCTCATCTCGTCATTTATTGATGAATGGGGAAAGATCAGCTCTTCTGCTGGGAGCTGGTGACAACAGCTCTTCTTCTGTCTTTACTTCAGTAAAAAACAAAATAAAAATTTTTTAGTATTTGGACTATTGGGATCCTTCCAACTGAAAGTGGACTTATTTGCATGTGCAGATGAGAGTATGTCAGTGGATTTTGTTATTAAAGACATGGCAGACTTTCTTTCAAAGCAAAATGGGAAATCTCGTATGCTCTAATTTGCTTTTGAAAAGGCACTGAAATATAAATACTTGAAAGGAAAGTGAAAAATCGGGTTATTTTCATCCAATTTAACATTTTTTGCTGTATTCTTATATCAAAAAGTAGATTCATTTTATTGGGAAAGAAATCAACCACCTGCTTTGGTGGTGGGATTCTGGTCTACCCTAAAAATTTCTTTCTTTTTCTTTAAAAGGTATTTTTAGATGGCTATAGTGCCCTTTGTTCTGTAAGTTGAGACCACTGAGGTCTGTGACAGGATGGAAAACAGCAAAGGATTTCCTAGTTGCAAAGGCACCTTGTGGGGGGGAGGCAATAGGAAGTGGGGGGGGTGGGAGAATTAAAGTAGCAATAAAACTCTGTGCAGGACAAACACAAAGTATCTGAAACTAAGAGGTGTCTCACAACGGCCAATTCGCAACTTCCTCGGATGAAAGGTTGAATTAGATATCAATTTGTCTAAAGAGCTGTAAAAACGAAAAGTTGTTTTGATTTTTTTCTTTAATACAAATTCCCAGTAGGTGATGGTTCCTTTGTATGTTTGGGACTGACGGGTGCTAAGGACCTAATTCCTGTGAGTTAGATTCCCTACCATAGAGCCACATCCCTGATTCTTCATTTTAATTTCACCCTCCCAGAACTGACTAAACACTCTCCTTGTTTATGACAGACTTTTTACATTAATTTGTATCTTGCAGATTCATTCATTCTTGGGCTAAGTACACTCCCCACACTGTTTCAAAGCTAAGTAAGATCTTGATAATCATGGCTCCTCTTTCATTCTATCCCTCCACTATTCACCAACGTAGTTTTGTGCCTGTATTCTTATCTGTCATTGTCCTTTTCCTTTTAAATGGTTTGTTTTGTTATGGGGCCACAGTCAGCAGTGCTGTGCACCACTCCTGGCTCAATGCTCCAGAATCACTTACAATACCTCACAGGGACAATGTGGGATAAAACCGAAGCCACTGAATGCAAAGAATAAGCTATATACAGTCTGTTAACTATCTCCCAAGTTGTTTATGGAACTTTTTTCCAATCTATAAATTAATTCCTATTTTTTTGGTTTTTGGACCACAACCAGAGATACTGATTTTTACTGATTCTGTGCAAGAATCAGTAAAAACTATACTTACTGATTATATTATATAATATCTTCCAGCATTTAAAACCCCTTAGCCACAAGCTTGGAAGCTCATTGATTCTGTTATAGCCCACCAAGAAAAGTCCTCGACTAGGCAGACAACATTTTATTTAGAGCAGAATGGTAGCTGGTATGTGGAAGAGAGATGGTATGAGACTCAGAGTGCCATCACCTCTGAGCATATCACTTTCCATCACATGCAAAGAATTCCCAATGTTGCATGCGGCAACACTTTCAAAAGGGCCCATGAAGTTTGGCAACATTGGGGTGGTGTCGGCCAGGGCTGTTCTGTCAGTTTGTAGGGTGCAAGTTCTACCCCAGGATTAGCTTTGAGACTCTCGCCCAAATGGCTAATTCCCTTTACCTCCATTTTCCTACTCTTATTCAGCAGACAAGGATTTGCTCTGATTTCACTTCTCTCTTCTTTTCTACATTCCTGACCTTGTTTTGGTTGGTGTCTAGGCAGGATCTCAATTCTATGGCTTTTTTAACAAACTGTGCAGTCTTCACCTTTTGGAACTAAAGTCCCTGTGTCATGCTCAATGCATTCTTCCCAACTTGAATAAACGCTGTCTTTATGCCCCAGTCATCTGCCTTACCCTGTAACCCATGGCCAAGGAATGACATTATTTGGGGGAGAGGGAATACTATTCAAGTTTACATTTGGAGGGGGGTTCTGTCCATTCTGCGTGTATGTTCCTATAAATTCAATGCACACAGTCCATTATCTATCCTTACCTTGGAATACCACATGAGGGACTCCAGAAACCTGTGCACAGCTCTTCCAACCATCTTCACTCTTGTCTATAGGTACCCCTTGTTCAGGGGTGCTGTTCCTAGTGGTCTTAAGACCACAAAGACTTGGTTTAGCTTCTGTGAACTGCATTTCCTCCTTTGTCTTGGTCTGATTGCCTCTGTTATGGGGGTGGGGGGGGGAGCAATCAAGTTCCCACTTGGGAAAATTTGCCCAACCTTATCCACAACCTCTTCCTTGGTCCCAAGATGCCATGAAGGGATTGCTTCCTGCATGTGACACACTCCTTGCTGTAGAACATGGGCATACCAGAAGAGCAGTTTCCTCCAGCCCATTGTCTGCCTCTACATGTGTGCACGGAGTCAAGCAAACTTGCTGGTGGTAGGCCTGGTTTGGGGAAGCTCCTGGTCCCTCGAGTGATGTGCACAAGGTCAGCTCACAGCAGACACATCACTTCTATCCAGTCTGGTGTCTGGAAGTACCTTTTTCTTTTCAAGCACAGCAGGTCCATATTTAACATGACATTAGTCTGCTGCAGTATTGAGTTAACTATAAAAAGAGATGATCCTTCTAGACAGAATCACTATCCACCAGACAAAATGATTAAATTTATAGCTCAATTGGTACTGATCAATAGAAATGAAATGTGAAACAATAATGTATCCACTAGAGATAACAGCCAAGGAGTCCACCCGGGCATCCCACATGTCCCCACGTCACAATAGAGGTCTCTGCTCATGTGACATTGTCTAAACTAGGGGTGGAGAATATTATTTATTCCAAAGCCCATTGATATATTTATAACGTAATTTGTGGGTCAGAGAATACAGGCAGACTGGCCCCAGACTGACAACAGGAAGCATACCGGTCCAGCCTGCCATGTACCAGGGTCAAACCACATATTTGTGGGGCCACTTAGACGAGATCACTGTCTAAATGTTTATTTATCTTTTCCTTCAAGTAATACCACTGAGGCATAATCAATTAGGATAGTCTGGACCATATATCGAGAACAACCACTTCACGGGTCCAAAGCTGACACAGCATGGTGTCTCACTTTTCATTTCCAGTGTTGGGGAGCCTCCTACCAACCCTGCAGTCACATCAGAGGTTTTCCAGAAAACATGTCTTGAGAAAGCTTCTTAGAAGGTTTCGCGACTTGTCTGCATCTGCCTTATGTTCACAATTCACGACCAGAGTTGGTGATTGTTTCCCCAGGGACACAGAACACCCAGAAGTAAACTCTTGAATTCCTGCCTATATGCAGAGAGATGGAAGATTTTGATGAATGACATCTACAACAACTCTATTTATTATATATGTATATCATTTCACTTGTATCACTTGTCTTCCCATTGTTCATCGATTTGCTCCAGCGAGCACCAGTAACATCTCCCATACGTCCTGTTGAGCTAGTGTAGCCCAACGGCATCTGTTTGCCCCAGGAGCATGAAGAGCCTCAAACCATTCATATATATGTATATACATATATATATATATATATATATATATAAACATCTAAGTTCATTCTCCATTTTCCATCTCCAGTCTATAGACTAGCTTGCATCTCAACCTGAGATGTATACTCTAAGCTTTGTGCCCAGGGGAAGAGGCTATGTTCCCTTTTGTACATATATCTTTCCCTTTTGTTCTTACCTCAAACTTACCTAAGTAAATTTCTTGAATTAAAACTATTTTACAAAATGATAATGAAAAAATCTAGCATCCATGAGATCCTACTATTTAATGCAAATATATCATAGAATGAAGAATGATAGCCCCAAGGTTGGTCTGCTTCTTTAAGACAAGCAATCTGAATGCTTGTCTGAATGACAAGCAATCAAAATGCATGTATTGCAGAGAATCAAAAAATCTCAAGAATCATAAAAAAGTAGAAATAGCATCTTTCAGCAATTCAAAGTAGTAGTAAATCCAATAACTGTCAATGAACCTGAATGTCTAGTCAGTAAGGAGTGTATCTTTTTTTTTTTTGCTTTTTTTTGGGGGTCACACCTGGCAATGCTCAGGGGTTACTCCTGGCTCTGCACTAAGGAATTACTCATGGCGGTGCTCGGGAACTATAGGGGATGCGGGGATCGAACCCGGGCTGGCACAGGCCGGCAGCGTGCAAGGCAAACACCCTACCCACTGGGCTATCGCTCCGGCCCCAGGAGTGTATCTATTGAGTTGGGTTCTAAGGCCAAGGGGAAAGAGTGTGTCTGATTTCCATCACACCTTTCCCAGTGACCTCTTCCTTGCATGATCCAGAAAAAGGACACCTCTAACTCCACCCCCATGGTGTCACAGATGTTCTGACTACTTACAGTGCCCTAAAATGTGCCCTAATTGCATTTCATTTGGCTAAAAACAGGAGATCAAGACATTCAAGCTGAAACAGACCCCAAGGTTTAACATATATGTATGCATGTATGCCTATAGAAAGGATATTTCAAAGTAATTTTTATTCAACTATTATTCATCAATATACAATAGTTTATAAACAAGTGTCTGACCTTGTTTCCAATCTTTATTTAAAAATAAATATTATTGACAGTGAATTTTAATTATGATGTTTCTCTTTTAATCAAAATGTCTCAAAAGAAATAATTTACTTCAATAAAAAAGAAAAGCCCCCAAAGAAAAAAGGTAAATTAAAAAAAATCCCAAACACATAATTTGCTAAAAAATATTTTGCTTTGTCAGAAAGGCTTTGATCCAACATTTTTACATGGTATCCTAAAGATAACTGCTCAACAGTTCAGTGCAAAATGAAGATTTAGAGGAAAAGTTTAGAAAAGAAAAATACCTAGAAATAGAGAAATCACCAATCCCAAGCAGAACGCATGGGCCAAATTCCATCTTACTTGGAAACTAGATGCATTTTTAGGTGTTCTACATTTTTTATCTTCCAAAAAAATATGATTGATTTATTTTCCATGTGGACTTTTCATGCTTCTCTCAGTCTGTCTGTGTCCATCTGGCGCCGTGATCCTCCTCCAGGGTCTAGCAGGCCTGGAATGCCCACAGGGGTGTGCAATCAGCTGTGGCATCAGTGCCCCACGAGCAGGCGAAGGAACTTATGCAGAGCTAGCAGGAACAGGGACAGGAAGGGGTCTGTGGTGTAGCTAGGGCCAGTGCCTAAGGGGATAAGAGAGTGGGTATGGTTAGCCTGATTCTCCAGAATTCAAAGCTGATGAACAATCCTGGGAAATGAGATTTACCCCTTCCTGGCCCGGAGAGCACCACACAGCTGGTTGCTTCCAAGCATAGAGAAAATATCTTTCTGCTTGTTATCTGCTGATCACACATCTCAGAATTTCAGACTCAAAGTAACCCTGACCTGAAGAAGGGTGTAATTCTAAACCATCACTTCAGCTGAATAAAAGATAACATGCTCCCTCCCCATCAGTGGTGCAAAGCATCCTCAACATTAGAGGCAAAGCTTTCCTCCTCCTTGGTGTCTATGGAAGGCTCCAAGATTCAACACAATTTCACTTGTCCCATTTCCTCTCTGGTCCCTGCCTGGGCTGCAAAGTTTAGCCTTCACAAGTTCCTACAAGTTGCAGGTGTTTTCATGATTCTGGTCCTGAGCCTTCTTTTCACATGCTATCACTCAGTCTTCAGAATGCCATGGAAGTTCAGAAGTCTCTGGATGGTAGCTTCTACACCTAGCATCCCCAAGGAATGTGTTCACATTCACCCACCTGCTTCTCGAATGTGTGACCCCTCACCTCAAGTATGTACTTTCATCCCACTTCCCCTGGGTTTTACACCCATCTCATTTTAGCAGAAATTTCCTAGTGTTGGGTGGCTATGTGCATTTGGGGGAATGCTCACTCAGAAACCCCGAGTTTGAGTAAAGTCCATTTTGTCTCCAACTGCTACAGTGTAATTTTGAGGTGAGAAGAAAGCAGCCTGACTCAACTACCCCTGGAGACTGGTGGAAGACACCAAGGATGTGTCCCACAATCATTAGGAAAGACATAGGGAGAACCCTCACTGTTACCAAACACTCCCCTTTGCCACAATTTTTTGAAGGTTACTATCAATCTAACCCAACGTTCCAAATCAGTGGGCTGAGGAATTACATCACTCTCCTCTGGAGTCCTTCAAAATACCTTTCTGGCCTATCCCTAGAGAAATAGCCAGACATCTTTTGGTATGAATGTTAATCATGATCCCTATTCTCATATAAATATCTTCTTATACTTTTCATGACAGTTTGATTTTTTTCCTCTAAGCTGACACATGGAAGACAGAATGTTCCAAATTATGAAAGCACTGGGAAATGGAGGTTCCTGATGTTTCCCAAGACCTTGGGCCAACACTGTTATCTTCCTTAGATTTGCCTTCCTGATGGAAGCCATTACCAGCCTCTTCCTACTCACCCCTGCCCATCCAGCTGGACTGCAGTTCTCCTAGAGGAGAGCTACAGAAGGTCCTACTCTGTCATAAGATGGTGAGGTTGTGGTCACTCCCACTTCACTTTTTACAGGAGTAGCTACCAGACCAGCTAGACATGGGGCTTTCTGGCCACAAGGGGCTGGAATGCAGGACTTCTGCTCTCCAGTTCAAGGAGTCATTAGTACTTTCTGTCCAAGGTGATTCCCCAATCCAAATCTTTCCTGCTCTAGTTCTGACTGTGTCACTGGAGTTCACTTCATGGGCAGAAGTCTTCTCTCTGGAATATAAGAACTGGACAAATATCCAGGGGATTATTCCAGCTGGAGCCCTTAGAATCCTATCTGTCCATGTGCAGGGAGATGGGCTGCCTAAACTTACGAGTGAAGAGAAATGCAGGCCATTAGCTATGTAGGCCCAGTTAAATTGTCTCCAAACAGTCCAAACAAGAAGCTGGGAAAGATGAATCCAGATGTGCCTGACCTTTTCCATGTACTTTTCAAACAACTGGCACTTACGGAGGTGCTGGATGAAGTCTGTCTCAGTCTTCCTGCTGCCCCGGCAACAAACAAGACTTCACGGTATGAGAATTGTTAAGTATAGGGCCCTCCTTTTCTGCAGCCTGATGCCTGTCTTCTGGGAAGGATGAGAGTGGATGCCATGTTGAATAGTCAGGAGGCTGGATGGAATCACCAGGGTACCCAAGCTTCAGGGACAATAGCTGCAGAGTGTCTGCTGCTCTCAGGCACATGAGCTATTGTGGCAGGACTGGCCCGAGGCTTCCCAGACCTCAGCTCAGCCCTTCATTCTCCTGAAAACCCTAACTCAGAAGGTGCGTGTGGGACAGAAACACTGTCAGACATTCAAAATGTGAGTATTGTGAACAATGGACTCCAGACCCTTGGACCTGCAGAGGCCTGAGTGAAATGGAAGTAGGAGATACTGAGAAGGTCTAACTGACATCCAAATGCTGCCTCAATAATGTCTCCATTATTACCTACTGACTCACTATAACCTACCAGTCTTACTTACTTGTCTTGAAGAGTTTTTAAACTGCATACAACATTATAAAGTCCCTGGCATAAAACTGCCCCCTGAATGTCGGGCCAGAAAGGGAGCAGCATGGACTGGAGGGATGGCACAGTGCTCCAGAGGCTGAGTCCTGGGAGGGTGGACACCAAGATTCATAGTAGCTGCTGGCACACAACCTCAGAGGCTGCTGAGGTGTGGCTGGCTCAGCATCCTCGCAGGACAGAGCCTCAGAGGCCCGTGGAACTTGCAATTGTGACACCTTTCAGGTCCAGCTCTATTGTGGGCTTGTACGACACTGGTCACCTGGGTTTTGAGCAATGATGTAATAGGGATGCAGGGATGTATCTATGCAATGACTCTTTATAGCTCGTAATCACATGATTCAAGGAGGCCAGACTAAGTACAGATATAACAAGAATATTGCAAAAAATATCAAAAATATTTCTCCTCGCTCTGAAGCAAATCCTAGCATCCTCATCCAAGAAAGGTTTGCCATATCCTGAACTAATCTGGTTTGGCCAGATGACTTGCTCTGGCCAATGAATATTTTTAAGGGTGAAGCAAGATGATTAAAAGTGCTTGTATATGAAATGTTGCCTTTCCCAGGGAATCCATCAAGAAAGAACTGGGGACCTACTTCAATAAGAATAAGACATATCTGCCGCCAGATAACAAACTTGAGAGGTTTTCACTGAAAGCCTCTAGATAACTAATAATCAACCGAATGGACAATTGGACACTGAGGTATGAATGAGCCAACCAGAGCCTAGCAGAAGTGCCACTGACCCACAGACTCCCAAGTTAATAAGTGCTTCTTCAGTCATATCAAAGCCCCTTTGTTTCAGGGTCACTTGTTACTAAGAAAAATCTCACTATTACAACAAAAGTACCTGAAACATGAGGCTGGACAATTGTTCAAGCAGGTGGGGCATTTGTCCTGTAGGCACCAACACAAATTCAATCTCTGGCATTCCATAGCACTGTCAGGAGTGATCCATCAGTGCAGAGCCAGTAGTAAGTCCTGAGAACCACTGAGTATGATTCAAAAATAAAACAAAACAAGACAATAAGTGCCTGAACCAGTCATGTGCCATACAAATAGACAGACCAAAAGGACAACACTTTCACTTCTCCAAAAGGTACTGGAAAAAGCTTATTTGGGATGAGGGTTGAATTCGTACCTTCCTTGAGGAATATCTTCCCTCGAGATAAACAGGGCAAAAACCACCTCTGACTATATATAGGCTCTTTTTTTGGGGGGTATGGGTCACACCCAGAAATGCTCAGGTCTGCACTCAGGAATTACTCCTGATGCTACTCAGCAGACCATATGGGATTCCAGGGATCGATCCCAGGTTAGCCGAATGCAAGGCAAATGCCCTACCTGCTGGACTATCACTCTGGCCCCTAGATAGGCTCTCTCAGATATCTGTTGTTAAAAATGGTCCCAGATTTTGAATCCCTACCTATCCTCGCTCTCTTGTTCTTTCCTTTTCCCCAGATGATTCAGCAAGATTGGCTCCCTAGCTGGCTCTGGAGAAAGAAAGGTTGCGATTTGGTAGTCTGGTAGCCTACTGTCTCTTCAAAGGGAGACTGACAACTGTCTAGAACTCAGCTTCAGGACCACTGAGCCTCTACAGAGGTATCAGAACACCAAGTATTGTCTGTGTTCATCTGAGCCCTAGGACCTGAGCTAGCTCAGCAGTTGGATTCTCCTATATTGATTTCCTTGAGTATGTGGCCTGGAAACCTCTGTGTCAGACCATGGGGGTTGTTGTGTCGATTGAATGTTCATGGCCTCTTTATCTATTTTCTCCTTTCCTCAGCAGAGCCTGGAATATCACCGGAATAGGCCCTCATTTATTTGTCATGATTCAGCTGGAAAATCAGGCTACTTGAAAGTCAGGCAAGTCCTTGGATGGAATCAGAGCTGATTCCTTCTTTGTATTAAATAAGTATCACCATTTTGCTAATCATTATTAAATAAATCAAAGCTGTTCTGGCTCTAAGACTATAAATTTTTATCATTTGAAGAGTGAATGGGATAAAACAGGACCCAGGGCCATTTAAAGAAAAGGACCTCAAAGAAAGCTCAGAAGTGCAGATCACTGGATGTATGCCAAAGACGCCCAGTCCAAGTGGCTCTTGGTAACACTGATCTGTAGGGGCAGCTCTGAAACCTTACTAAGAAAACAAGGAGACCCAGATACCATCCCATGCCACTGGTGAAAGAAAGAAGGAGGCTTTGTTTAGCTTTTCTCTGGGACTATGCCCACATTGCTAGCAAGTCAGATTCCTAGAGGGGGAAATGTTGGAACAGTGGCTGATCGTCCCTGATTCAAGACTGAATTCCTACAGGATCATGGTGCACTTCTTTCTAGTGACCAGAAGGGACAACTACTACTTGTCTGCCCTTGGAGGGATCACAGAGGCTTCTTCCAGTCTTGGAGGTCACCTCTGCATCAGGGATACACTGCCATTGCAGGTCTGCTGGGGGAACTAAAGGCTGGACTTGGAGTTCAGTATGAGAGTCTAGGGAGTCCTGTGAGGTTGTTCAGAATTTTCTCCCACCCCTCATTTGAAACCTTAATTTTATTTCAAGTTAAGAATAAGCAAAGTTCAGATACATCGGAGGCCTGGCTCCATATATGAGCGCAAAGAGCAGCTGGCTCTGGCTTGTGCACTTGAGACCCTGGGAGGCCCTTCCAGAGGTGCTGCTGGATTCTTTGACTCCGCCTCCATTTCATGAGAAGCAGGGTGCCAGAAAAGAGCAAATCAGTTTTAAATGACAAAGCGATTTATCAGGATTGTGAACATCCTCTCCAAAGGTCTCTGCCAAAGCTTTCAAGGACAGATATTGCCTTGGGTCAGGCTAAACCAGCCACTGGCATCCGTTCTGCACTTTGGTTTTATTTTTTTTTAATTTTCTATTATACTGTTACAAAAGTGTTCATATTTGGGTTTCAGTCGTACAGTGTTCCAGGACCCATCCCTCCACCAGTGCCCATTTCCCAACACCAATGTCCCCTGATTCCTCTCTTCCCAGTCTGCATTTATGGCAGGCAATTTTCACTTCTCCTTCCCTACCTCCCTCCCTCTCTCTCTCTTTCTCTCTCTCTGTTTCTCTCTCTCCCTTCCTCCCTTCTCTTACACATTGTGACTTACAATACATACAGTTAGAGGTTATCATGTATATCCTTTTGCCTACTTTCAGTGCTCAGTTCTATGCTGGTATTATCGTTTACCATAATTATTAGTACACTGTTCCTTTCTCTGTATTTTACCCACTGATAAAACCTCCTGATCCATGTTTTATCTGGCCTTGGATATTGGTATCATGCTATTTTTTATATTCTGCAAATAAATAGTCATTCTATATCTGTCCTTTTCCCTCTGGCTAATTTCACTCAGCATGATCCTCTATATGTTCATCCATTTACAGGCAAATTTTGTAACTTCATGTTTCCTAATAGCGGCATAGTATTCTATTGTGTAGATGTACCATAGTTTCTTTATATCCAGTCATCTGTTCTGCACTTTGGTCTCTCATCACACATCTTTGGGCTTCTCGACTAACAGATTAGAAAATGGGGAGATGGCCTGGATGTTGACCTCCATTTCATGTGCTTCCATCTGTGAATAAGAACCTGCAATAGTAGCAACCAGGTTGGACTATCTTATTGCTGAGCCCTGACATCCATTAAGACCTGGACACAGGGGCCTATCTTCCTGTGGCACCTGGGAACAAACTGACTCTCTAGCTGTTTGGGCAGTGTCCCAGAGGACAACTGTGTCGAGCTTCCTCCAATCCTGTCCATTCCTGCCCTATGCTGTCCCTGAACCTTGTCAATTCTTGTTTGTGTCAGAGGGCCAAGTCCTACCAAGCTAAGGCCTCCTTTTGGAGTTTTGTGTGTCCAGGGTGCAGGGGTTTCTCTTGGGGAATGCATAAACTTTTAGAGTTGAGTTGAGAGGGTACCCTGGTCATTATGCCTTTATAGATAAGGCATGCAGTATAGTCCAAGGAAGCGAAAGGCCAGTGGTCAGGCATTGTTGGGGATGCTCCTAAGCGTTGACCATTTCCTTACTTTCCCCACCCTTCCTCTCTGGATATACAGAACCTGGGAGCAACTTTAGGAGTTGATCTGGTCTACAAAAGGATATTGTATGACTTGATACAAAGAAGGACTTTACGAAAGTAAATTATAATTCAGCATGTGAAAAGTAAGGACTCTGACACATGGCCACATATTTAGCAACCATGGGCCTGCTCTCCCACTACTGTGGCTTAAAGCACAAATCCCTTTCTCAGCAAAAATCTTTCTCTTAGCTCCCTTTGCAAACTCTGACCCCTTAAGTAATCTGTCCTCTCTTTTGCCTCATCCTCTCCCTCATCTCATCCCCAACCTGGCACTAGCCCTGATTTTATGCCTTTCCCTGGCCCCTGTCTGGACAGCTGGCTAGAGCTGAGTGAGATAACACTGTTTGTAGGCTGCTTCCATTGTTGGTGGTCTAATTAAAGCCACTTCATAAACATTTATTCCAAGGGTTAGGTAAGGAGAAGATTGGGTAGTAATAGAAATGAAAGGAATTTCTGCCATGAAACAAATGTTTCTGTGGCTGGAAATATGCAGTGGTACTGAATTTTAAAATAAGTAGAGAGCCTTGCATACAGTTAGCCCCAGCCTGATTCCCAGCACTTGGTGCTTGGTTCCCAAAGCACTGAGCCAGGAATAGGCTGTGGTTCCCAAAGCACTGAGCCAGGAATAAACTCTGAGTACTCCTAGGTGTGGTCCAAATCATTCCCCTATAATAAAGTAAAATTAAAGTTAAAGAAATTGAGATACTTGAAAGAAAGTTGTTTATGATTCAGAGCTACAAGGGCTGAGCTGAGGCCACTGGTCTTGGGCTGCACTGACCTGACTACTGGTCCTCCCTGGGCTCCCAGCAGCTGACTCCTAGAATGAGCTGAAGATACCCCTCCTGGTAGTGACATTTACTGGAGTGAAGGCCACATGGCAATCCTAGTGTGTAGTTATGTGGCATCTGATGACACAGCACCAGGGCACAGGCAGGTTACCCTCTCTGGAAGTACCCCCGAGCAACATCCTCTCTCCTTCGCATAGCCTAAGTCCTGGTCACTGGTCTCCCCAGTGAACTCCTAAAGTTGTTTTCTGGCCCATCTTTGACTTACTCCTTCCAAAGATCTGGAGAACTCTCCAGGAATTACAGAACTTTCAACAGACCCTATACTCACTCCCCGGAAACATCTCCACCTCTCCAACAATGTCACGCTCACCGCTCCCACGTACCAGGCCTTCCTCAAGCCCTCTTCCCTTTCAATACCAAGAGTAGACTCGAAGACTACCCAGCAGGACAACTAGTGCCTCTTTTACTTGGTCTAGGTTTATGCTGTGCTTCTAGCCTAGGAAAACTACCCACTAGACTTGTCAATGGTTGGGATCTACAAGTATGTGGGAGTTAGAGGTTAGGTAAAATAGAGAAGAGACTAATGTGCTAATAGTTGTTGGAAATTGTAACACCAGACTAGGACTGAGCATTGAGCATAGGCAAAGGGATATACATAATAAGCCCTAAATGCATATATTACAAGCTACAATGTGTAAGAGAAAGGAGAGAAGAACAAGAGGAGGAGGAGGCAGAAGCGGAGGAGGAAGAGGGAAGTAAGAAGAGGAGGAAGAGGGAGGCAGAAGAGAAGGAGGAGGAGAAGGAGAAGGAGGAGGAGAAGAAGGAGAAGGAGGAGGAGAAGGAGAGAGAAGGAGGAGAAGGAGGAGAAGGAGAAGAAGGAGAAGGAGGAGAAGGAGTAGTAGTAGTAGTAGTAGTAGTAGTAGTAGTAGTAGTAGTAGTAGAAGTAGTAGTAGTAGTAGTAGCAGCAGCAGCAGCAGTAGCAGCAGTAGTAGTTGGGGGATAGGGAGGAAATCTGGGGACCTTTGTGGTGGAAAATGTGCACCGGTGGAGGCATGGGTGCTGGAACACTATATGACTGAAATCCAATCATGAAGCCCTTCCTGAACACCCAGGACACAAAGGTGACACTTGCCTCCATCCCATGCCCCCACTCTATCCCATAAGCAGGCCAGATGCAGTGGAAATAATGAAAGTCCACCTAACAGTCTATTCTAGGGTCCAACCTAGAGCTATGAATAGTGATCTGTGGTGGAGCTCATTCATAGATGTGAGTGAGCTGCTGGAAGCAGACCTAGGCCAGTTCATGCAGAGAGAGTCAAGTACCTGCAGAATAATCAGGCAGAGCTAGCTAGTGCTTACCAGAAACAGGCACTAATCCAGTCTCCCTCAGTGTCAGAGATACTGTTTGCTTTACCATTATTTTACAGATGAGGGAGGGAATATTGCTATCAAAGTACAGAAAGCTCAATTAAATTTGAATATCAAATAGGTTTTCAGGTAATTTCAAGTCATTTCAAACATAGGCATATCACAAAAATTGATTGGACATACTTCTATGAAGATGGTGTTGGCTGTTTACTGAAATTCAAACTGCATCAGGATCTTATGCCTTCTTTTAGTAATATAAAAGCCCTACCAAACCCAAGCCAATAGCTCAGCACCATGGTTTGGCTTTTCTTCACATGTTCACTACCAAGAATGCTGCTTCTTAGGGCCCAATAGCAGGAAACCTCCTTTCAAGTGTCTTGCTTGACCACACCAGGCTTATTCCAAGAGGAAAGTGTGCATGTGTGAGCGGTGGTGGGAGGGTGGAGAGCAGGGGGAGATGATTCCATGCATTGTAACATTCATAATGGCCTTTTAATGTGGTCAACTTTGTTGCTAACTCCTTCCCAGTTTTTCATTTCTTTTGAAATGAGATCTTGGCCCAAATGATCCTTTAATAGCATCACTTAATGAAAACGGTTAACAGGCCTTTCCCTGGGAAGCTCTGACCAGAGTCAGCATTAGTATGCTATCCAAGAGAGAAGCTAGGGGGGAGTCCAGCAGCGCTGAAAACAACTCTCAGAGGGAAGCCCACAGACAGGTCCAGTTTCTATGTTCTGAGGTTGTGGATGCTAACAGGGAGACAGTTCTCAGGGCCAGGGGAAATTTTCCTTTTAACTCTCTCTGGCCTGTAGACTCAAACTATAATGGAGTTAGTTAAATCAGGAGAAGAACTACACAGAGGAAACCTGACCTCACCTAACAGACCTCAGAAATCAGCAGAGGATACCAATCAATCCCCAAATAAAATCTGTTCACGCCATCTCTAGACTTCCTTGTTCCCCAAATCAGCTAACTGTTTCAAATATTCTTAGGCAATAAGACCACTGGGCAACGAATAGTAAGACTATCAGGCAATCAACAGCTGAACAAATCAAATAGCTTCCATGTAGTCATTATTCATAAATCCCTTGTGCAATTTGCAATCCAATGCTCCTTGCAACCTTCATAAACAATGTGACAAACTTCATCTTTCTGCTTTGCTTTTTAAGTAGACACAATTTGGTTTTGGATTGGCCTTAGGAAGTCGCTCTCACAGGTGAGAGCTGTCCCTTGTCACAGATAATTTCTCCTCCCTATGCCTTTAGGTGTCCAGGTCCCGGACCAACTGGACTCCTGCATGAAGGTTTGTATAGCCCTGCCTTCTGGCCCACGGACCTTCACTCCTACCCCTGGTCCTTCGCCCCTACCCCTCTGGCTGCACAAATTTCATCAATCCTCTCAACATGGTTCAGAGGCTCCACAAATTAATCTCCAAGATACTTAATCTTTTTTTTTATTTTTTATTATACAACCGTGATACATACAATTACAAAGGTGTTCATAATTGGTTCTTGGTAATACAGTATTCCAGCTCCCATCCCTCCACCAGTGACCCATTTCCACCACCAATGTACTCCACCCCCTCCCGCCCACCCCCCAGGCTGCCTCAATAGCAGGTACCCCCGCTTACTTAAAGATACTTAATCTTCAGACATAAAGTATGTCCTTTTCTTACCCTTCATTGCTTGGATCTCTTAACCCTCATTAGCACACAATCTCTCACCTTTTTCAGTCACGTTCTTCATAGGTTCCTCACACCTACTAACCCCAAGCTGGCGGATGCCCATTGCTCAGTTCCCAGTCTCAGTGCTCAATCCCCTAACTCAGGTTGAAGATCAAACCCCTGACCTGGTCTCCAGACTCTCACATCCCTTTCAGGTCCCTGGGCTTTACTCCACACAGTTCTCTGGGACACTCCCTTAGATTGACCCCTCTTCCTGAATTTGGTCCAAAGAGCTCTATTAAAGTGACATTTTCTCTGAGTTTGTCTATCATGGGCATATTTACCTTCTGGTTCCTGACTATCCCCACCAAAAGTTTCGCCCATCACCCTGCAACCTGCGGGTCCATTCAGATGTTCACCAAGTATTCTGAAGGAAGGGACAGAAGCCTTCCTCAGATGTACGCAGCTCAGTGACCAGGATGCCCTCGCCATTGGCCACAAGCTCCCCATTCAGCTCCAAGCTGAGCCTAAATGTTGAAGTTCAGGAGGACTGACCTTCCAACTAGTCAGAACTGCGTGCAGACAGCTCTTTGTCTAAGTGCTCCTCAGAGGAGGCTCACATGCCCTCTTTATTCCCCCTTCTCTTATTAAAGGTATTCCACTTGTCACTTGCAGCTTTGTAAGCCATTTAAAACCCCCCCTTCAAAACTGGGATACCACTTTGCAATGAGTTTTTATTCATAAACATTAATTTCTATAGATATGTACATATATTTCTATATTTGGAATTTGTTAAGTTGCTCTGATTGCTGTATGGACACCAATCAGATCATTAGAAATAGAATTGTTCTGTTTGAAGCTGAGATAGGGATTCACTCCAGGGATGTGAGAAGAGGCTCACTTTGAAGGACTCTCCCAGATCTAAGCTATACGGACTGAGTTGTAGATTGCAGTGTCATGAAGTACCAGACATCAGTGCTTCAGATGAGTGGGTGTGTCCTGTTTAAATCCTAGTATTCCTGGGGCTGGAGCAATAGAAAATAGGTAGGGCATTTGCCTTACATGTGGCAGACCCGAGTTCAATCCCCAGCATCCCATATGGTACCCTGAGCATCGCCAGGAGTAATTCCTAAGCAGAGAGCCAGGAGTAACCCCTGGGCATTGACTGGTGTAACCCAAAAAAAAAAACAAACAAACAAACAAATAAATAAATCCTAGTATTCCTTCAACTACCTCTATGTCCTTCAATGTTTCCTCAATCCTTGGAGTCAGGCAAACTATGGTTATTCATTCTGTTAATGTGTGCTCTGTGTGTGTGTGTGTGTGTGCGCGCGAGCGCGCGCGTGTGTGTGCACTTATTCAGACCTCAACTTCTTGTCTGCTGCCACTGCCAGGACAGGCCAAGAGAAAGCAGGAAGGACAAAGGTCAACCATAAAGAATAGGTTGAGGGGTCAAAGCCAGCATAGCCAGGACCTACCAGAAGTTATTTCCTCTAGATCCTGCCTTAATGCCTGGCTATTTTTCTCTTTAAGAAAGAGAACTTTCCTTTAGAAATGCAATTTAATCAAAACAGTTAACAATATTTTAATTACCCAGGGATAGTGCTCTGAGAATTCTATAACATGTGCTCATTAAGTAAAATTATCGAAGAGGAGCTGCCCAGGATATGTCATGCATTAAAATATGACTCTGTAGAATAGATTGCCTTATGAATTATTGCCTTGTGTATTTTTGTTACATTAGCCTTTAATGTGAGTCAAGAGGAATATCTGCCTACTTAGAAATATTATTTTTTAAATGCTCAAAAAATGTTTCACTTTAACATAGACAATAGTCATCAATTCCTGAGCAGATGGAGTCCACCAGAGTGCCCATGTCCAGCAGATAGGGTCCCTTTTGAAGGCTGAAAGAAAGCCAGGACTGACCGTCTATCCCGTGGTCTGGGACTGCTGTTTGTCAGAAGCATGGACTGGCATGTAATTCTGCCAGCCTGTTCCATGCACTTTTACAAATCTTCTCCCCCTGGGGTTTCCTTTCTGAAAGATGAGCATTGTCGGGTTCAGGGACCTCCAACATATGCTGAGCTAAAATTCCAGCCACACTCATTCCATTAGGACCACCTTGCATCCCCTCTGCATTTATCATCCACCTTTCATACACACACACACACACACACACTCATCATTCACCCATTCAATCCTCCATCTACCCATTTATTTTTCCCTCAACCCATCCACTGTTCTTCATACACCCCACCCACTCACTCATACTTCCACCTGCTCATCCATCCTCACCTCTCCAGTCACTTCTTTCCCTCCACTCACCTACAGTTTTTCTACTCAACTATTTACCTCCACCTATCTATCCATCCAATTAGTCTGTCTTGTTATTGCTTGGCTGGATGATGGTCTAGCCGCAACCACTCACCACCACCCCCAGCCTCTAATTGCTTCCCTGAAGCCAGAGTCACTCTCACACACATCATATCCCACCGCTCACTTGCTGCCCATCCTGTTGTCCTAGGACAATGCCAAAGATTTAGCTCCTATCATAATGTCTTGTAAGTGTTTGCTTCCTTAATTCCTCTTGACTTAATTTCCTCCTGCTCTGCACTCTCTGGGCTTTGTATTTCTCTGCTCTCTGCTGCCCCAAGATCTTTGCACATGATTTTCACAGAAGGCCTTTTCCTCTCTATTCATTAGTATTTAATCATCTTTCTAAGGAACTAAGTGGTCAATATTTCCATTCTTAGTTCCTAAAGTCTCTCCTTGAGAGTACCAATCATGGATTAAATTTCCACTTGCTATGATTGTTGTTTTTCTGGTTGTTTTTACTGGTTTACATGGTTTACATGATGAACGACCTAAAACCTGAGCTGTGGAGTAGGAAAAGAGCAGCATGGAATGCCTTCAAGAGCATCGAAGAAATAGCTAAAAGGACAAAGAACCTCCCACTCTGGGCACTTCGGCTCTGGGCACTTCAACTCCACCGTTCTCCCTGCATTAACATACATCTGGGCGAAAGCAGAATGACAAAGCTATTTGGGTCTCTCAAAGAGGAATCGAAAGAGCTATGATGGAAATATCATGCCTCGTTCAACTGAGAGAAGGAATATGGAGTTCTGACCTCCATCAACAATCGAGAGTCAGGGACACTGTCTCATTTGCCAACCCGTTAAAAAATCAGATGAGCTGGACATGTAATGCGATTTGGAGACAACCACTGGATTAGAGCCATTACTGAATGGATCCCATGGGATGTCAAAAGATCACGTGGGCGCCCACCTACAAGATGGTCAGACTTCTTTGTTAAGACCCTGAATGAATGGTTTGAGGCTCTTCATATTCCTGGAGCAAGCAGATGCCAATGGGATACACTGGCACATGATAGGGACAAATGGCAACATTACTGGTGCCAGCCCGAGCAAATAGATGAATAACAGGATGTCAAGTGATCAAGTGGTGATACTGTTGGACTTATATGTATATCTCCTCTGTCAGACACCCTGGAGCCTTAAGTTGTGTGTTCAGTTTCTGCATGGCATACATCCAAATTTCTCAGACACGTTGAGCGAATAAACCAATGAACTAGTACCAGACTCTTGACTTGAGGGCAGTGGGGATATAAATATAAGCAGGAAGCAGGCATCAATACAGATAGGGTTCTCAGTCAGGCACTGATTCAGGCCAGGGATAGAAATAGGGAAAGACAGAAACTGCTTGGGGGGACACTTCTGGGTGCTCAGGACAAGAGTAGGAATGCCAGAGCCAGGGAAGCCTGCATCTGCGATCTTCAACTACAGCCTACCATGTTTTCTGAACTTTCTAGGGCCACAGCTGCGTCCTGAGTCCATCTTCAGTGCCCTTTCTAATGATTCTGATCACAGTGGCTAGTCCTGAGACAGTCACGTGTTTGGGCAGTCTCCGAACAGAATTATATCGTCCAGAAACTCCCACCCAACTCACACTGAGCTGCAGGGTGATATCAGCTCTCCTTCCTCAACCTTATTAAGAGTCTTTGGGATGAATAAATGAGACTTGACAGTAATGAAAGGGACTATTAAGAGGATCACAATTGAACTTTACAGGCTTAAAAAAGCACCTTCCTTTGGAGGTGTGCAGATTGGCAATGGGCCAGGGTCAGTAGAGAGGGGCTCTCTCCTACTGAAAGATGAATCATACTCATAAAGAGACATCATACTCATAGGAGACAGTTACTAAAGGTGCTGGGCATGCACAGTGGACCTGCAGTGGCTTCTGTGCTAGGTGGGGACAGGCTCACATGAATGAAGGAGAGCAGCCTGCTCTTCATCTATCTTAATCCCTTTGGGCCCTGGTGATCCACGCAGAGACTTCTGGCAGAATGATCACAAGAAGTAAAATGTAGGAACTTACATGTAGGATCGTTGTGTAAGCATGAAACATAAAGGTTCTGAGATCCTTGTCTTCACCTATCATGCCTGAAGGCAGTGCAGGATTCAGTCTCATCTAACAAGAGTCCCAGTGAATGTTGGTTCTCTGCTCCAGACCTACCCTTAAGGCTCTGGCTATCTGGACCAGCCTTGGGGTTGGGGGTGGGGCTTTGTTCCTTCTCCTCCCATCTCCCATGGAAACACTTTGTTAAATGCTGCAAACACCAGTCTCTCTGTGTAAGTTGGAATCCATGGAAGGCCAAGGGGCCCCACCTCAGCCAGTCCAAATTACCTGTCTATGGAGCACATCAGGGTGAAGTCAGCAAGGGACTGTCAACCAGAGGGAGTGGTGAATAATGCTGGTGTCTTTGTTTGCTGCTGGAACACTGGAATTATATGGAACTTGTTCTTGCTAACCAAGATGCTCCTGACCCATGGAAAATTCCCTCAAACAGGTCAGAAGAAGGATGTTCATCACCCCATTTCTTACAATCACCATGCTCCCCACTCCAAATAGCACAGAGAGAATTAGCAATTTCCCAGTCATTTGCAATCTGATGGCATTTTTGTGAAACTCTAGCAGCTTCCTACCCTCATCTTTAGCTCCATAACAAACAGAAGCAACTTCTGAGAGTAACATGTCAGCTCAAAGATCTCTAACCCATCAACCTCAATGATCCTAGACCGTTTCCTTTACCATGAACAGCACTGACAAAAGTTGAAATCAAATGAGTAATTTCTAGGAGCCAAGTCACAGATCAGTCTTGAATCCTTCCCTGGTACTCTGTCACATTGCTGGTGTCATCAGAGACTGGTACAGGTATAAGTGTAGGAACTGGCACAGGCTAGTACAGGCCATCATAGATGCATAAACTCTCACAGGGACCAAGCAGCAATAGGTAAAAGATTCTAATTCAAGCATCAGACTCATGAAAGATGAATCATACTCATCAAAGAAAGTAAGACATGGCACATTCTCTGGACTCTGGGTGGCTAGCAGTCTGCAAATCCCAAAGAGAGGGAAAACTTCTTGGTACACCAACCTGGGTTGCTTCCAAGCAAGGAATGGCCATGTAAAAGTGAGCTGGAAGAACGAAGTGGGTAGAAAAAGTAGTAAGTAGGATACTTCCTCTTCAACTGCTTTCAGCCCCTGGGAGCCGTGTTGTCACTTTGCCTCTTCCACTAGAGTTGGTGCCCTGGAAAGAAATGGCCCTGTCTAGTCATTTCTCCAGGTTCTGCCCCTCAGCAGAGCACCTAGTGTCCAGCTCAGACATGAATGTCTCTCCTCATGGTAACTCTTCTGGCAAGACGGGTATTTCTGAGTCGGAAAGAAGAGAGAGACCCCAGCAAGCCTCAGTGGGTGGAAGATGGAGAAAGAGAGACTTAAGTCTACTTTGCTCTTTTTGTACAAACACCACTTCCTCAAAACACTTCTTGAACCATAAAAAACAGAGCCCAATCCAAAGTAGCTTTGATTTTCCAGCCTAGACCAGAAAAGCTTCTCAGAGTCAGAGTCACCATGCCTACCTCCTCCAGCCGTCCCAGAGAAGAGTGCAAGCTCACACCTGAGCAAGCTGCTGCTGACCTCCAGTTGCTGCTTCCATGGCTTTCTGATCCATAGCAGCTCAATTTTAGCACCCATTGCATGCATGAGGGACAGGATCGTCCCTCATGTCCTTCACACTGAGGTCATACTTTGCCCCAAACATACAGGCTACTTTCCTCTGCTCTAACTTAAGAAAGCCTGAGTCTTCAGGAAGAATAGAAAGGGGGCAGGAGATAGGGACCTATACATATTTTCTTATAATCCTTAAACTGTTTTACTGTCCTTTGGAAAAATAATATGAAGCTTCTTACTTCTTTAGATTCTTTGGAATCCCCAAAGGGAATCTCCTTTGGATGCTACAAGATTCTCCTGGTAGCAGCCATCAAAAGCCTAAGGGAATAAAAAAGATATTTTTTTCTGTGCTTAGAAGGTATCTTAAGCCATGCAGTCACCCTGCATAAAGCCCAGGGATTTAGACCACAGTCAATCCCATTTCACTGTCCGGAAGGAAAAAATAATTTATATGGTATGATAAATGCATTTCATCTCATTTATCCCCATCGATGCATGGGAATCTTTAATATTCAGAGTTTTAAAAATGTATATCTGAAAGGTCTGAGCATAGTGGATAGGGAACTTGCCTTGCACAGGCTGACCTGGATTCAACCTTTGCATCAACTATGATTCCTTCAGGCTCATCAGGAGTGACCCTTGAAAATGGGACCAAGAGCAAGCCCTAAGCACTGCAGGATGCACCCAAAAACAAACAAATAATTGTGTGCAGGATTTGTTTAATGAGAAGTCCATGTGGATTGGCTGCTAGTGACATTTAGAAAGGCTAACTCCCTGCTCTTCTCTTGGAGGCTGCCATCTCAGCTGCAGAAAGGATTTGGATGTTAGGGAGGAAATCCTGAGATGTGAGTATTGCAGAAGTTAAAAGCGCTCAGTAAAAAGTGATCACTATTAGGAAAAAATAACACACGGTGGTCGCTTCATCCTTAACTGGGGATCAACCTGATACCGAGAAAATGGCTGCACATAGGTGTTGGGTGACCACACATGGAAGCCAAAGGACAACCCTTTGGGCACAACTTTCTCAATCCATAGAGAGCGAGGGATGAGGGGAAGAAGATGGGGCCTCTAGAAGCATACCTAGGACTGATCTAAGCAGCGGCACATGAAGCCTGTATCCTAGTTCATGTCTGAAATCATGCATTGCTCATAGAAAACCTTGTTGGTTGCCTTCACTGGGTTAAGGTTATTCCCCTTGTCTAGAGGGTTACCCCTGTCCCCCAGTGCAGAGGGCTTTTCTGGAGTGATGTGGGGGGGGCATGAAGCTCCTGGGCTAGCTCTGGTCATCAGCATAGCCAGTAACTGCACGTATCTGCTGCTGTCAGGAGAACAGCTGTGAGGCTTTATGAAATCCTTCCATTTCTCCACCCCTCTTCTATGCGACATTACTATGTTCTCCTTAATTTTTGATCCTCCTGTCAGCTCAGAGCTTCAGAGAAGAGTGAATGGCTGACTTAAGATGAAGGTTTGGTTTCCTTGTAGTTGTGAGATAAGAAGGGCAGGAGACTGCCTACTGGTGGTGTTGCTTAGCTGGGTGAGGTCCCCTGCTGGAGACCCCGGTCAGTCCAGCACCACTCCCATCAGCTCTGTCCTCCACCGGCACCATCTAGAATGAATGACTTCACCTTGCCCAAAGGCCCCGGCAGTTGCGATTTATGGTTGTCATAGTGACACCCAAGGATACTCTCCTAGATGGCTCCCAGCAGTCACAGCCTCTGAAAAGCCATCACACCCATGACCTCGGCTGTCTTCTTTTCATGATTAATTGAAATATTGGGGTCCAGTGCTCCACGTGGGTGCTGGGCAGCAGTCTGCCATGTCCAGTGGCTCTGGAGGGACTAGGGTGCTTCTCCTCCCAGTCAGGGTTCTGAGGCTAATTAGAGGCTCTCACACCATGGTCCCCACAGAGGGAAAACTCTATCAACATACCAACATTCGCTTGCAAACTGTATTCTTTTGAGTTTTCACCGCAACGTTTTTCTAGCTCAGTTATTTATCTGGAAGATAGTGGTTCCAGATAGGTTTTTTCTCTTTTTAGAAATGACATTTTTTTTGGCTTCTGGAAATGACAACAAGCACCAAAATGTTCATAAGAAAAATAGGTCAGCATTCAG
Source organism: Cryptotis parvus (assembly GCA_021461705.1). Lineage (NCBI taxonomy): Eukaryota > Metazoa > Chordata > Mammalia > Eulipotyphla > Soricidae > Cryptotis > Cryptotis parvus. The sequence goes on along the minus strand of JAJIBD010038120.1, from coordinate 221,561 downwards.
ATTAATTAGGAATCAGATTAACGTGGCTAAGAAAGGTCTCACGCCTGCACCAGCTCTGCTAAGTTAATCCAGCCCATGTTATTTTTTAAGCACAAATATAAAAATGTCTCTTGACAAATGAGACATGTAATGAATGAGTTTTGCATATAATATTTTAGTGCAAACAGATATTTGACTACTCCAGGCATGTTTGGTCACTGGGTTTTCTGCCTCACAGGTACAGCAGCTGAAGGAAGGCCGGGAATTAGTGTCCACCCCACCCTCTTTCCTGGCATGATGAAAGGAGCTTTTTTTAAATTAAACATTTTATTATACCACCGTGAGATATACAATTACAACGTTGTTCATGTTTGGAGGTTTCGGTCACATAGTGTTCCAGCAGCCGCCCTCCACCAGTGCCCATTTACCACCACCAATGTCCCCAATTCCCTCCCTCCTCCCATAGCCTGCCTAAATGGCAGGTTCTTTATCTATTTTCTTTCTCACTCTCTCTACTTTCCTTCTCCTACACATTGTGGGTTGCACTACATACACTTGGAAGCCATCATGTGCATTTTTTGCCTGTATTTAATGCTCAGTTCTATGTTGGTATCAGCCCTTTCGACGTTTATTCACACATGTTCCCTTCTCTGTCTTACCTAACCTCTGACTCCCTCACGTTTGTGGGAATTTCCACTTTTGGTACGACCACCTGATATATTTATGTCATGCAAATAAATGCAGTCATTCTATGTCTCTCTCTTTCCTTCTGACTAATTTCACTCCAACATGATCCTTTCCATGTCCATCCATTTATAGGCAAATTTCATAACTTCATTTTTCCTAACAGCTGCAAAGTATTCCATTGTGTAGATGTACCACAGTTTCTTTATCCAGTCATCAGTTCTTGGGCATACTGGTTGTTTCCAGGTTCTGGCTATTGTGAATTAGTGCTGCTATGAAAATAAAAGTGCAGATTGTGTTTCTGCTGTGTGTTTTTGGCTTCCCAGGGTATATTCCCAGGAGTGGTATGGCTGGGTCAAAAGGGAGCTCAATTTCTAGTCTTTGGAGGAATGTCCATATTGTTTTCCAGAAAGGTTGTACAAGTCGACATTCCCACCAACAATGTATGAGAGTCCCTTTTCCCCGTATCCATGCCAGCACTTGTTGCTTTTACCCTTTTGAATATGGGCCAGTCTCTGTGATGTGAGGTGATTCAAAGGTGAAACACCATTAACAAAGCAAATAGAAAAAAGATAAACATATGGGACTACATGAAACTAAAGAGCTTCTGCACCTCAAAGAAACAGTGACCAAGATAGAAAGACAGTCCACAGAATGGGAAAGAATATTCACCCAATACCCATCTGATAAGGGTTTAATATCCAGGATATATCAGGCACTGGTACAGCTATATAAGAAGAAAACAGCCAACCCCATAAAAATGGGGAGAAGAGATGAACAGAAACTTTGACAAGGAAGAAATTCGAATGGCCAAAAGGCATATGAAAAAAATGCTCATCATCACTAATCATCAGAGAGATGCAAATCAAAACAACAATGAGATATCACCTCACACCACAGAGGAAGGAGCTTTTTGAAGAACTAGAGCAGTGCAGGAATGCCCAGGACCTGTGATATTCCAACTCAATTGCTTAATAGGGGCCTGAAGAGGATGGCTGGGACCATTTCTGAAGTCACCATTGGAAACAGTCTACATAAAGTGGATTTAGTTTGACTCAAACCTGTATGGCTTCTTTGAAAAAAAATAAAGAAAGAAAAAAAAAGCAGGTCTGGAACCCAACTCTCAGCTCTGCCTTTTTGCCATCTTCCTCCCTCTGATGATGCTCCCACTTTTCTCCACTCTTTGCATGACTACATCACAAAAGTGCCTTTGCCCTCAACATCAGGGGTGTGGGCAACTTCAGCCTTTAAGACAGAGGGAGGCGAGTTCCTGCTTCAACCACTTGAGTCGGTTGTGCCCCTCTCCCAAGTCCTTACCTCCTGCCCGCCAAGCTCTATACCTAAGCTTATACCTACCCTATAGGGAGGTCTATGAATTGCTTCCTCCTCTTGTGCCTTCAGTATAGGGGTGCTCATCACTTTTCTTTTGCTTGTCCTAGGGACTGGCCCTAATCTTGTCCAAATCTTTAAAAACATTATTTATTGACCTTCCTACATGACCCTGCTTTAATATGCTGCCTGCTTCTGCAGCACCCAAATATGCAAACATGACTGCATGTTAACTTTATTAACCAAGTCCTTCCTGCATGCTGACCTCCAAGCTGCTGAGTACTATGAAAATGAGGCCAAGCAAGGTCAGGCTGGTTGAACTATGAGCTATCCACCACTGGGCATGATCCTGCAGAAAAGGAACTTACTATGTCCTCTCCCATAGAGAAATCCTAGTCTGAAGGCTTCCCACCCAGCTGCTCTCCCAGGTGGCTTTGGGTGGTGGGTGAGATGATACTTAAAACAGCATTATTTTTAAGTTCAGGATCAAGGCCAAGGTGGTCTGTGACTGGAGGTCACCTAATGCATTTCTCCATGTCACCTAGAACAGAAGTATGTTCACAGCCTGGAGCCCCACCCAAGAGTTTCATCTGATCAGTAAAGACCTTCTGATCTGTTAGCCCAAGACCCCTCCACCCCTGGGTCTTTCAAGTGGAGCTGGAGAAAACTTGAGGTTTTCTTTTTCGATAAATTTTCATGGTTCCTTGCCTGTTCAGGAGTTGGTAAGGGATTTGGGGGTTACCACACTCTCCTATCTTAATGCTGCTATCCTTTTATGCTTCATAGAGGCCCACTTCAGGGAAGGTACAGGAGCCACCTGCTGGGTTGTTGCTCAAATCAATGTGGGATAAATATGCTGTCTTGTGGCTGGCAGGTGCCCAAGGTCCAGCCTGTTGGAAGTTGCTTGGCACTGTGCTGACTGAACTGAGCTGACAGGAAACCTTCCAATCTTTCTTTAAGTAGGGCACTGACAATCCACAGATAAGGTCCTTGATGCGGTGATGAGGATCATGGAGCCCCCTGGTGGCTCCATGACGATTGGCTTTCTGATCAGTCATGCCAAGCCGAGTGGGATCAGCTCTGGTTGGGTGCAGGGAGGGAGAGGTTCAAGCAAGAAAGAGGTCATGACCTTGACCTTAGTAAAGTTTTGTGAAAAGTCATTTTCTCCTTTTTAAAAAATGTAGTAAAGCTGTCAATGACTTTCAGTGATACACTGAAACCAAATGCATCCCTGAAAATCAAATGTGTATGTGCTACTTAATATTCACCACCACAAGGTTCTATTCTATCCTTCAGCATGCTTGGTCTCATATTACATTTACTTAACCAAAGCGTTCCATGGTTCCTGTTGACTCCACTTGGGTTCAAGGCCCTCCAGAGCTTTCTTTCAACTGCAATACACTCAGCTTTATTTCCATCATTTCTCCTAACTGCCCAAAGCATCCAGTACCATGGAGACAACAATGAACTCCACACAGAAGATCTCTGAGATCAGGGGGTTACCATGGCTGTTTGGTAGGTGAATAAAGACACTGAGAGATGTTAAGTCTCCTGCTTCAAGCCACACATTCGCATAGTGGTGGAGTCACGATTCATGTCTGGGGTTCTATGTTCCAAATCCTCTATTTTGACCCTAGGACATTTACAGAACACCCTATAGGAATGTTCCAGACTAGGACGTACATGTTGCATTGCTGTCGTCCATGGGGATAAGGCCCTTCAAAACCAACAATGATGAGTAAGTCAATCACTCTACAAAGCAATAAGCCCTTTTCTAGCACCACACTTACTGTGCCCTACAGAGATGACTAATGCTTCAGATTCTCTTCCACTAGGTCACTAGATCACTAGACATCCCATTCATCGATTTCCTCGAGCGGGCACCAGTAACATTTCCATTTGACCCTATCACGTGCCAGTGTAGTCCAATGGCATCTGGTTGTTTCAGGAATACGAAGAGCCTCAAACCGTTCATTCATGGTTCTTTCTCTTCCACTATGAAGAAATAATATTGACTGCAGCTACCCCGCTAAGGACTATATAGTCCAACTTGCCCTGACTTTCTGCTGGACCATGTGACTAAACTCTGGCTAATGGATAAAGGTGTGAATAACCATATCACTTGGAGCCCTGACCTTACACACTACCCTTGTTTTTGCTCTATGCCAATTCTTCACTGAAAGACCTACCCCAAACTGATGAGAAAGGCTTTTTCATCCACTTCCAAGAAATGCGCATGTGGTTCCATTCTAAATGTGTAAGAGAAGTTTGTTCATTGTGCCTGCAACATTAGTGCTCTGTTGTTCCTGTGCTGAAACATGTTGCTCCCACTGCTCCTCCTCCAGTCTTGGTATTATGGGATGCCCAGAGATACTTTGGAGCCTAAAAGATTGTCCAGTCTCTGTCAGCTTGGGTTTCTGGAAGCAATGCATGTAACAAAGCCACCACAGTCCCCACTCAAAGTAGGACTCGACTTGAGTCAGAATGAATACATTGTAATTGCCCCAATCCACTAACATTTGAGTTTATTTGTCACACTAGCTAATACTATCTCACACAAGCATGAGGTGATTGAAAACACCAATTCCTGTGCAAGAGCTTGAGGTTGTTTGGAGAGAGAATCTCTCCATGGGTACCAGCTAAGCCACTTTCTCCCCTAGCCTAGGGTAGTCTTGTGGGCCCCCTTGAGAGGGAGAGAGCTGAGAGAGAGAGAGAGAGAGAGAGAGAGAGAGAGAGAGAGAGAGAGAAGGAGGGCCTTCAGAATCAGGAGGGAGCATGAACAGCACAAAAAGAGCCCCTATAGTGTAGAACTACTGGAGAAGGTGTTACTGTTTGTGTGAGAGACAAACTGGCATTTCTCAACTTTGTGCCTGTAACAACCAGCAAAGGGAAATCTAGGATGCTTGCTCCTTGCTTAAGCAGGATAGCTCCAGCACCTATCTTAACAAATCGATGCTGGTCAGAGGTGGACAGCACTCTGAGAACCATGACTGAGGGTATGAGTGTGCCCTCCCTCACACGGAACTTCTTGTGGGACCCACTTTCCCAGCGGTGTGCACCAAATAGAACCAAGGGCTGGAGTTCAGAGAAAGGAATTTGCCTATAATCAGGCAAAGGGAGTGATGACTAGAGCAGAGTCCAGTTCTGAGGCCCATCCTTGAGCAGGCAGAAGGGACAGAAGACTCTCTGAAGAAGGGCAGACACATAGGTTTACAGACCCTCCTTAGACCCTAGAACAGCGCCTTCTTCCCGGAGTGTGGCCGAGTCCACTCAGTGGTGCACAGGGCACCCAGGCATTCTACCTGACCTCCTGTATCAAAGGCTGAGCTAGCTGCGGAGACCCAGATCTATTCTCTCTAGAGCACAGTTCCAAGCTTTTGCTTCTCCAGACTCCAAAGGACTCGCCCCTCCAGCCTGGTGTGCCCCCCCCATCTCCAACCCCGAGATGCCAGCAAGGCAGACCCGCATTAACCTGGACTAACAAGTAATAGTAAGAGAGACCAGGCTGCTAAGACAAAGCACCCCCCACCCCTTGGGTCACTGGAGTTAAAGGCCCAGAGGTACCCCATGCTCCCCTTACCTGAGCCGTGCCTTTGGCGCAGGAGCACAGCCTGGCCTGATGGTGGCGATGCTGAGGAAGCAGCGGCCATAGCCGTGACAGCGGTGGTGGCTGCCTGGTCCGCAGAGGCGGCGGCAGCGGCGGCATCCAGGACGCTGGCACCGCGGGCAGAGGGCAGGCGCCCGGGAGGCTGGTTCTTGTCTCCCTGGCTGGGTTCCGAGGTGCTGCAGGCCCGCGGGGTCGGTGGCACCCATGTGGTTAACACTGGCGGCGCTGGCGGGCCGTGGCGGCGCGGCCCGCTGCTCTGAATGTGGGACACGGCTTCGGCTGCCTGCAAGTGCGGAGGCGCAAAGCGCGAGAGGACGCGCAACAGCGCCTGGGCCTTATGCTCCTGCGTGTCGTCGTCGCTGTAGTCCGACACTCTGCACTCATACACTCCCCTCGTCCTGTCGCCGCACCGCTGATAGCCGCAGCCGGTGCGAAATGTCATTGCCCTGGACGCGCACGGTCTGCAAGAGAAGGGGCTGGATCAGAAGCCGAACTGGGTGGAATCTGATCACAGCACCCCAACACTCCCCGCTGGGTTGCCTGGCTTTCCTTTCACTGTCTCCCCAGTAGGATGAGGCTCCCAACTCTGGCCGTTCTGTGTGCATTATGTCATTAAATGCAATGCGTCCTGGTGCTCTCCTGGAGCACATACACCTGCCTGACTCCCCAGTCCCCACAACTAACCTTTTGCCTTCCCAAGGAAGGTGGGATACAGAGGCTGCGAGGACCGCTGGCCCTGCTACTTATCAACCTACTATTTATGCTAAGAACTTAGTTTCCGCCTGTCCAACCTGTATCAAGTACCGTTTGGCCTGGGGAAGACTTGGGGAAGGGGGCCACTTTTGTGGTCCCTCAAAGTACCGTGGAGACCTCTGTAACCGAGTCAGCAGAGGAGTCCCTGAATATCTTCAGGATCCGATCCTCCCCGGAATACATAACACACATCTCTTGACTTGGGAATCTCAGGATTCCTACTACACACCCCACCCTCCCTCGGAGAGCCCTATACCCAATGACGCCTCCACCTCAGCATCCCGATTCAGGGAGGAGAGGACAGAGGAAGGTGTTACATGTGCACAGAATGTGAAGGACCAGGGGTGGAAGCCATAAGCCAGAATACCAAGGTCGCTCCCGGGCAAGGAGCCCAGCGCTCCCGTCGGCTGGGGAAACGCCTGCAGAAACAATGGATGCGCACCCAGCTCCCACCAAGGGCACTTTCACAGTGCGCACTGAACTGAGAAACTCGACTCTGATACGACACTCTTAATTTACACTAAGGAAAACCGGATCCTGCTACGGGAGACGGACACGCCCTGACACGCCCCGCACACAGCCGGCATCGCGCCACAGCCTACACTGCCCGGTTTCCTGCAGGGCCCTAAATCGCGCGACCAGGAGCCTTTCTGAGAGGAAGCTGCGGGGCGCGAAGTGGCCAGAAGGGGTCTCCCCGCGGCCCGCTCTGAGCGCCACACTTACGCTGATTTTAGTTGCATCCTTATTTGTTACCTAAAATGCAAAGAGGGAGAGAGAGATATTAGGCTCTTGGCCTTCAGGTTTGGAAACAAAACACGGATCCGCCACCGGAAGAGGGGGCCCTACACTGGTGATCATTGACTAGAAACCGCTGGCGATGGGGGAGGCGGAGGGCAAGAAGAACATCAGGGTTTCCACAGTTTTACACAGAAGGAAATGAAGCTCTGTGCTAGGATGGTAAATGGCCAAGGGTAAATGACCACACCTAAGGCTCAAGACAGGAGTCTGGGTTGCCCCCTGAGTGGGAACCCCGGATCATTACCCCAACCCAGCCCAGCATCCCCATTCCCTGGGAGTTGGTCTAAACTCCTTAAAGAGTGGATACGACGGTCCTGTATCTAGATAGGATCCAGCCAGAATGTGAGCAGGGCGGCTGGGAGTAGCTCCGGGAAGAGGTTAGGTAGGTGTGTGTATTTGTTCTAGAGTGCAGGGAAGGGTGCAGGTTGAGGCAGGACACTGGCTGTCCGGCACAGGCTGTCCCTCTGCCGCTCTGGGTGCCGGAGGTGACCTACTGGCTGGCTTTTCTTGTACACGATGCTCTGTCGGCTGCTGGAACCCAGCCTGGAGGAGCTTAACTCCTTGGCTTGGTGCCCTGAGGACCTCAGTGGCAAGCGGGGCAGGGAAAGCCCAGGCAGACCGAGTGGTCTTTCTTCACCATTCAGCACCCGTCAGGGCGGCAGCCACACAGGAGGAGAACTGGACGCGGTATGGCTTTTCAGGGTTTAGGTGGAGAACGGGGTGAGGGGTTTGGGAGATGGCAACGCACTGACAGAATGGGGACAATGAATAGATGCTACTGAAGATGTGTGCGCTGGAGAGGATGGGAGCTGGGCTGCGCCACCGGGCGGCGCCCTGCGTCGCTCCCCGGCTGCGTTCTCACCCCGGCTTCCCCAGCAGCTGGAGCTGAGCGGCGGCGCCGCGTGGGCGGCGGGTTACCTTGCTCCGGGCGCCTGGCACGCTGAGCGCCAGCTCGTGCAGCAGCTCCCGGGGCGGCTCCTTGAGGTACCACCACTGTATCTCCAAGGAATAAGAGGTGGCTCCGCTAGCTCGGAACGCGCAGGGCATTTCGATATCGTCTCCCTCTCGTACTGTCACATCTTTGGGGACTTCGGTAAATGTAGCTAGGGGGTGGAGTGGGGGAGAAAGAGGCGTGACTAGCTGTGGGGCGGGGGCTGGGGCAACCCTAGGCGAGATGGTCGGTCCCCAGATGGCTGGCCTAGTGCTTCCCACCCCTAGGCTACACCGTGGCGCAAGGCGGAGGCACCAGCAAAGTTCCGTGGAGCAGCTGCCAAGCCACAGCAGAGACCGGCTAAGGCTGCAGGCGCCGCTTCCTTCAGGATCTAGGATGGGGGGGGTGGGGGCGGGCAACCTGGGTGGCTCTGCTCCCCCCAGTCCCCCGGGCTTCGCTGCACTACTACAGCCAGACTCGGGGAGCACCAACTCCCGCGCCCTTCCAGCCGCCTCTTTGCAGCGATAGCCCGGGTCCGATTCCGAACGACACCGATACAGGCGCTGCCGTAGCGGAGACCCTACGCCGGTCTCCTCCCTTTATCCCTCCGGGCTCCTACAGCGCACAGAATTAATGGAGACTGGGGAAGCCTTCCCTTCTCTTCTTCTTTCTACTTCTCTGCGTCTCTGCAAGCAGGGCAGGTGGGCTCGGGCGGCCCTAGCAAGGACCCTCCCAAGCCCCCCGCGGCAGCAAAGTTCCCGCGCTCACCGTCGGCCAGGAGGAGTAGCAGGGCGTGCAGCAGCAGCAGCGGCGGCAGGTATCCGAGGGTGCAGAGCGGGTTCCGCTGTTCCATCTCCCGCAGGGGCCGGGCGCAGAGAGGCGGCGGCGGCAACAGCGTGGAAGGGATCCGGCTCGGGATCGGGCTAGGACGCCTTCGAGCCTGCCATGGCCCCGCGCGGCGCCCCTCCCCCGGCCGCCGGCGGCCGCCAATCAGCCCCGCTCCCTCTCCGGCTGGCCGGCGCGGCTCCGGCGGGGGCGCTCGGGTGGGTGCGCAGAGGGTAGGTCCCGCCGGGGAGGCTACAGGCGATCCGTTCCTGCCTGCTCTATCCGTCTGCCGGCCGGACGCTGGGGAACCTTAGTTCAGTCTCTGCGTGGGGTGTCCGGCAGGGGCTGGGCCACACCGCGACCCATCCCTGGTCCAGGGAGTGCGCGTCTCCGAGTCGCTGACTTCCGTTTCCCGTTCTCTTTTGGGTTTTTTTTTTTTTTTTTTGGGGGCTCCCAACTGCCACCTCCGCCGGTTCCCAACGAGTTCTCCCTCCGCCGCCCCACCCGCCCCTGCGGGTCCCTCGGCGGCTCTTTCCGCAGGGCGAGTGGGCGCTCAACCGCGGCGCGCAGACCTGGCGTCCGACCCGGCGCGGCGCGGGGAGCGGGGCCGGCGCGGTGGACCCAGAGCCGGAGAGAGGCGGGAGAGGGGGAAGGGAAGGCGAGAAGGAGGGGGCGGTCAGTGGCCGGGCGCCGAGCCGCCTGCACCGCGGCATCACCCCCGCCCTCCCCTCGGCTTCCAAAGCCCGCACGGCCCCACCCCGAGCGCGTCCCCCGCTCCCGCAGGGGTCTCGGGGAGGGGACACGGTCCCAGCCGGAGGAGCATAGCCCCGCCCCGTACCCGGTTTGCCTGGGGCGGGGGTGGGGGATCCTCCCACCTATAAACTCTCCCTGGCTTCTTCCCAATCTTTGTCGCCCGCGAAGCCACTAGTCCCTGCACCCCGCGTGGCCAGCGGACCTCTCCGCAGCGCCCCCGACCCCCCGCCCTCAACTCCTTACCCCGATTTGGGCAAAGAACTACACCGTGCTTTGTCCCAGGCCCAGGCCATCTCGGAGGAGTGGGCACCCGGGGCTGGGGGAGAAGGGCGGAGCGCTGTGTGGGGCCGGGACCAGGCCGGGTGACAAGAGGCGACGCCGCGAGCCTGCAGTACGCGAGCGAGGAGTGCGCGCAGCGCAGAGCAGGTGCCTGTGGCGCGGAGAGCGAAGGAGCGAGCCAGCGAGAGCAGCGGCCGTGAGTGACGGCAGAGGCGGCGGGGGGTGGGGTGGGGTGGGGTGGGAGCGCCCGGCACGACTCGGGCCCAGGAGGTTTCCAGGCGGCGGGGGGTGGAGTTATTGCACCTTTGATCGGTAGCCGCCGAGTCCCCGCAGATTCTTCGCCAACCTCGGTCTTTGCTTTACTGGGTGCAAAGAGGGAATCCTGAGGCAGCAGCAAGCTAAGGTCGGCTGTGGTTCCCCCAACTCCCTTCCCTCTCCCTTACCCTTCACGCGGCCCCTTATCCAACCTTCTGTGAAATGCGTTTCGTCCAGCCTGAAAGAGAAAGCGGAGGAGGACTAGCTCCTGACTCAGAGGGGCACCAGCTTAGTGGCAAGTGCCCACACATAGCCCTCAGGGAGGTGCCTTCCTTCTTGTCCCTTTACAGCGACTTCATCTCAGCGCCTGTCTACCTCCCTGCCTCAGTCTCTCAGGTAGTGCTTACCCGAGATTAGGGTGAGGGAGACCCAGGTGGCTCATAGCTGGTGTCCCTGCTCACCAGCCTGTCTCATCAGAGGATTCCCCAGCACTAAGAAGAAGAGAACAGAAAGCAGGTGCCCAGACTCTGCCTCTACCTGTCCAGGTGTTGTCACAGCCTTCGACGCGAAGCAGGGCAGCCCTTTCTCCACTGTGCCCTCACTGTCAGGGTCTCCTGGACAGCCCTGGCACCAGCACCCTCCTGTGCCTGGTTCTCCCCTTTCTCATGTGTGGTCTGAAGTATTTCCTATCCTCTCAGGTCACTGTTACTGGCAAGGTCTCTGGCTAGGAGAGGCTGGGACCTTTCTCTCTCTTTCTGTAGTTCCACTCTGGGAACCACAAGGAGGCAGTTGCTGGCTTCCTTCTGTCATATTCCCACCGAGACAGTTCCCTTGAGAAATTTCCAGGTTCCCTTAGAAATTGCTTTTTGTGGATGACTGTAAGACCTCAAGGGGGCCCCGCTGCTGCCCTCAGCTTCCAGAGCAAGAGGGCAGGCTTGCACTGTGTGACATGGATTCGTGAGTCAGTGTGAGACGACAAGAACTAACCCATTGTCCCCTAACCTGACTGGAGAGGCAGAGGTGCTCCAGTCTGATTCCAAATCCAAGCAGAGATCATGTGATCGGGAATGTATAATGGGAGCATTCCTGCAGCCAGTGAGAATGACCTTTAAGGGCTGTGACTCATCTGAGCCTGTGCCATCTAAGGGTTAAGGTGCTGCTTGGCTACTGCACAGTTGGTATACAAAGTGGGGCTTGTCTAGTGCACAAGTAAGAATAATGACTGCACATTAGCACCTGCTTTTCATGTGCCAGGCACTGGCTGCTCACTTTCCACTGAGTGATCTTTCTTTAACAGAAAGCGCACCATCCTGCCTCTGCTCGGAACCCTGCAGTGGTCCCCTCGCAGTGTTGAGTACCAATGCCCTTGCAGTGACTGACAAAGTCAAACAATATGCCTTCCTCATCCATGCTCCTCTCCTGTTTTCCACTCGTTCCCTAACTGATCACATTCCTTTCACCACACTGCCTCTTTCCTAGGTGCATGCCCTAGGATCCAAAGGCTTGTACCACTAGCAACCCACTAGTTGCCCCTTGTTGGCTAATGCTGTCATGTTTTCTGGATATATGTTGTGGAGTCAGTTTCCAGAGGACCCCCTTTTAATATTGCAGACTGCAATCCTTCCCCCTTTACTATGCCCAGAACCTCACCCTGTTCTTTTTCTCCTTACTTAACACTAATCAACATACATGAAGTATTCTTAGACCACTATTTGTGGTCTGTGAACTGTACTAAGATGAGACTCTTGCACTTTTTCATTCACTGATGTATGTTCAGCACCTGGAGTATGAGCTGGAGTAGGGTAAGAGCTCAATAAATGGTAATGGCATCAATGAAATGGTTTAACCTGTGTAAGAATCTTGTAAGTTAGACACTGTGATTACTTCCCACTAGTAGCTAAAGCTCAGTGAGCTTATGGACCTAACCTCGTGTCACATACAAAGTGACGTCTATCCAGGTACATAATGCCCTAGGGTTCTCATATTAGTTTTGGGGCTACATCTGGCAGTGCTCAGGGTTAGGCCTCATTCTTTGCTCCATGGTCACTCCTGACAGTGTTTGGGAGACTATATACAGTATAGCAGATTGATTTGTGGTTAACTGCATGCAAGATAAGTGCCTTACCCACTGTGCAATCTCTCTGGCCCTCTGGTTTTAATTCTTACCAAAAATATCAAAATTTTCCCTATTGAATGTGAAATTTTGCCTGTTGTACCTGGAACTGGTAAAGAAAGCAAAGCCCCTATGTCTTTGGATACTGTCAGTCTGATAAACTTATCTTGATATGGCTGGTGGAAAGATGTTTGGTAGAGAAGGGCACATCTGTTCCATCGTATAGACTGTGACAGTAGCAGTTATACCTTCCTTCTCAATGGCTTTACCTACCAGATGAACCAGTTAAGTGTTTAAGCTTGGAGTACTGTTGGTAGTGTCAGGAAGGGGCACTTTGCTTTTCTTTTTTGCCAGGGATTCCCCAATGGGAAGGGAAATAACTTCCACCTATTCATTTGGGTTTTTGCAGATTGTGGGGTCAATGGACTGATAGCAGATGCCACTCATCTGTGTCGGAGCCTGGCTGGCTGCCTTCCTTCAGGGAGCTCAGTTCTTTCTCCCTGTGTCATGAAGTGCCAAGAGTTAAAGAGTCCAAAGATAACACCTGTCACAGAGAATATATATTGCTTCCACAAAGAGAAACTTCTTTCTGGGACGCAGTCACTGTACTCACCAACTGCAAGCTCCCATAAAGATGCCCTATTTGGAGGTTAGGCTTGTGATATAAAGCTGGTCTCACCTAGGCAATTTGTGAGAGCATTAGGAAGAGTTGGGGCCCAGGCTCGCATGTTTATTGTGTGTGACTCAAACTTCCCTTTGGCAACAAGATTTTTCCTTTTACCCCTTCTCCTCTCTCTATGCACGAGCTCTGACATGACTGTGAGGTCTCTGTGTGCAGGCACCTAGAGGATACTCCTCCTGGCATTTGGCTGTAGGCCACATGGTCCCTGACCACTCCTGTGGTCATGTCTGGCTTCACTTATATCTGCCCTGTGCATCATCACTGAGCTGCCATGCAGATGGCAGTATCAGCACCACGGTCAGTACCATTCTTTGGATGGATTCACTAAGTTTTCCAAGGCACTTCAAATAATGCTTTTGTTTTTAAGCCAACCTCTTGTGAAAGACCCTAAATTACACACCTCAGTGAATATTTTAATATATAAGATGTACTTATTTTAATATTAAGGCCTTTCTGGAGTTTCAGTTTCTATATCCTTGTTTTTTTTTCTTTTTGGGGTCACACCCAGCAATGCTCAGGAGTTACTCCTGCCTCTGCACTCAGGAATCACTCCTGGCGGAGCTCAGGGGACCATATGGGATTCAGGGAGCATACCCAGGTTAGCTGTGTGCAAGGCAAATGCTCTCCCCGCTGTGCTTTTGCTCCTGCCCGGCTATATCCTTGTCTTGTTTTGACCTTTCCTATGCTCTTCAAGCCACAAATAGCAACATTGATTTGGGGTAATATGTTTTGATTTTAAGATGCAGTCCACCCATAAATTTTTTCTATCAATAATGCTAGAACACTCTGAGTACCTAGCAACATAAAGGAAAATTTAAGATTTACAAGGACTTTCATTTTGGGTCAATTTAGTCATCCACTTGCCATTAGTGTCAAGGAATAAAGACCTGAGGTCTGCACTTCAAAGGCACATAGGAGACCACCTTCAAACTATAGCGGACTGGAGGGTGTTGGGGTTTGGGGTCAAATATAAATAGATTTGTGTTTTGGCTTTCACTTTGAAATACTCACAAATTTACAGGAAACTGCAAGCAAACAAACAAAAATAAAATCCTATCAACCAAGATCTTTAAAACATGTTACTTAGCTATAGAATTATATTTCAAAAAAGGAAACATCATGAAATGATCCATAGGGTTTAATTAGTGCATATATATACATATTTGCACATGCACACAAATATATTTTGTAGGCGAAATCCAAGCCCTCAGTAGTACAAGACAAATGCTCTGTCACTGAACTGCATCTTAGTCTCCCATGTGTATGTTGGTAATCAAATATATATAAAAGGTATATATATATATACCTTTTATATATATATGTATAGATATATATATATATATATATATATAATATATATATATATATATATATATATATATATATATATATAAGCTCAGTATTCCTGAAGCAACCTGGTGCCATTGGGCAATACTGGCACATGATAGGGTCAAATGGAAATATTACTGGTGCCCGCTCGAGCAAATCGATGAATAATGGGATGTCAAGTGATCAAGTGATATATATACATATATATATATATATATATATATATATATATACTTTTTTATTTTGGGGGTTCTCTCAAGCAGTGTTTGAGGAGCTCAACTGTCACTCCCAGCAATCCTGGGACAACCAGTTTAGGTGGCTTAATTATCTGGTCCAAAAATGTGGGCCCTGTGGCACCAGGAACCAGCGTGGTCACCCTGATAAATGAAGGAAACATGCACTCGGGGAGACTGCTGCGCTATCTCCTAGCCCTTCAAGTATAGATTGCAGTCACGATCAAATACTTTCCACCAAAATATAAAACAGGCACCTCCACCAGTCTCCAAACCCAAATCTAACCACAAAATTCTAGATCCCCTCCTGATTCAGCAGCTACTTACGGAAGCTGCACATTTATGTACCAAATCAGGATTGTTTCACAGACCTCAATGTGCAGGACTGAGCACCCCTCACCAGACTACCAGCATCCAACAGCTTTCCCTGTTCCCTGGGTGATAGGAAGGAAGCCCATACCTGGGCACCGCTAAGATGTTGAGGAGGCTGGAAGTTAGGGTTCCTCTAGCTCTTGTCTGCCTGTTGCCCAGTACAGTGGGAATCCAACTCTGTTTGGCAAGAAGGAACCCTCTGCCATCACAGGTTTCTGAGAGTCATTAAAGGGGGTGAGTCCAGTCCTGTCCCTGTGCACTCAGCAGGGCAGGCATGGCCTGCAGCATGTGCTCAGCTGGAAACCATTGGGGAACCCATGGCTGTCAGGCCTCAAGGCCTGTCCTGTCATTGCTATGTTGATGTCACTACACTCGCTCCCCTGGGCCTTGACTGTTTGTTTGCTTGTCAGGGAAACAATTGATTGGGCTTGGGGACTGTTGACAGAGAAGGAATGAGGGGGATAAATCGAGACAGACCCGTCTCACCTCAGACATTTATTCTACGGCATGACTGAGAAGGAACACCTTCTATTTTTCAGTGCATATACAGGTACTGACTTGATCAGCGCAGCAATTCCTGTCCACAGCAAATGTGCATTTGACCACAAGAGAGGGCAGAGACACAACTGCTAGAAGAAGCAACAGCTGAGATGAATCATCTCAGCATGCCACACATGTGCACGTGAACACACAGTGGGTGGTGAGGCAGATCTGAAGTGATCAGCCAGGAGAATGCTTGGGAGAGGAAAAGAGCTTTAGGTGCTCAGGCCTGGACAAGGAGCGCTGAAGGGATGCTGGTTGGAACAGGGAGTTCACACATAAAAACATGTGGGAGGAGCCTTGTAGCCTGTCAGTCAGTATGCTGAGAAAAGTGGGACTTCCAGAACTGAAGAAGACACGGCTATTTGTGGGGCCCAGAGCTAATGGAGAAATAAATGAAACACAGACTAACCCCAGTGTTGGCAGGGATCTTTTAAAGAGGTGGGAGGGGGGCCCCATCTGCCAAGATTTCCTGAGCCAGAGGCTTTTTAACTCACTCCCTGAGTGACTAGTAGGACTGAGACAGGGTTGTCAGCACTCCAAGGCAGCGGTTGCCTATGTAAAGTATAGGTGGAGCTCTGGGGACCTGACAGGGAGAAGGTGACAGCACGTTTGTAGGGGAGCTGGGAGACAGGACAAGTTAAAGCTCTGACCTTGAAGGTGCTAGTGATGCTAGCCTGATAGCAGTGTGGGGTAGAGTGTGGAAGAGGAAACTCAGGAGTCTGGAATGACAGGGGGTCCATGGAGTGTGTGTATTGGGGGGCTGGAGGAGCTCAGGAACAAGATGTCTATTGACTTTGGAGCCAGCTAGAGGAGAAGCATTTTGATGAATTCTCCCCACAGTCCACACTTTCTCTTCCTCTACACCTTCGTACATGAGGCCTGGCTCTGACAGTGGCACATTTGGCTAAAATGTGTGAGTGTTTCAGGGCAAGTCCCGTGGTATCTGAGGCCACCTCCCTGGTTCCTTGACTCCTCTCCCTGAGGTGCTCTGTACTACTTTCTTGTTGCTTAGCAAAAGACTTGGGCCTCAATTTGTACAGCTGCAGTATGGAATTCCATTATGTTCCCTACCTCTTCTCTTTGCACTGTCTCCTAAAGGTGCTGAGCTAGGGTTGGGCAGGAAGGGCTGGTGGAGAGTTGAGGTGAGGGGGAGAAGGGGGTCAGATAGCAGCTGTGAGGAATTTCCATAAGCAAGGCTCTGCTCTGTGTTCATACTTCAAGAGAAAAATTAATCAAAAGCAAAGCAAAACCAAGAAGAGCAAAGTAATGGCCAGGCTATGGAGTCAGATGTGTATGTTTCGATCATGAGTTTGCCTTAGTCTCGTGAAGCTTTAGTTTTATTACCTGTAGAGAGGATGAGGCCTCATGTTGGTACAGAGATGGAGGACTTAGTGTGAGTTCACCCTATGGGGATTTAACACAATCACATGGTGTCTACGTCTTATAAATGCCTTGTTGGCGTTGAGCATGTGAGGTGCAGAGTGTGGGGAGCAAGGGACTTCGGGCATTGCCTGGTCTTGGTCATCAAAGAGACTGAGTGCTTGGAAGGGATGATGTTATTGCGGGAGATGACCAGAGGAGTTAAGTGCCCCCTAATTGATTTTCTTACTGCTTGTGTGTTATTTATTTAATCATTTGCCAAAGTAAATCTTGTAGACCCACAGAGACTTTTTCATATTCTCAATACACTTGGGATTTTATTTCCCGCTAGATCTATTAGTTTAATTTAGTAGAAGACAGACTGTGTACTTAACCAAAAATTGCTTTGACATTAGGGAGAATTAAGAGGTGAGGGCCAGGCAGATCTGAATGGATTGATCCGTTTGAGATAAAACTGTTCTTTCTCTTGTGCATTTTCACCTTAATGGTGATGAAGTTGATTAAAACATGCAGCTGATTAATACCCAGGGGTTGGCCAAAGACCAAGGCTTTCTCCAGACACACCTGAGTTCTCCCCATCAGGAAGATGCTGTTTGATGGTTCCAGCAGAAATTGTTTTGTGGCAGGAGGTGTCTGCTGCAGCCTGCAGTGTCTGTGACTAACCAGCCTTCCCAAGAGTGACCTCATCGCTTTGGGAACCCAGGGGGCACAGAGCCCAGGTGTGACCGAAGCCTGGGGAGTCTTGACTGAGTCCCTCTTACTGTGCCATACCTCAGTTTCCGTGTCAAAGGGCACTTGCATTCTTACATGGGGCACACTTATTCTGATGAGCTTGGCTGTGTGTCCCCTGCAGCCTTTATCACATGAGCCACCCCGAAATGCCGTCAGGTTGAGAGATAGTCCCAATTTCAGAACCTCAAGGTTTTCTACCTCTGTTTGGCCTACCTCCGAAAGTTTATAGCTAAAGAATCTTCAGACAGCAAGAGACAGTGACTCCCCTATGCCAAGCCATCTGGACTTGGTACTGCTTCTCCGCAGTGTGAGTAGCTGCTATAGGGGCTCTTGTCCACTGTGGCAAGTGTGGGCCCAGCATACTGGATTTAGGATGTTACTTAAGTTTCCTATTTTCCCATGATCCTGCCATGTCAATCTTGCTCCTCTGGGATTTGCGTGCATGCCTCTCTTACCCTGCCTTCTCATGGAGTCTGGCCACCTGGACACTCCAGTGTTGCTCCTCTGGGATTTGCGTGCATGCCTCTGACCCTACCATCTCAAGGAGTCCGGCACCTGGACACCTGCTGTACCTCCAGACAGATTTCCTCATGATCGCTTATTTCCACCTTTATGTCCCTAACTCAACTCTCCAGCCTGGGTTTCAGTATCATTTTAAGACACCCAAAGCTACTTTCTGCTTTCAATCTGGCTCTGCTGGAGCTGGGCTGACAAGTACTGTGAGGCCACACTTAACACTTGGCAGGAAATTGTGCTGTAATTGATTAGTAATGTCTGCCATTTGGAAGAGGGCATGTGGTGAGGAAAAGAACAGGATTTGCCACTCCAGGAGTGGTTACCTGGGTTTCTGAACTGAACTTCCTTCTTCTTATGCATTCCCTGAGGTCATCTTGCGTAGGTCTGTGGCTAGAGTTGGCATTCACTAGGAGCAGAAGGGGCTTGCCACTATCCCCTTCAGTGTCAACTATGTGGCAGGGGTAGGTGCCCAAGAAGGAACACAGGTTCCGGCAGCACTTTGTTTCAGCCAACTTCTCTGCTTCTGGTCAAGAGAAGAGGAATTCCAGATGGTCTGCATCTGTCTACCAACTCAAGGGGCATGTGACAGGTGCCTGTGGGTGCTGAGACCTGAGGCAATTACAGAGTTCTTAGTAAATTTTAGGCCTTGAATATTCTCAAAGGAGACTGTCCTGATACTGGCTGGTTGCTCCTCCCCACTCTGGGATTGTAGTCAGATAGCCTTGGTTTGATGGGTAGGCACCAACTGGCCAGCTCATCGCCAGAGCCTGACTAGTCTGACAGGCCCTAGAGATCATCATGTTTTTTGACTGGAGGGAATCTGGGGACAGGGTCTGAAAAGGACAGGTCTGTTATTCAGGGGCTTCCACGCTGGCCTGAGCAGGCTGGGCCCTGGTCCCCAGTTCCCTGATCCTTTATATGCCGTTGTCCAGTCGTGGAAGAGACTCCTCAGCTATTCCATGACCTTCACGCCTGACTTGTCACTCCTGAGTTCCTCCTGCCGATAGACTGGCAGCTGCCAGTGCTGTTCAGTTTGTGAAATGTCAGTGGTTTAATATCAATTCTGGAGGTTTTATTGCCTTCTCTCCTCCCCCCAGACCCCCGTTTTCCAATGGGATTTTGATCCAATCAAGGCCGATCTAGAGTGATGGTAGATTTGTGTTTCCATCTGAAGTTGACAAAAGGTCACCCTGCTCAGGGAGCCGGGCGTCCAGGCTTTGCATGAGTGTGATTAAAGTCTGTCCCTGGGTTTGGAATCCAGCCAGCTGTCCGTAGGAGAGCAGTTTCAGGTGGGTCCAGGTGCTACACTCATGGGGCCTTTGGACTGGGCCTGACCCCAGGGATTTAAACTCAGTTGCCAATCACAAAATGGGTTAGGTTTGCTTGGAAAATACCTTTGATATTTCAGCTTTAAATTAATATTTTACAGAAACGTTTTAAAATGTCATTTCTTCCATTTTTAATGAAAGTCGTTGAATGAGATTTTCTGTTTGGGAAGAGGCCTGGAGTTGGGGAGATCCCGTGAGCCAGTGCGCCTTTCCTCACCCTCCCTCATCAACCTATCTTCCTGGGGCGTGTGTGTGTGTGTGTGTGTGTGTGTGTGTGTGTGTGTGTGTGTGTGTGTGGAACATCCTCTTCTGCTCATCCCAGGGAGGAGAGTGAGTTCTTTGATCTTATCCCTTGGTCCCTTGGCATTCCTTTAGAGAGGTGTTTCCACAGAGTTCCCCCAGGGCTGGGCTCTGGCTAGGGCTCAGTGGTGGAACATACAGCCAGAGACTCAGCTCAACTTGGCAAGACTTTAGACCACGTCGTTTTCAAATGCTGCTCTGCAGGAGTAAAAATGTTGAAAACATGGGACCGGAGTGATAGCACAGCGGGTAAGGCGTTGCCTTGCACGTGGCTGACCTGGGTTCGATTCCCCGGCATCCCATATGGTCCCTGAGCGCCGCCAGGAGTAAATCCTGTGTGTAGAGCCAGGAGTAACCCCTGAGCATTGCCAGGTGTGACCCAAAGAGCAAAAAAAAAAATGTTGAAAACAACCACTTTAGAGTGTGTGCCTGCAGGTGGCCCAGGGAGGCTCTGCAGGGTGTAGGGGTAGAGGCTCATGGGAGACCGAAGTGCAGATGTCGGTAGACTCTGGCAGCCTTCGCTGGTAGAGCGAGGGTGGACTGGTCTCTGCCACATCTCAGCAGTGCCAAGGCCTGTGTGGAGGTGGGAGGGGACTGGCATGTAGCTTATGGCTTTCAGTCTCCACCCAGGTGACTGGTAGTGGGGAGAGAGACATTCGTGTGTAAAGTGACAGAGCCTACAGTGACTTTACATATGTCATGAAGCATACTGTGAAGATGTGCTTCATGACAGCCAAAATGTGTAACTGTCATTAACTTGGAGGGTTGCTGAAGAAATGCAGCCCTCCGTCACCACACCTGGGGAAGGACTGGGAGGGTCGCCACCTCGGAGTCTGACTTACAGTGCTGCCGGCCTTAGCCCCCGTTGAGTTCTCCAGTAGGAATTAAGCTCCTGCCTACAGGCTCTGTGCTGCCTCTGTGTTCTCTGCTTTGATTCTGGAGGTTTCTATGCTGAGACTGCCAGTACTTGTCTCACTCCCAGGCCTTTGTAAAGTGGCCCCCCAAGTCCTTCACTACCTCTCTCTCTTCACTCTTGTCTGTTTGTGTCCTCTCTGTTCATTCCATAGCTTACCTGATACCCCACCCCTCCCTACAAGTACTCCCAAGAAGTACTTTCAGGTGACAGATGTAAAGGCCGCTCTAGTTCCCATTTGACCTAGCACATTCCAGTCAGTGCTGAGATCATAAGTGACCTAACCAGTGGCCAGAAGTAGTGAAGGAGGACAGGATGGGTGGGGACTCAGGAAGTAGTCACCACCATCAATCACCTGTCCTACCAGAAGCAGTAACTCTTGTGGTTTCGTGGCCTAAGTGACAAGATCTATAGCTTCCCTCCCACTACTTTACCCAATAGTCAGTTTCCTTATAGAAATTTTTGCCAAGTTGCTGAACATTGGAGTCCTTGCTTAGTCTTATGATCTTTTTGTAACTGCTCATAAGAATGTCCGCTGTTATCAAGGACTTCTTGGTCTACATGTTATGAGGGACCACATGATGATGTGATTATCCCTGACTCAGCAACTTGCCTGACATAGATAATTGACACCTTTCTCTCTCTCTCTCTCACCTGCCTTTTGGGTCTTTCTCAGAACTCTTTATTTCTACTTTCTCAGTCAGCACCTCATCCTGGCCTCCTTCACTACTTCTGGCCACTTGTTAGGTTGCCTATGATCTCAGCACTGAATATTCATTTGTCATATGAAAGAAACTCTAGAAATAGTTATAGATGGTTGCACTGAGGGTGCTCTCTCTGGCTTTTCCTTCAGTATAGGTGAGTGTAAGCTTCTCACAGATGAGATGTGTTATCACCCAAGTCACAGGTATCTATTGGCCTGATCCATCAGAGTCTTTCCTTCTCATATCCGTTACTCCTTTATTGAGTAATAGGGAGTAGATCTGTTGCCAATAAATCTGAATCTGGTAGTGAATAGAAGCATGAGCACATTAGCTCCCTGTGTAGAGTGCCTATTAGCATTCCCATCTTCCGGAAGGAAAGTCTGAGTCTAGAGCCAGTAATAGTGTCAAAGGGCGCAATGCTGCTACAGGGGAGCTGAAGTGGTACCAGTAAAGGCTACCAGTGGGACCTACCTGAGATCC
Source organism: Cryptotis parvus (assembly GCA_021461705.1). NCBI lineage: Eukaryota > Metazoa > Chordata > Mammalia > Eulipotyphla > Soricidae > Cryptotis > Cryptotis parvus. Next base: position 199,743 of record JAJIBD010038120.1, on the reverse strand, counting down.
AAACCCTCCCTCCTATCCTTGGTTCACTTCATCTTTTTTTTCTGTTGGAGAATTTCCCCTTTTCATCTCTAAAGTTGGGGGCTGCATCTTTAATGTTGGAGACATTAACAGATACTAGGTTAGAGTCAGTTCAGACTCTGGTGAGCAACTGGGTAATTATTTCCAAAAAATATTGACTTGTAATGTGAAGAAAGCTCTTCTCCACGCCACCCGTCAGCAGAAAATTGCCTTTGGTACTAACATTTCATCAACCGCATAATGTGAATTGATGTAAATGCATAATTAGAAATAATAGCCTGGGAAAATTCACTCTTATTTATAAAATTGGACTTGTTAAATTAAAATAGGAGCTAATGACTTTCATCTCTTAAAAGATGTCCACAGCTTTGCCTGCTTTTCTTTCCTGGAACAGTGGGTGCCTGGGGTAACCAAGGAATCTGTACCTTGGAGAGGGAACCCTCTGAGGAGCAATAGATACCTTTTATCTGTTCAAAAGGTGACTCTTTAGTAATGATAATGGGCCTCTCAAAAACATCTTAATCAACATATCACACACTGCAGTCTGCAGGAAAGAAGCACAGTAACAGTTTCTGCAGCCCTTATTCCTGTAGAATAGACACAGTCCACCTGCCCCATACCAATTCTGGGTATGTGCGGACTAGGGCATGCTGTGTGGACAGATCCATGTGTTGCAAGAATGTACTTCATGAATGCTAAGAGGTAGCAGAGGATACCAAGAACAGAAGTGTCTTCATCCTCACTGCCTGCTATTGTCAGTGTTCATTTATTCTTTCTGCAAACACTCATTAAACACCCACTGTTCCATGCTAGACCTTGTTCCAGGGAGTGCACATATACAGGGAAATAAGATTTTATTTTAGATTTTTTGGAGATCATCATTGAGGTGGGAGGGACAGGCATTTAAACATGTCTTTATTACCTATGACATCCACATACATTTGAGATTTTGGTAGGTGCTACAGAGAAACAATGACTGTAACAAAAAAGCAATTTATACTATTCTAAACAAGCAGGAAAGCAAACAAACAAACATCTGTTTACTCACATAACTTGAGTTAGATTTTAGGGAGCTCTTGATCTAGAGATTCAAATGAATGTAAGCCAAGTCTCCGACTGGTTCTCTCCCGCATTCTATCTCTACATGCTAACATACTGTTCTTACTCTCTTTCCTTATGCGGGCCTCCCCACACATGCTTATACATACATAGTGGAGAAAGGTTCATATTTATGATGAATGGCTATTTTTAAAGATTTCCCTGGAACTCTTTTCCTGCACCCTATCCCTATAGTCTATTTGGTGCTGACTTTTTCTCTGTGTCTGAGATGGAAACCTAACTCAAACCTATTAGAACACTCTGACAGCTGACACAGTCCAGGATACATGGAGCATTTTCATGTCACAGGAAGGAATCTGTCAGTCATCAACAGTACAATAGTATGGTGCTTTGTGTCTAGAGTGTGTGGATTTGAGGATTGTTGAAGCAAGCCACCGTCCACCAGAAACCTGAGCTTATGATGTTGCTTGTGTCCCTAGTGCAGCCAGACATAGAGTGGTACACCCTTCTCTCCTCAGTTCCATAGGCAGCATGCTCTTGTTGCTTCTCACCAGCTAGAGCTGGTCTTCCCTCATTCACTCCTGAAGAACCCACCATCTACTCAAGTCCTCTGCACTCACTGGATTGCAGCCATTGCCACTATAAATAAGATGCAACCTTAGTCTCTCCAAGTGCTTAAACCTCATCTTCCACCCCTGTGGGACACCTAGGCCCTTACTGTGAAAGGACCTGCCCTCCTGACTTGGCAGATGCTCAGTGCTCTGCAGTTGAGCCCTGAAGACCTGCTCTCGAGGTCATCCCTGTCTTCATAATACAGATCTGAAGACACATGGTTTCAGATCTGAGGGTAATTTCAAAGGCATAGTCCTCCCCAGCTGCCTTGGGAGTGTGGGGATGACGTGGGGAGGACACTTGATATGGTGTTCTGTGGATTTCCTTTCTTCAAAGAATGAGTGGGGGTGTGGGAGTAATACAGGAGCTCTGTGACATGGGCCTCACCCTGGCACCTCACTTGGCACCGCATGCACGCCCACTCCCAGATTGTCAGGCTTGGTTGTGGTGGTCCTCAACACTACAGGTCAGAGCAGCTCTTAGCCAAGAATCACTGGAAATAGCTCCCAGCCCCCTTCCCCCCCCAAGCAACACGTAGGCACCTTGGAACCCTCCATCTCCCAAAACCCTTGTACTAAAAGAAAAAATGAGGTATTATTAATATTGGGCCAGGGAACAGGCAACATTAGAAGAACCCCACCTTGATTGTTTTTGTTGAGATTTTGTTGAGAAGGTCTCTGCTGGCCAACATACTCAGATAACATATTAGGGCTCCGCTCTTGAAAGCCTTTCCTGGACTTTGGGGACTGAACATGGGTTGGTGTCCACGTTGTTCTGAACTCGCTGGTCTTCCCTGTTAACAGTTGCAGCACCCCTGCTTTGGCCCTTCCTCTGCCTTGATTCTGCCATTTCTCTTCACTGAGGAGCTTCCTTTGCCAGGGAATGGCTGCTCCTTTGTGATGCTGCTTCTCAGCAAGGCCATGGACAAAAAGCTCCTCTTTGTCATCAGAGAAAATTGAGAACTGGATTAGAGGGAGATGGGGCTGGCACACGGGTCACTGGCAGGGGCCCGGTTCTAGCTTCCACCATGCATAGATTGTGGCATTCATAAAGCTTCCCAGGGACCGTGTGGCTCTCTCCTCTTTGGCCTCACCTGACCCATTCCAGAGCAGTGAGGACCCTAAGAGGAGTTTACAGACTTGCTCGGACAACCCCTGGCCCCTTCCTCCTCCTGTGCTCCCTCTCCCAGGGGACACAGGTTCCCTTTCATGTGGGAAGAAAGTTGTCTGCCTGTCTCTAGGAACAGCTGGGCCTTGTCCTCTCAAATGTGGCTCTGTGCCTGCTGCAGGCTGGACAATCCCAGCTGTGTCCCGGGAACCAGGAGGCAATGGGAGAGCCCTGGCTTTGGCCCAGAAGTTACAGGGAGTGTTGGACCCACAAGACTGAGGCCTTCAGGGAGCCCATTTCTCCAAGACTTCAGTCTTCTCTCACAGCCTCTGTGGGATCCACACTGAGCTTGCTCAGAGGGAAACTAAAAAGGCCTTGAAAGAAGTATGAAGTGCATGACTCCATTCCCCCTCTCACTGACTTCTGGAGTCCCGGGAGATGAGAGAACATCGAAACTGTAGTGGACTTGCTCCTCTTTCGTCACTGCCCAGAGTAGAATGAGAGACTGCAGCAGACTGAGTTTCTTCCATGGGGTGGGGAATGAGTGGAGCACTAACTCAGCAGGTTCCCGTCTGGGGGCATTTATGCAGGAAACGTCCACACTCAGCTCCACCCGGTTGCCTAGCCCTTTCCCACATGCTACCTGGGAGCTGAAGCCTCTCACCCTCTCTGTATGACAAGAGGCCCTGAGTGATTGTCCTGGACCTTCGTCCCTGTTCTCCCACCATGAACCAAGTGCTCTGCAAATACCATCTCATTTGCATCAACTTGAGTATGTTCTGCTCCTGCCCCCCCACCCCACAAGTACTGAAACCCACACTCAGTGTGGTCATTTTACTGGCCCACAGCGAAATAGCTAGCCTTCCCAGCTCTTCTCCCTGCCATGCCTGTGCTCAGAAACAAAGACTGACTTATCTAGATGCCTTGTCTCTAGCTGCGGTTATGTGTCCCTGAAAGCTGTTTCTTAATTCAAATGGCAGCCATTTATTGAATTTTTACCCTGTGCTTACTCAGGGTCATATAATCTTAGAGGGGAAGGCAAAATAAATAAATTAATAAGAAGGAAGAAAAATGAAATAGCAGTGCTCATTTCTATGGGGAGATTTTAAAATGACAGTGTGATTTGGCATGCCGGTTATGCACCAAGGTCCAGGACTGTTTGAGAACCTGGGCTCTGAATGTCAGGAAGGAGCTCTGCAGAAACCAGAGAGAAGCATGCTGGTTAGGAGATGAGCCAGGCAAAAGCCTGCAATAGTAGCAAACATGATGTGCCAGGAGTGGGGAGTAATGGGATCTAGAGCTGTAGGAGCTTAGCTCACTCTGTTCTTGAATGTGTCTAGAATCAGTTGCCCTGCTGAAAATTACTTTGTAATGGTCCCCTGCCCCTAAGTGTCAAAGTTGAAAAGGAATCGCTGAAGTGAGTAGCTGTGTGTGGAGGAATTGACTTTCTGTGTGTGAGCCCTGAGAGAAGATTTGAACCTGTTATGGGAGATGGAGTTTAGGAGCGTTTAGCAGGCACAGAAGTTTAGGGAGGAAAGTCAGTATGTGAGGTGGTCGGCTGCTTGTTACCAACAGAGCCTGAATGTAGTCAATGTGATGGAAGGGCTGACGGCTTCATGGTGAAGCAAGAGGCCTGCGTTGGAGGGAGGAGTGCCTGTATTACTTCCGCAATCTCCACTGTTCATTCTTAGAGCAAGTGCACATGGACTCTGGGCTCTCCCTTTGTGTTCTCTGGGATTCCCAGGCATGGAAGAGTGTTGGTGCTGTAGAAAGGGCATGTGTTTCCTGCAGCCTTGAGCCCTGGGTACATGGGTCAGGCTACTGGACTGTCTCTATGCATAGGGATGGAATGTGCCTTTGGGACTTGACAAATGTTGTTGCTTGGTTGATTTTACCCTGGCCCTGGAGGAAAGTGAAGGGAAGATTTCTTGATTTGAGAAGACTAAATTAGGAACAGATGTCTTTTCACGCTATTAATAGGCAGTTGGGGAACAATGGGACTTATTTTTAAAGGAGCCCTCAGCGTGCCGGTTAGCTGCTGTCCATTTGGATATTTTGTTGGAAGGAGCATTCATATTTTTGTGGGTGAATAGTCATTTTTAAGGAAAGGGCTGGGCAGTCCCTCTGCTCCATTGAGGTCAGCAACCAGAAGTTAAATTGAACCTCTTCAAAACAGTTCTACCTCCTAGTAAGGCCTCAGTAAACTCTGCGCTTCTGATAAGTGGGCGTAGCACAGAGTAATTTGGGGGCTAAGTAGTACAGCGTGGAATGTGCTTGCCTTTCACATGGCTGACTCTGGTTCAGTCCCTGATCCCCGAACCCCACCAAAAGTGATCTTTTAGTGCAGAGCCAGGCATAAACTCTGAGCACTGTTGGGTGTGGCCCAAGAACCCCCCAACAAATTCCCACCCCCAAAGAAGAATGTCTTTTAGAGAGTTCATTGTGGAATGTGAAAGATGTATAAATTAGTTCAAGTCATTTTTATTTCATCTTTCCATTTTCCTTTCCTTTCATTGAAGACTGGGGACTGCACATATGTGTGTGACTTCCATGCTCGCACATATTTAGCTATGGTGGTCACACAATGGAGCTTCTTTAGCTTTAGTGTCTTTCATACACATTCAGGGACTGGGAGTGTGCATTCTTAGTTGAGGCACACTGCTATGTTTGCAATGTGCTGAAAGATACTTGAAATGGCAAAGACAACAGAGACCAGCAGGTTCAAATAGCAGAGTTGTCAGTGTTATGGTCAGCTCAAGGGAGTGGCTGGCAATTTGAAGTCAGGGCTGGAGAGAGAGTACAGCAACTAGGCACTTGTCTTACATGTGACTGACCCAGATTCAATCCCTAGCAACCAAGATGGTCCTTGATCTTCCCAGGAGTGACCCCTGAGCACATCACGAGGAGAAAACCCTGAGCACAGCCAAGCATATAAACAAACAAACAAAAAAAAGCAATGATCTCATTACTAAACACTTAGAAGACGTGTGCTCTAAGTGACTGAGCTATTGCCCCAAAATTCAATTAGAAGTCTGGGGTTTGGATATTTGATAAATGAATGTAAACCACTTTGAAAGTTCCTAATATTAGTATTCACAATCACAGTTGTTGAAAATTAAAATTTTCAATTATTCCTTGTATGTGCTTTCTCCATTGTAATTTTAAAACTAACACTACTTAGCTCATTAGAAATGCTAGCAGTGAGGAAAATGGTTTTTCTTTTTTAAAAAATCCTCAACATTTTGCTGTAATATATTCTTCAGAAGAAACTTAAATTAATTATGATGCCGACAAGGGAATGATCTCACTTGCTTTAACATCCTGAATTGAGTGTCTCTCCCTCTCCTGCAGCACATACAGCTCAGGGAGGGATTCTGTCCTGGGGCCTGTGTCACTTCTGAGCAGATACTTTGAGGTAGCACACTCACTGCAGAGACTGACGCTCCCTGGGAGACGTTGTTATTTTTCAACAAAGTCTTAACTCCTCTGTGGGAACTAAGTCCTGCTGGGGTGTCTGTCCTCTCCACTAGAGACTAATCTCAGTCTAATAGAAGTGTCTGTGTGGAGAGTGCAAGGACTCTCAATATTTCCACATCAACTAAAGTTGCCCAGCACACCAGCAACTTCTTATTTATTTGTTTGCTTGTTTGTTTGTTTTTATTATACCATCCTGAGATACATAGCTCCAAAGATGATCATGATTGGTTTTCAGTCATTCATTGTTCCAGCACTTGTCCCTCCACCAGTGCCCTATTCCCACCACCAATGTCCCTACATTCCCTTCCCCTCTCCCAGCCTTTCTCTATGGCAGGCACTTTTTTTTTTACTTCTCTCTCTTCTCATTCTCTCTCTGTCTCTCTGTATCTCTCTGTCTCTCTCTCCCATCTCTTAAACATTGTGGTTTGCCATATGTACATTTATGGGTTATCATGTATATCCCTTTGCCTAAGTTCAATGCTCAGTTCTAGTCTGGCGTGATCATTTACCACAATTAGTAGAACACTAGTCTATAGTTATATCCCACTAATGAATGCAGTCATTCTATTTTTGTCCTTTACCTTCTGACTATTTTACCCAGCATGATAATCTCCATGTCCATCCATTTGCAGGTAAATTTCATGACTTCATCTTTTCTGACAGCTACATAGTATTCCGTTGTGTAGATGTACCATGTTTCTTTAGCCAGTCTTCTGTTCTCAGGCACTCAGTTTTCTAGATTCTGGCTATCGTGAATGGTGCTGCAGTGAATATCCAAGTGCAGATAGTGTTTCTTTTGTGCGTTTTTGGGTCTCCAGGGTATATTCCCAGGGGTGGTATTGCTGAGTCAAATGGAAACTCAATATCAAGTTTTTGGAGGAATGTCCATATTGTTTTCCAAAAGGGTGGAGCAGTCGGCACTCCCACCAACAGTGGTTGAGAGTCTCTTTTCTCTCCCCACATCCATGCCAGCACTGGTTGTTCTTGTTCTTTTGGATGTGTGCCAGTGTCTGTGGCATGAAATGATACCTCATTGTTGTTTTGATTTGCATCTCCCTGATGATTAATGATGAAGAGCACTTTTTCATATGCCTTTTGGCCATTCGAATTTTTTTTTGGAAGTTTCTGTTCATTTCTTCTCTCCATTATTTGATGGGGTACACCAGCAACTTCTTTTTTTTTTTTTTTTTTGGGTCACACCCGGCAGTGCTCAGGGGTTACTCCTGGCTCTGCACTCAGGAATTACTCCTGGCGGTGCTCAGAGGACCATATGGGACGCCGGGGATCGAACCCGGGCCAGCACAGGCCGGCCGCGTGCAAGGCAACGCCCTACCTGCTGGGCTATCGCTCCGCCCAACACCAGCAACTTCTTAGGGGCTTGTCACCCTGGTGCCTCAAGACACATGAAAGCTAATTGTTCGGGAGCAAGCTATAGGAAAAGCAACGGGGAGTTAAAACTCCAGCTTCTTCCCTGTGAGGGTAGGATGACTCAGGCTTCGTAGTGTCCTGGATGTGCCTGGAAGGGTGCCCAGAACACTCCCCTGCTCAAATCACACCCTGCTTAGTCCCTCCTATCTGCCAGTAACACAGCTGGAGCCGACTCGGGCTTCTGCTCCTCACATGGCACAGGATGAAGGATAACTAGAAATAGAGTCAGGAGACCTGAGCTTGCCTGCCTTGTTGCTACGAGAATGTGACTGGAAGAAGTTCTGCCCAGGACAAGTCCCATTCAGCTTCTGTGTGGGTGGCGATGATTCCTCAGCATGTTTAGGTCCAGGTGCTTGTGTAACCTTCTCCGCTCTGCTAGAAAGACTGATTTTCCTCCTCCTTTGCATACTTCTTTGGGGAACTTTTCTCATTTGACCCTGCAGTTCCAGGCACAGCTGCCAGTCAGGGACATATAAGCCAAGTCAAAATATAAGTAGGAATTTTCAACTTGGGGTCAAGGAAAGATTCCCCACCACCACCCTCCTACACACACTGCCTACAGCCATCTCGAGAGGAAGTGGAATACCTGTGTGTTGAGAGCTGTGTTTACCACACTCCAGTGCAGGGAGGGATGCGTGACAGAATGCTGCTCAAGTGGGCAGAACACAGATGAGTGATGGAGAGTTCTGCACGTCCCAGCAACCCCCAAGGCCCCTGAGAACTCTCCCCTTTCTAGGGATTTAGTGCCAAGCCCAGAAATCTTTGCTTTGTGCCTAGTTTGACTCAGATTGTTTTTCTGTCACTTGTCAATGTGGGTCCTGACTATCAGATCCATATTAAGACACATTTGTCCAGCCCCTAAGGCCCCTTACTTATTGTAATCCTAAGGATTGAATACTGCAATATTGTGCCTGTCCTTTGGCGGATCTATTTTAACTCAGCCATTCAATGAATGTCACTTGTCACCAAGGCATGCTGATGAATGCAGTCCCCAATCAGATCAAGAGACCCAGAGAAACCAGCTAAAGGGAGAGAACAAAAGGGACAAGTAGCCAGGAATGTGGCTCAGCAGTAGAGAACTTGTGTTGCAAGTGTGAAGTCGTAGATCCAATCTCCACCACCACATATAAAAAGAAAATCAATGGGGCAAGTGATCCTGTCCCTTCACCTGTGTGGAGCACCTGATTATAGGAAATGGTGGCATGACACACCTTCCCATGCTCACTCATCATGTTCACATATCTGGAAGCAGGCCCCGCCTTGGACAGCAGAAGGAGATGGAACCGAGGAGTGGTGCTCAGTGTACATGTCAGCATCTCATTGCAGAAAACTTCGAGAGCGTGGTCAGTGACAGTGGCCCACTGTGGTTACAGGGAGATCCTCTGGGTTAAAATTCTCCAAATCTTGTTTTTTACACACATATTATCAGAGCTCTGTTCTGCTTAAGACTGAGGATGCAGGGTCACTGTAGAATTGTAGGCACACAGTAACCACAGCTCCAGGCAGGACAGGGTGCAACTCACAAGTATAGCTCAGAATTCAGAGCCAGAGTGGCCACATCTGTGGGGAATCAAGATGTCTTTATGGACAGAATACTTCAGGGTTCTGCTGTGGCTCCCCCACTGTGCCTGATAGTCACAGGTGACAGTGTTCTCTGCAGTCTGAAGACACGGTGGCCCACTTCCCAAGCCCAGGTTTCTCTTTGCCTTTTTTCCTGTCTGTGAAACCTCAGAGTTCTTAGACCCCAGCCCTGTCAGCCTGGCTTTCCGAGATGGTTGGTGCTTGGTCTGCATGCCAGCTGCCTTCTCCAAGGTCCGGCGCTAAGCAGCCATCTCCAGGTACATGCTTGCGCACTTCTGGGTGAAGGGACCCGCACAGAGCAGCCTTACTGATTATGGGCCAACTTATTCCTGAGCTCTGTATCTCTCTGATGGTGGACTCGGGTCGGAAGTTGCTCTTGTGGTCCATGGAATGCGGGGGTTCAAGGGGAAAGCTGGTTTCTGCTCTGCCGGGTGTACCTGTGTCTTAGGCTCAAGCATTCCTGGGCTTGAAATACTCTTCTCTGAAGGGCGGGTCTCTGCAGGGCGGGTCCTTGTAGGCTGGGTTTCTGACAAGCTGGGCTGGAGACTGGATTAATCTGTGGGCTGGAGACTGGATTAATATGCTGGGGGGGAGATCTTACCAGCTGCAGAGTGTGGATTGTGACACAGATCGCTGCCAGCAAGGTGTGGGGGGTTTCTCTGGGCTCCTCTGAGGCTCCATCGGGATGGTGGACTCGGGTCGGAAGTTGCTCGTGGTCCATGGAATGCAGGGGGTTCAATGGGGAAAGCTGGTTTCTGCTCTGCCGGGTGTACCTGTGTCTAGACTTCCTTGTTAAGACCCTGAAGGAACAGTTTGAGGCTCTTCATATTCCTGAATCAACCAGATGCCATTGGGCTACATTGGCACGTGATAGGGTCCAATGGAAATGTTACTGGCACCCGCTCGAGCAAATCAATGAATAACGGGGATTCAAGTGATCAAGTGATCAAGTGTATCTCTCAGGAGCTCCTCCTGATAGCAAACCAGGTACTATGCTCCTGCAAAGTAAATATAAAAGTAAAGTCCAAACTTGTATTTGAATAGAAGGTTTGAAAGAGGAAGGAAACATTCAGAAATGACCTAATCCCACTCATTAAAGATGTGCTATTAACAGAGGATTTCTCTTGACCAAAAATAGATCTTTCACTTCCAATTTTTTTTGCTTCTATGGTGGCTATCACTTCAGAAACTGCTTGTGTCAGACCTCTGTGATGTCTGGAATCTTGAGTAGTTTCCTGGAGACAGATGGAATTGATTTTTTTATTTGTTCCATCATGCTTGTCTCTCACCAAATATTAGCATCAGCTTTCGACAGGGAACTCCTGAAAATATCTGAAACAATTTGATCTTAGATTATAAAAGTTATTTGGTAACGTGGTAGGCATGGGAACAGTTTTCCAAAAGGGAAAGCATTGGAGAATTTTGGAGGATTGCCAAATTGCCTGTTCCTTCTTTTTTTGAATCTTGCTCCTGATACATATACACATACACATATATATGTGTGTGTGTGTGTGTGTGTATATACATATATATATGCATATATATATATGCATATATATATCACTGTCTTCCCCATTCATCATTGATTTGCTCGAGCGGGCACCAGTAACATCTCCATATGAACAAGGGCATCTGCTTGCTCCAGGAACATAAAGAGCCTCAAATCATTCCATCAGGTCATGGGAATGAGGTCTATAATTGTTACTGGTATTTGGCATATCATATATGACACGGGTAGCTTGCCAGGCTCTGCCGTACAGGTGACATACTCTTATAGTCACCTCTGATCTCCAGCATTTATTGATGAACCGCGTGGCCACTTGCGGCCATGCGAGCCGAGCTGTGATAGGTTCTTCTGCTGGGTGGAGTTCTGACGAGAGGGAAGTCCGATGTGGAAAATGGCGGCCCTTGTGGAGTTGGGGGGATCGGGGATCGTCTGGCTTCTTGTGAGGCTCTGCTGGGGTGGCGGGCCAGGGCTAGAACCCGTCATCCCTCCCGGGTGCCTCTTGAGCAGCTGAGCACAAGGAGAGCCGGTAGCAGCTCTGCCCCCATGTCTGTGAGTCTCTGGATCAGCATACCTGGGCCAGACTTGAAAAAGACTGCTGCAGGGGCTGGAGCAATAGCTCAGCTGGTGGGCTTTTGCCTATATGCATATATATTATACATATAATCTTTTGCCCACTTGGCTGTGTTTCAGTAACCAGAGAAACAACCAATACAGGCTGGAATACTAAACCAAGAACTCCAAGTAGGCTAAAATCTTGCTTCAGTCAATTCTCTTCCCAGTACCTCAACTTCTCCCCGCAGTGAATGGGAACAATGCTCTTTTCTTGCCTATACTTTAGGATGAATGCCTTACTGTTTTTAGGGGTAATATGGTTACTTCTCTCTTTAGATAAACATAGAAAACACCTGGAAATCCTGAGAATGAGGAGAATCCTATCGGTCTACAATTCTGTTCTCATAGAATCCATTCTTTCTGGGAGTTGGGGGCTTATCTGTACTGTCCTTCCATATCCTAGATCTTGACTATCATGGAGCCAGATTTGGTGTTAGCAATATATCGTAGACTTCAATAAAATCATAGACATGAAGACCCACCTCACATGCAAAATAAAGGAAAAGTACACTTCAGGTAGCAGCTAGGCTGAATTTAGAATCAGGGTGGAGTTGGGGTACAGGAAGGGCTCCTATCCTTTCACAGTGCTTCTCTGTGTCAGTTTTTCTGCTGAGGGAAACCTTAAAATGTCATGCCAGCTGCAGATACTTGAGAAATTGCATCAGACAGGAGACATTTAGTGCCAGTTAGAAGGTCAGGCGATTCTAACTGGCAGAATTGCCCATGGCAGACTGATGTCTTTTGAACCTCAGTCCCTTCATAGCTGACTTCTGCTTTCTCATCCTTTTATTTAATTAAATTATTTTTTAAATTTTATCATTATCACCATGATATACACAATTACAAAGCCGTTCTTGATTGGGTTTCAGTCATACAGTGTTCCAGCACCCATCCCTCCACCAGTGCACCATTCCTAACACCAATGTCCCCAAATTCCCTCCCGTGCTTAATATATGTAGCAGATAATTTTCTCTCTCTCTTTTTTCTCTTTCCCCCTCTCTCCCTTCTTTTGTGCATTGTGGCTTGCAATATATACTTTTTAGAGGTTATCATGTATATTCCTCTGCCTACATTCAATGCTCAGTTCTAGTCTGACATAACCATTTCCAACAATTATTGGCATACTGGTTCCCTTTCTATCTTACCTGCCCTCTATTTACATGCACTTGTGGTAGATTCTAACCATTGACAAGTCCTCCTGGTCCCTGTTTTGCCAAGCCTAGGGTATTAGTCTCAGACTACTTTTTTATGTCCCACAAATGAATACAGTCATTCTATATATGTCCTTTTCCTTCTGAATAATTTCACTCAGCATGATACTCTCCATGTTCATCCATTTATAGACAAATTTCATAACTTCACTTTTCCTAATAGCTGCATAGTATTCCATTGTGTAGATGTCACGATAGTTTCTTTATCCAGTCATCTGATCTTGGGCACTCATGTAGACTTGTTTCCATAGTGCTACAATGAACACAGAAGTGCAGATGGCATTTTTGCTGTGTGTTTTTGGGCCCCCAGGTTATATTTCCAGGAGTGGTATTGTAAAATTTTTTTTTATTTTAAAGATCTGTGACTTACAAAGTTAACTGATATTTGTGTTACAAGCATACAATAATTCAACACCAATCCCTCTACCAATGTCAACTTCCCTTCACCAGTGTTCCCAGATTCCTACTCCTTCTCAACTCCCTCTCTCCCTCCACCTGTCAACTTGACAAGCACATAATAAAGTTGTAGTAGTTGCCACTTAGATCTCTTGTTTTAAATTCTGTTGAATCTCTGGGTATATAGTTATACCCCTCACTCATATCACTAGTTTAACTGAAGCCCAGATGCCTGTTAACACGTGACTTCTAGTTCTGTTCTTCCCCTCCCTTGATTTCTTTCCTTCTCTGTCTGTCTCCTGTCTAAACACTGGGGCCAAGGATGATCTCATTCTAAGGCAAGCTCTGAATGAATTATGAACAGGGTCCCTGATTCCCTTAAGTTCTGGAACCTCCAAGACTAGCACCATGTCCAGACCTCTGGCTATATGTTGTTCCTTTACTTATTGACTTGGTTCTGAACAGAGGACTGGAGTTGGGTACATAAGGATAGGTCATCTTCACTTGTTGTCTCCGAATTCACTGTGGTAGAGCAAAACTGATATCTAGTCAGAGGTAGCTGTGAGGGAACCAAGAATTCATGTGAGGTATGTAGAGGTACAGACTAGTGACTATCACTGACAACCCTTCATTTTCTGGGATTCTTGGAAACCTTGGAGTTCCTTCCATTCACTGTTGACAGACAGCAATCTTTGGGACTGAGTAGACAGTTCTCCCACGGGAGCATCTTCCTTAAGGATGTCAACCTGAATCTTTATCAAATCTTTATCAAGTTCTTGAGGCTTGGCTTGAACGCTCCAGCTCTCCAACCAGAACCTTCCTGCTTGAACATTAGTAAGGGAGTGGTCTCTCTCAATTGTATTTATTTAGAGATACCAAGAATTGAACCTAGGGTGTCTCATAAGGAGATCCAGGGCCTCCATTTGAGTGAATGTGCTTCCTCTAGTTGACACTGACACCCTTCCCCTAACAAACAGATCCCCTGTGGAGATTTAGTGAGCTTCCATTGAGGCCATTTGATCAACATCAAGGAGGGGGTCAGAGCAATAGCACAGCTGGTAGGGTATTTGCCTTGTGTTTTGGGGCACTAAGCTGCTAGCCTTAGGGCCTTATTGATACAGCAGGAGCTACGGAGGAAAGCAAGGAGTCACAAGCAGCCAATCACCCATGGAATAGGTAGCCAATCGGAATGTAGAAGGAGACACCTGGGGCGGGATCTGGCAGCAAATAAAGGCAATCCCAGTCTCCCCTCCCTCTCTCTCTCTGGCCAGCTGTTCCCCAACCTGCTCTATCCCTCTCTTCTTGGATCAGGTAAAGGGCCCAGTAAGGATAGGCCACAGAAGGCCAGGCAAGGGCAGATACAGGTATGGGCCAGGCTCAGAGGCCCAGCTTACGGTGGGGCTTGGATGTCCAGTATAGCTCAGCAGCAGTCACTGAGAGAGCAGCACAGGAACAGGATCGAGCCATCTTTGTGGGGTGTGAGTAGACTCCGTGGGACAGAACCAGGAATTCATTCACGGGCAACAGAGAGGCCTAGACATTTGAGGAAGGGACGTGGAATCCTCTGTACATTAAATTAACTTTCAACCTTCTGAGTTTTGTATGTAATTCATTCATACACTCCTCAAGAACCTGCTAGCACAGGCAAATCCACTATTGTGTTAACATTATGGTGGGAAAGAGCCAGACCCTAAGACTAGCCGCTTAGTGCCCAACACTATATAAGGGCAGCCACTGGACAGTGTCCCATGATGGGTACCTTTCTCAGGGAAAGGCAACCTAAGACAGGCTTAGTTAGCCCCAATGCCCTTGCATAAAGCTGTATGGCTAGCTGCCTGCAGCTGCCTCATTTTTAAAAAACAAAAGGGGGATGCTGGGCACTAAGCGGCTAGTCTTAGGGCCTGGCTCTTTCCCACCATAAGCCCTAAGGGAGGGACACAGTAGTGGGCTCTGTTTTCAAGGTAATAAAATTTCCTAAAGCCCAAATGTTTGCATCCATGAGACCTGTGTTTACAGGACAGGATGTGCCTGGCCTTCTGAATATTTTGTTGCAATGGCTTGTGTGCTTTGTATTCCCTCTACCCAGAAGAATTTGTATAAAAGGCCTAAGCTATGCTCAGTAAACAGGAACTGCTCTCCAGAACCCCACCCCACCACCCCCACCTCCAACCTCCACTACATTGGTGTCTTTCTTCCCTTCCTTCCTCAGCAGAGGCAAAGCAGAAGCTTCTCCCAAGTCCTTCCCTCTCCCTTTTTGAAGGAATGAAGTCCTGCAAGATATAGGTCTCCCTCATCCGTGACGGGGGCTGCTGGTCAGGGCCCCCGACACCTCGCACATGGTTGACCTGGGTCCAATCGCTCGCATCCCATATGGTCGCCCGAGCAGTGCCAGGAGTAATTCTTGAGTGCAGAGCCAGGAGTAACCCCTGAGCATTGTCAAGTGTTCCACCACTTCCCCCACCAAAACAAAGCATGAACTTGATCACTGAACTATATCCCTGACCCTCTTGTCAGTTTGTTGAAGGAGAAGCACTTCTGGGCAATGAGGGCTGCCAGAGTGGAGTCTCTGAGGTAAGAAAATGGTGGGTGGGTGGATGTGCATTTTTTTTTTTTGCTTTTTGGGTCACACCTGGCAATGCTCAGGGGTTTCTCCTGGCTCTGCACTCAGGAATTACTCCTGGCGGTGCTCAGGGGACCATATGGGATGTCAGGGATTGAACCCGGGCTGGCATGGGCCGGCTGCATGCAAGGCAAACGCACTACCTGCTGGACTATCGCTCCGGCCCCTGGATGTGCATCTTAACTGCATAAAAACTACCACATGTAGTACTTGGTTTACCTTGGTATCAGTTCACTGGGAATATGGCCACATTCCTATAAATTAGTTCTGGGAATTAAGACTTGTAAACAGAACTCAAGAGTATTGCTGAAAGTTTATTGAAATATATATAGGATAAAGAATCCCAGTTTTTATCAAGTCTTTGTAGACAATCTTTGGTAGGATATTTGCAGATGAAACATATTGAAAATCATTGTATATTTGAATTAAGCAAAAAAGAAAAAATATTAACAAAGTAACCAAAAGTTCATGCTTCATGCATGGCTTTAACTAGAGTCTCAACCTCTCCTTAGATCCATGTATTGCTTTCTTCTGTCTGCAAAACCTTAGAACTATTTTTTGTCTAGGCTCTACTTTTTAAATTGTGGGTTATTACTCAGTACGTCATCATGTATATATCTTTTTAAAAGTTTGTCTTAAAGTAATTTTTATGATGTATTATCAGTAAATAATTTGTATACCCATTATTATATAACTATTTGTATACCTGTGTATCTGGGGCAGTGTAAAAATATCTTGGGATAAAGGGGTAATAAGTGAAACAATTTGAAGAGGCCCCAGTCTGTATTAGTAGAGCTTTCCAAGATTATTTAGCCCAACTTCTATTTTCATGTAAAAAAATAAATAAATACAATGCTCCTTTGGAAATTTACCTTCTTTAAGTAAAACAGAAAGTGCCCCTGCACTAGAAGTTACTGCTGGAGGTCCCTGGTTCATTCTGATGCCCCAGGGGATGGTGTCACTCATTTCGGAAAAATAGATCTATAGGTTGTGATTAGCTACCTAGGCAGAAAGAGCGGCCCTCCCCAACAAAAGTCACAGGAGTGAATGCCATCATTCTACGTAGCCATGTTTCATAACATGCCATCAGTCCCTGTAGCCATGTTTCTTTACCTGTCTCTCTTTGTCCTTTCTTTAGGAATAACTTTGTAAAATGTATTATAATACACAATTCAAGTAAAAGAGAATCATAAACTCTATTTGCAATCCAGCCTTTCACCACTTAGACATAATTATTAAAATGAGGCACTGGCCCTTTCAGAAACCTCTCCAAGATTATATAGAGACTCATCCACATAAGTGGTGTGAGAGAAAAGAGGGTATTTTACACATACCATTTAAAATAAAATTGCCAATGTATTTTGATTTTGTATCAGCAAAGGGGAACCTGGCTTGGAACCGAAACAACGGTTGGACTTCGAGGCAGATAAACAAGTGAAATTCATCATTCTTAAAAGAGCCGCTGAGATTATGAAAAATAAATTTTGAAAAACAATATGAGCGTGTAGTGATTTTATTTTAAGGGATGTTTCATTTTAGGATAATTTTAGCAAACTGTATACTCTAAAAGATGGAAAAATTAGCAGGGTTTTTTTCTCATGAAGATTCTCTATGTGTTTGTTTACTAGATTACTCATTTACCTTGGTTAAACTTAAAACATTTGGACATATTTTTTAAATATTTTATTTAATTAGAGAATAGTGTTTTGCAAAGTTATTGATAGTTAACTTTTAGGTGTACAATTTTTTAACACTAATCCTACCACCACGGTGCCAACTTTCCTCCACCAGAGTTTTCATATTCCATCCCCCACTTCCCACACATCACCCCATGCCTGTCACCTTAACAGGATCATTAAAAGGTTGTGGAAAGGTTGTGTATAGCTGCAGCTTAGATACCATGTTTTCAGTTTTGTTGAGTCTGTGCCTTTTTTGTTTATTTGTTTGTGTGTGTGTGATAGGAATTTTATTTACCTTATTTTTAGTATCTTATTTACTTATTTATTTTAATATTCTATTATGCCAGTGTGAGACATACAATTACAAAGATGCTCATGTTTGGGTTTCAGTCATACAGTGTTCCAGCACCCGTGCCTCCACCAGTGCCCATTTCCCACCACCGATGTCCTTCTCCGCCATCCTGAGTCTGTGTTTTGAATAGGTGACTATACCATTTAGTTATACCAGTATAACTAAAGTCAACTTCATGTTCGCCCATTAGTTGTTTTCTCTTCTTCCGCCTGATTTCTTTCCTTCTCTGTCCCTCTCCTCACTAAACCCTGGGGTCAGAGGTGATCTAATCATCCTACCTTAGCTATAATAGATGTCTTTATCCAGTTGCTTTATGTATCACAGAGAAGTGAGATCATCCTCTGTCTTTCTTCTTATGACTTACTTCACTCAACATGATATCTTCCAGTTCCCACCAGGTTGCAGAAAATTGCATGATTTCATAGTTCCTTGTGGCTGCATAATATTCCATTGTGTATATAACACTACATCTTCAAAATCATTTATCTACTTTGAACACCTAAGTTGATTCCATATCTTAGCAGTACTGAGTGTAGCAATGAATAACGGTGTGCATATTTATTTTTGAGAGTGTCTTTATGTCCTGGGGATATATGTCCCAAAATGAAATTGTTGGGTCATATGGCAGTTCAATTCTAAATTTACTGAGAACTCTCCACACTGTTCTACACAGTTTTGTACCAGATAATATTTTTATGAGCAGTAGATAAGAGTTCCTTTTGCACCACATCCCCCAAGACATGTATTGTTCTTACTATTTTTGATATGTGGCATTCTCACTGGTGTGAGATGCTGTCTCATTGTTGTCTCAATTTGGATTTCTCTGGTGATAATTTTTTTCACATGCTTACTGGCCATCTGCTTGTCTTCCTCTAGGAAGTGTCTGTTTATTTCCTGTCCCCATTTTGTTTGATAGGGTTTTAGAAAATTTTTGTTGATCTTTGTTACTACTTTATATATCCTAAATATTAAACATTTATCTTATGTGTTGAATGAAAATATTTTACCTGTCCAAGTTTTTTTTGCCATGCAGAAGCTCTTTAATGTGATGTAGTCCCATTAGATTATTTTTTATTTTGTTGTTTTTGTTAGTGGTATCAGATTATTGAAGATGCTGTTGAGGTTCAAATCTTGAAGAATCTTAAGTGTTTTGCCTATATTTTCCTCAGTGTAATTTATAGTTTCTGGTTATATCTCAAAGTCTTTGATCCACTTTGAATCGACTTTTGTATCAGGTGTCAGATATGAATCCAACTTTAATTGCTTACTGTAATTATTTAGTTTTCCAGCATCATTTATTGAAGAGGGTATCTTTACTTCATTTCAAACGCATTTGGATATTCTAGTTTCTTTTTTTTCCTATATTTTTTGTTTCTGGTGTTTGTCATTTTTTTTTGATTTTTCCATTTCAATATTTTCCCCCTGTTTTGAGGCTGCATGTGATTGTGAAATAGTGACTTTTAAGAATTCAAAGTGCTATATTACCTGACTTCATCATGCCTGAAATTACTTGTATCTTGCTTCTGCTATGTCAAATACAACTGAAAACATACAATTTTGTCTTTAAAAAATGCCTTTCCACAAGCTTTGCTGTAGAGAATTTCAGTGATAAGATTTCCCCACATCCTCCTCTTTTCTTTATAGTACAATTGCTTCTGTACCTTGTTTTTCTTTTTATATACTTTGCCTAGATAAAAATACCACATAACACTTTTTAAAATATACTGGGAGCTCACCAAATTCTTTAATTTCTTTGGAATATTTAGCTATTGCTTTTTCACTTGAACAATAAGTAATTATGGTTAAGGTCTTATATTCAGCTTTGGTTTGTGGACATTTTTTTCTTATTCACCAGTTAAAATTTTCTGGGAAAATGGATTGAAATCAGAAGAAATATTCTCGACCCTATATGATCTCATGAGACTCCTTTTCCCTCCCAGCAATACCTTTCTTTTTCATTTATTAATGCATAAAGAATTATTTTCTTTATCAGTGAATTATATATATGTGTATTGGTCATTTGAAATATTTTTTTCTGAATCTTTTGTGTATTGGGTTGTGAAAATTAAGTTATGTTTCCTGGAGGGAAATTTATTTTATATTTTAATATCTTTTTTCTTCTATTTTTTTGTTTGTATGCTCAAGAAAAGCAGGAAGTAAAAGACACAAGAAAGGTGCAAAAGTTCTTAAGTTCATTTTATAAAAGAAAGTGTATTCCAGTCAGCAACATCAGACAAAGACATCTGTATGTAGAAACTGTGTGTGAACTGTGTGTGAACCGTGTGTGAACAACACCAGACAAAGGCATCTGTGTGTGAAAACTGTGTGAACTTCATTTAGAAGCAAGTCCTATGAAATATTAGCATTGCAAATAAAGCATTAGAGTATCAGAAACCTCGAGAATATTCGAATATGACTTATTCCAGCAATATGGACAACTCACCATTGTAAGAGAAACCAATTTATGTATTCCACTGGCTAATCAAATCCATCTCTCCCATGTTTGTTGTACTTAGACATTCCTGTTTAAACAGAGTGGCGGAGAGTCTTGGGGCACTTTGGTGGTAGTTTAGGTGCGGTAATTTCAAGTACCAAAGCCATAAAGTTAACACTACTGTAGCCATGTTACCTATACTACAAATAATTTTTTAATTAATAAAAATTGAAAAGAATGCCATCTAGTTCTCTTAACAAACCCCACTCTTAACTGCACCCTTGCACAATCTTATTAAATCCAGTGGCTGGCAAACAATTTTTGAGGGAAATGAAATGTTAAGTTCACCCCCAGAACTACAATTTTCTGGGGTGTGAGACTCAGTGTTGAAATAAGCTCAGTGGGGTTTGGAACAGACTGTAAAAGGAAACAGGATCTTGGGGCAGAGGCGATTATGACTTTGCAGAGGACTTGGAAAGGGTATATCACAAATGTGAAGTTAGGCCTTTCTTATCTGGACCTTAGAGGGTGGGGAGGTGAAGGCCTACCTAAGTTATGGAAAGCACAGAAACATAATGGATCAGTTGACTTGTCTGGGGTCAACTGAGAGACAGAACTTAGAATAGGCCAGATATGTGTAAAGAGACAGACATGGGGCAGAGCTGCTACTGGCTCTCACTGTGCCCAGCTGCTCATGAGGCACCCAGGAGGGATGGCAGCAGGTTCTATCCCTGGCCCGCCACCCCAGCAGAGCCTCACAACAAGCCAGACGACCCCCAGTCCATGAGGACCTCCATTTTCCACATCTGGACTTCCCCTCGTCAGAACTCCACTCAGCAGACCAGCCTATCACAGCCCGTCTCATCGAGATCCACCCTGCTGCAATCTTTTTTTTAATCCGGCCCAGGTATGCTAATCCAGAGACAGACATGGGGCAGAGCTGCTACTGGCTCTCACTGTGCCCAGCCGCTCATGAGGCTCCCGGGAGTTATGGCAGGTTCTATCCCTGGCCCGCCACACCAGCAGAGCCTCACAACAAGCCAGACAACCCCCAGTCCATGAGGACCTCCATTTTCCACATCTGGACCTCCCCCCCTCGTCAGAACTCCACTCAGCAGACCAGCCTATCACAGCCCGGCTCACGCAGCCGCTCATGGTTCATCAATAAATGCTGGATTTTGAGATGACTACAAGAGTATGCTACCCACCGCGCAGAGCCTGGCAAGCAACCCGTGGTCGTATTTGATATGCCAGATACTAGTAACAATTATAGACCTCATTCCCATGACCTGATGGAATGGTTTGAGGCTCTTTATGTTCCTGGAGCAAGCAGGTACCCTTGGGCTCTACTTGCATGAGACAGGTCATATGGAGATGTTACTGGTGCCTGCTCGAGCCAATCGACGATGAACGGGAAGACAGTGATACAGTGATGTGTAAAGTATTATAACCTCTGGTAAAGCTTCTAGGTGAATGAATAGGTTAATGCCTTTACTTCTCTGGGCCTAATTTTCTCTAGGGAGGCTGAAACTAATGTTTCTTTTAGGAGGGAATTAATGTTTCCTCCTCTCCCCTCCTCTCCTCTTCTCTTCCTTTCTTATGTTTTTTATTCCCTTCTTTTCTCTTTTCTTGCTATTCCAAGAATCAAACCCAGGTCTTCACACATGCAGGACAATTGTTCTACTGCAGAGCAATACCCCAACGCCACCCCTCCCAGCATCTATCTCTTAACTAAACAATGGAAGAAACTTTGTGCTTGCTGGGATGTGGAGGGAACTGGAATTCCATACATACCTTAACTAAGTGGGTGGAATGATGTTTAAATTACAGGAGTGCTGGAGACTGGACTCCCACAATCAGGCATAGTTTATGTTTTCTTTAAGAACATTGTTTTTAATGGGAGAATGGATCCATGCAATAGTTTGGGTAGGAGGTGCCTGATTGGAAGGGATGTTGGACTATTTGGGAGGGGGATACATTGGAGATGGATTTAGTTTGGAATTATGCACGTGAGAAACCATTGTAAACCACAGAATATATATATAACTGATGCAATATAAATGTATATATGCATATGAACATACATATGCATATATATATATATATATATATATATATATAACTTGTCTTGTATCACTTGTCTTCTCGTTGTTCATCAATTTGCTCAAGCAGGCACCAATAACATCTCCATTCATCCCTGTTGCATGCTGGTGTATCACAATAGCATCTGCTCACTCCAGGAACATGAAGAGCCTCAAACCATTCCTTCAGGTCGTGGGAATGAGGTCTATTATTGTTACTGTTTTTGTCATATCGGAAATGCCACAGGTAGCTTGCCAGGCTCTTTCGTGTGGGTGGGATACTCTCGGTAGTAGGTAGGCTTTTAGTTCCTGTGGAATTGAGATTTACTGATGTTTGCAGCCATGCACAACAGGGAGAGCCAGTAGCAGCTCTGCCCCATGTATCTGTGCCTCTGGTTTACTACCAACAGCCTAAAAAGCAGTTCGTGTGGAGGTCCATCAGGCCTCCAGAATGGGACAGAGGTGGGGGAAAGGGACCCCAACTCCATCTCCACGGAAGCCTGGTGACTTTAGTGTATATATATATATACACACACATATATACCTATATATACTTTGTATATATACATATATATACATATACTTTTGTATATATATATACTTTGTATATACATATACATTTATATACTTTGTATACATATACATATATATGTATATATATAATTTTACTGATGCAAGTGCATAGCTTCATTTTACTTGTTTTGAAATGAAGAAATAGAAATAAGCAACAGTCAGTAGTACTCATGGATTCAGGCCTTTCTCCTGACTCTGTTTTCTGGTCCTAGCAGTTCTTGGAGGACCATATGTGATATGGATCTCTAGCACGGACACATGCAAGACAATTGCTTTTTTTTTACCATCTTTCTACTCCACATTATGTTCCTTTAAATAAGTACACTGTTTTTTGTTCATCCTTCTTTGCCTAGGAAAAAAAAAACCTTTTCAGAACTAAGCTTCTTCCCAGGTCATGGGATTAACACATATTCCAAATTTAAATTAGTGCTATTTATCATCATCATGGCTTCCAGTTGTGGTCTGCTTTTATTGCTAACCCCCATTTTTCTGGGCCAAAATGTAGGACACTCGGATTAAGAGAGAGTACTTTTCTCAGTGTGCATTTAAGCATATGAAATATTTGATAAAGTTATGAAAAACTCGCATTCTGAATAAATCATTACTGCTGGATAGAATAAAAGGGCTGGAGGGGAAGATATCTTGGAAAGCACAGGGTTTGTGCCTTCCAACCTCAGTTGTGAAACAGGGATGAGCCAGTATCTTCAGCTATATAATGCTGGAAAAACTCTAGGCTCAGGGAGAATAAGATGACATATTCTGTGTAGTTTCAAAGTAGCACTTTGCTGGCAGTCATACACAGGGTGTGTATGAACCAAAGGAGAAGTATAGCTGCTGGATCACAGACTCACTATCTCTTTCTGGTATATTTATTGGGTGTTTCTTGAGAACACCAGTTCAGTTCATATTTGGACATTTCCCTATCATCCATAAAGGCTATGGTGGATTGATGTTCAAAACAAATCCACCAAGGATTTACTAATCACCGCATTCATCTACAGATGATTGTGGGGCTTAATTGCTATTAGAAAGAGGCCTCAGACCTCTTGTTTTACAGGAGGTACTGGCACCTTCCCTCATCATACTCCGCAGGAAGCTGTGAACTTTTGTGGCACCACTTAGCTCTAAGTGATTATGTAATTACATCTGAGTGTAATCCTGTGGGGCATTATTCTAATTATAGTGTACCATCTCTTTCTGTAGCTTTCAGAGACATAATTTGTGCAATGAAAATGGGGCTTTTCAGCTGCAAGAATGTCTGGAGTTGCAAGGCATACACCATGGCACCAGTAACCCAGAATACACTTGTTGTCCCTCTTTCGTAGAAAGATGGTAGAAACCACTTCTCGGAGAAGATCTAGTTTAGAGTATGTCTAAATGACAGGTCCCAATGCACTCTGCTGATCTTCTTTTCTCCCAGTAAACCTTACTCAATTACTAATTGCTCATTATGCATTCTTTGAAAATGGATTATTATGAATTTAAAGTATGTAAATTTTGCTTCAATAAAGTTACTAAAATTACTAAGTTAATTATATTAGAGCAAAAGAAATGTATCCATCCTATAGGTATTGCTGTGGAACTAGAAGAGCAATCAGATGAGATGGACCTGGAACATCTTACTGGGATGGACCCTGAATAGTAATTGTAAAAACTTATTAACAGAGGTGAAAAGTAAAGTAGGACCCATTTGTCTGTTATCAGCTAAGTTATTTCCATCTTCCATATCACCTCTTGTTTTGTTTTAGTGATAGGAATGGAAGTTCTTTGAGGTGCCTTTGCTTTTGGCTGAGTACATAATCATTTTCTTTGTAGGTCCCTGAAACCCAGTGTCTGGTTTTGTGCCTTCTGGGGTTCAACAGCTACTGGAAGAGTTATCACTGCACAAACATGAACACTGAAATTCTAAGAGGAGACTATCATCTTGTTACATGAGGATACAATGCCTAGGGTCAGCTTTTCTTTATTTCTTAATAATAGAGGTAGTATAGGGCAGAGCCTCTCATCAAATTCATAAGGAGGGAGAGAAGTTGGAAGTCAGTCATTTGGAGATTTTACAGCTTACTCAGAATTTCTGCCCTCATCTTGGTCATGTATTCTGACAGACATTTTGTTAAAAGTATAAATACTGATTTTAATTAACTACTAATATTTTTATTTACTAATATATTATTTTATTATTTACTAATAATATAAAACACTAACCTTATATTTTCATCCATTTACCTTTGCAATGAATCTGTGTTGGTTATATATAGACATACAAGTTTGCATGTTAGCTTTTGAAACATGAGCTTCAAAATGCAGTTTTGGAGTTAAAATGCAGGGAGAAACAATCCTGAGTAGGGTTTTAGGTTTGAAGAAAACATTTTAATAGGGTTCTCTCACAGTAATGTTTAAGCTTGGTGGTGATGAGAAGCCAGCAGAGCGATGCAGTAGTCCTGTGGGTACATGGAGAGCTGGTGCTTAACTGCTTGAACCACATTCCAGATCATTCTGGATTAGGACTTTATGAGGCTCACTGGTCATTGTATGGGTTGAGAATATTCATGTGATAGTTATGGTCTGCCCCTCATATTGCAGTTAAACCATCCCTCATATTCAAGTTGCATTTTACATAGAATGTTTATTTATCGATTTACTTTTTTTACAAAAATGAATGCCACAGTCCCACAGCAGAGCTCAAGACTGGCATTGTTTTTTTGTTGTTTTAGGGTTCACGCCTGGCAATGCTTAGGGGTTACTCCTGGCTGTGCACTCAGGCATCATGCTTTATGCTCAGAGGATCGTGTGAAATGCTAGAGATCAAACGTGGGCTGGCTCTGGCCTCTTAAATTTTTTTTTCTAATAAATTCTACTGGTAAAATTGTTCACAGAGCATCCCTATTGCATTGTTTTCATGCAGACAGTCTCTGTGTAAATGAACTGAATATTCATTTTGTAATTGTGAATGGGAACCTGAATATTCCTCCTCAAGCCTGTCAATTCACTGTCTATGGCAACCTGAACATTCCTCCTGAAACAGAATCCTGCTGCATTTTATCTGCTTTTTCAGTATCTCTATGAACTTACTTTTGGATGAATACCATAAACATATTTCAACATATATTCTTCTTTTCTAAATACCATGCAAAAATCTTATGTTTCTAAGTTTTGTGTGTAAAGAAAAAAAAATCTCCAAAAGATTATTTTAAAAACTAGACACATGTTATTCACATATTATTTACCATATTACAGTATTGCCCCTCCCCCCAACACACACATATCTACCCTTTATCTTTGTCTGATGTGGTAAACAGGTTGGAGTTCTAGCTACTGATGGCCAGTAGTGGCCGATTTTAGGGGTGAATGAAAGGAGGATTTTCCGGGGTTGCATCTCATGTCTTACCTAGCGGGAGGCTTTCCATTGGCTCTGCACTGCACCCAGTCAGACTGCATCAAAGCCTCCATCCTGCTCCCACCTCGCATGTGGGAGTGAGGCAGAACTTTTCCTCCAGCAGAACTGCACTTCGGGGAGAAGACTGAGCGTGCACATGAGGGAAGGGGAAGCATCCAGCCCATAGTGACAGAGAGACCAGACCCTTGGTCTCCGGTGCCCAGACCCATAGATTTTGGCTGTACCTGCTGCTGCTCCTACTTCCAACATCATCCTGGAACACCAGAATCCTAGGAAGCACCAGGGTGAACAATTCATTGGGTATCACATTCAGATAAGGCTACTTGACATCCACGTCTTTCGGGGAATCTGGGAGCTGGACCTGGGACATAAGTGAAGGCAGGGGGTGTAGCTGGCTGTGGTCAGTCTGCTGAAATGGGGCAGGGGAGAAATGAGGGCTTATTAAGTTTTTCCACCTCTGCACCTGGAGATCCTCTCCACTGTCTTCCAGGTCAGGCTTCCACAGATCTTCACCCCCTTCTCTTTTCATGAGATGTCAGCTCTGCTAGAAGACCCTGTCCAACTCTCCGCTCCCTGGACATCAATCACCAAGAGAGGCTGGCTGGATCCTCCAGTCTCCATGTGTAGTGTTTAGTGGGTTTTGGAAAGTGTTAGGAGCTGAAGGGCAGAGTTGGTGTCCAATGGTGGCAAAGCATCCCTTAAGCATCATCCTGTCCAGAGAGACTCTCCAGAGGCACAAAGTAAAATCTGTCTTGGGACAAAATGTTTAGGAAAGACTTAAAAACTATTTAAAAATCTGTGGATTTTTGCACCTGCCCAGTGAAAGCTTGAGAAAGTTTTGAAAAAAAATTAAATAACTGTGGGTTATTGCACCTGCCCCAGTGTTGGGGGCCATAGCCAGCAGCCCCAGGCCCAAATGAAGAAGACCTAGATTTTACTGGACTTCATCCCTGCAGAAAAAGGAGAGGGATGGACTTGGGAGAAAGTTTGCCTTGCCACTGCTACTGCTGAGAAAGGAAAGGGAAGGGAAGGGAAGGGAAGGGAAGGGAAGGGAAGGGAAGGGGAGGGAGGAGGGGAGGGAGGGAGGGAGGGAGGGAGGAAGGAGGGAGGGAGGGAGGAGGGAGGAGGAGGAGAGAGAGGGAGGAGGGCAGGGAGGGCAGGGGAGAGGAGAAGGACACCCATGCACGGACACCCATGCAGCGGGAGCTCTGGATAGCAGCACTTGCTCTACTGGACACAGTGTAAGCCTTTTATACAATATTTGGTAGGAGAGGGTACATCACAGGGCATTTGCAAGCTCCTGGGCCATTGTAACAAATGACAATCACAGATTTAGCATTTGCATGGTAACGTTAGCAAGGTAACAATCATTGATTTACATATCCCAGTAATCAGAAGTCAGAAGACCAGGCACATTCTGCCTCACCTTAGCTGGGATAAGCACAGATGTTTTGGGTGTAACCTTATGGGCCCTTCTCATTTCTGGGTCCTGCCCTTAGGGTCTTGTGGTGGGAAAATGCTGGACCCTTAGGCTAGCAGCTCAGAGCCCAACACCCCAGTGAACACCAAATGAGATTTTTTCTAAACTCTCAACCTCAGTTTCCTCATCTGAGGAATGGGAGCATAGGATGCTTTCTTTGTAGGCAATTTGATGATGCCAGGAGTGGTATAGAATTGTGAAAAGCAGACTTTCATGAAATCCTTCTGAATGTGACTTTACTAATCATATCTGCATACCTCCTGAGAAGGCCCACCCAACCTCTCTGGCCATACCCCAAGAATATGTCGGAATGGGCAGGGAGGGAGTGTGTTTAAGAAGGGACAGGGGAATTTTTTCCCCCCTATTTTTAAAACTAGGTCTTCCTCCCCCTTTTTTTGAGTCATTTCCACAAATCTCCCATGATGTCAAGTCTTTCACACACCTCTCCTTTTCATCTCTGGCCCATTGTTTATCACAGAGCTTGTTTCAGCCCTTCCTAGAACAGTAAATCTGTATGCTGTGACCCACTGAGAGAACCACTTGACATGAACTCATTTCCCTCTGGTCTTCTCACCTAAGCTCTGCAGTGCCTCCAAGGTGGTCCCACCTGCAGACTATCTTGCCTGTTTTCTTGTCCTGATATCAGACTGTCAGGACTTTCCCCATTCCTTTTGTGAGTTCTCTGCATTCCCTGTAGGTAAGCGGACTCCTGGGCTGATTCCTAACCAAAGCCATGTGGGGATCTTGGGTCTGTATTGAGGGAGCTCTTCACCCCTCCCACACATATTCAGAACTCCAGTCACTGAGGGCACCAGAGCACAGCACCAAGGCACAAGTGCTGGCACACTCAGCTTCCAAACAGCACTTGTGTAAACATTAATTATTTCAGAATAAGAGATTGACAGGAAGTTGCGGTAATAGTATAGGCCCCACATTTGTCACCCAGTTTTTCCTATGGCTGCAAAGATATTAAGGTAGCACAGTGTAAAACCTGGAAACATGCCCAGGAATTGGATTGGGGGTTGTACAGTTCCAAGCATCTCTGGATCTGACATATAGTGCAAGCACTAAATATCCCCTCCCCAGATCTATGGCCGAGTTTCTCCCCACCTGGGGTGAGGATGGAGTGAAAGTTCTAGATCAAAAGTCATCATGTCCACATTTCTGGTCACCAGAGAGAGACTCAGAAAAACTGGCTGATGGGCTCTCTGGTGGGAGGTTCAAGAAACAGTCCACGGCACTCCTACAAAGAAAGGCAATCCAAGCATGCTGCACACACTTGCACCTGCTACCACAAACAAGTGCCTGGTAATCTCCCCAATGAGATTCCAGGATTTATTGATGCCCTTGTTCTCTGACATCTGCCAGAGCTCAAATGCACAGTGGGGAGAAGATTCCTAGCATGGAAACTACAGTCCTATCCAGGGAGATGCAGTCTTCTTTTTCTCCTTCCGTGAACCAAAGAGGATGGTTCCCAGCAGAGCTTGACAGTCTGAAAGTGGGAAGCCTCTCGAGGATAGATCCTTCAGCTGAAGGAGGAGCAGGATCAGCCTCCCTGCCTTAAAAGGGGAAAATTCTGAGGTGCATTCTCTGTGCCCCCACAGACCAAGTCCTGGCTGCCCGCCATAGGCACTAGCTGAGCAGAGTATTTAACTCTCTCCTTACTCTCTCCCGTCTTATCTCCTGGCCATGCTCTCACACCTGCTTCTTGACATTAATCCTTAAATCAAAGGCCTACATAGAGGTTCCTTATTTCTATCAACTTTCAGGGGGAATCACAGTCAAGAGAAATCATTAAAGATAAGGACACGGACACACAACGAATATAAGGAACTTAAAGGACAAGACCAGGATGGGCTGGCATTCAAGTCCTGTCCCTGCTCCGCCTCGTGAGAGGTCCAGCTGGTCTCTCTGATCCCTTTTCTTCAAAGGCAAGGTCCCTTCTTTCCCTATTCATCTAAAACCTTCCTCACACTCAGCAGATAGCACCACCAAAAATCAAATACTCTCCCTTGGAACACACATCCCAGAGGATCCCAGGAAGATTCCCATTTGGGTGTCAGATGCCCCAGGAGCTTATCGTCCCTTCTCTTTCTTAAGAAGAGGCTGCAAAACTCTTAAGCTTCCTGACGGGCCCACAGACTTGTTAGATCAGGAATGTCTGATCTGAGAAGGCCTAGAGGAGGGCAGTAGAATTCCTGTGCTCTAAAGATTATAAGAAGGTTGTAGCCCAGAATGGGGCCTCACTGGGAACTGATGACAGATGAGCAAGTCAGAGGAAGGAGGCCAGGTTGGAACTGCTTGCTCCCTTCAGGGACATGCTGGGGGTAATCTCTGAACACTGAGGCAGGAATAGTCCTTGTGCATACCTTGGTGTGGCCCCCAAATAAAAAAACAAACAAGAGAGAAGAGCCTGGAGCAGTCCCTGCACACAGCCCTTCTAATTACTTCCCCACATCATATTTCCCAGGACTTTAACCCCTTCAAAAGACATTTGCACCCATTCTGGGGAGCACTGTCTGTCCTCTCTGCTCCCTCTTCAGTTGAGATGGGCATCAAACCAATTAGAGGGCTGGTGCATGGGCTAATGTCCCTGTTCTGTGCCTCTAAATAGAAGGATGTTCCAACCCCTTCTCTTTTATCTGTTGCCTTAACTTCAGTGTGGGAGGCTAGAGTTCAGAATCTGGAACAAGGGAGGGAGCAGGGACAGAGTAGGAACCAAGTATCTACTCCCAGGAAACATCTGGATCTGTCTTTGCAAGTACCTGAATAGTCAGGTTCATTAGTACTGTCCCATTCCATGCTCCTGGTAAGGAAGACGAGGCTCAGACTAGGCCACAGGCAAAGCTGGGCCAGGAGCCAGACTCCTGGCACCCACACTGCTCATCTTTCCTCTATTAAACCTCAGCCCGCATCTCAGTTACACAAGCTCTTGCAAAACATCCAGAGTGGGGCCGGATAGACTCTGACTGAGCCTGGGCCAATGGTCCATTGGGGTTAGGGACAGCCAGATTTCCTGAGTCTGTCTGTGGTGACCAGAAATGTGGACATGATGACTTTTGGCCTGGAACTTTCACCCCATCCTGGGCCACCCAGAGTACCTAGAACCTTTTTAATGAAGTGTTTACACTATTAAAAATGTGAGTACTTTCACATAAGATTGGAAGTTTCAGGATTTGTTTGTTTGTTTAAACTGGAAGCTCTGGAATGATGGGGTACTCATCATCACAAACCAGAACTCAGCCCCCAACTATGTCTTCCATTGACCCATTCTGGTGCCTGAGTCTCATCGTTAGAGTATGAGGGTGGGGGGAGGAAAGGAAGTCATCTGGGATGTTGCCTCTTTCTCACATATTCCCTTAGGAGAATGATTCCTTCAGGAAGTGTGTTCCTTTCAGGAAGTCCTGCTGAAGTCACACAGTGAGAATGAAGGGGAAAGATTTGGGCCAAGAAGATGGGACTCAAGCTCTCGGGGCCTCAATTTCTGCTAAGAACCAGGAAAATAGCAGCCAAAGGAATTAGGACTGAATTTAAAAATTTTAAACTAGCAGTTCTGAGAACTCTTTCTGCCTTTATCTGTTCTCCCAAAAGCTTAAGATAAGGATTGATTAAATCCTTATTCAGACCTTTATTTGGGTTTGCAGATGAGATGGAATGTTCCTCAAGAGGCAAGGGCATGAGGGAATTTATTGATTACTCTGGGACTCACCAGTTTGCAATTTTCTTAAACTTTGCTTCCCTGTTCTCTTCTTTTTCTATAAAAACTGTTGATCATGGCAGTGTAGACGAGATGGCTCCTTTGAGGACAACAGTCCACCATCTTTCAACCTGCCATCTTGTTTCCAATAAATCTCTTTTGTAGCCTTGTCACTGCATCTCTAGATTGATGTATTGGACCTTTGTGGTTACACGGGGACTACAGAGCATAAACCTCAGACCCTTCTGTGGTGTGGCTCTGAGCCCTGTGCAGAAGAGTAATTGCTCTGTTCCTTACATCATCTCCTGTCTGAGGTTAGTCCATTTCATGGGTATATTCTCTGCCCCAAGACAGTTGTCATGCAAAGGAAGTTTGACCCATGAAAAGAGATGGAGGCACCCATTATGGGAGTGGGATTGCAGATTCAGAAAGAATCTGGAAACATATCAGGAGATGCAACAGAAAGTTCCAGAAATATGTCCTAAGAGCAACCAGGTGTAGCCCCAAAAAAAAAAAAACAAAAAGAAAAATAACAGAAAAAGCGAGGAGAATAAAATCTCATATAAAACTCTGAAGAAGTTCTAAATATTGCCATAATTTACATTTAATTTTTCTCTCTATCCATTGCTTATCTATTGTAGCTAAAATTCAAGCAAAAGGACCAGAGAGCTAGTGGACCATGGGAGGTGCTTGTCTTGCATACAGTTGATCTGGGTTTGGTCTCCATCACCCATTATGTTCTCTTGAGCACAACCAGAAGTGATCACTAAGCACAGAACCAGGAGTGGCATGATCATCACCAGTAGTGGCCCAAAAATAAAACACACACACACACACACACACACACAACCAATTAAAAGGAAAAGGAAAAAATAATAGGGACTGGAAGGCATTTTCCTTGCATGTATTCAGTTCCTGTTCGATCCCTGATATCTCCGTATAGACCTCTGAGCTGGTTTTCCTATGCTTATTAGCAATTGACATTTCTGACTCAAAAAATGTCTGTTCATCTCATCTCCCAGTTTTGATGGGGTTGTATAGTTTTTGTTATCAAATTTTATGAATGTTTTATACATCTTGGATATTATCCTCTGTCAGTGAGTGGTAATTGTGTTTCTCCAGTCTGTGGTATCATTGTATTCTGCTCATTGTTTCTTTCTTTATAGTGCAGAACCTTTCTTTCCTTCTTTCTTTCCCTTCAGCCCTTCCTCCTCTCCCTCTGTTACTCCCTCCCCCTCCCTTCCTCCCTTCACCCCTCCCTCCCTCCCTCCCTCCCTCCCTCCCCCTCCCTCCTCCCTCCCTCCCTCCCTCCCTTCCTTCCTTCTTCCTTCCTCCCTTCCTTCCTTCCTTCCTTCCTTCCTTCCTTCCTTCCTTCCTTCCTTCCTTCCTTCCTTCCTTCCTTCCTTCCTTCCTTCCTTCCTTCCTTCCTTCCTTCCTTCCTTCCTTCCTTCTTTCTTTCGTGGCCATACCCAAAAGTGCTCTGGTTTTACTCTTGAACTCAGGAATCACTCCTGGCAGAACTTAGGGGATGTTTTATGATACATAAAATGCTGCTTTATTTTCTTGATTATTTTGTTTTGTTTCTCTGGGGTCACTTCCAGTAGTTCTTGAGCTTGCTTTTTTGTGCTCAGGGGTCACTTCTGGTGGTGTTCAGGAACAAAATGGAGTACTCAGATTGAAATGGGGTTGGCTGCATGCTAGACATCTCATTGACTCTGCTACTTTTTCTTTCGCAGCCTATTCAAATATTTTTTCATTTATCACAATTGATGCATATATATTCAGTGCCTTCATTTTATTATTTTGTTTCCTTTCTTTCTTTTTTTTTCCTTTTTTGCTGTGATGGTGGTGGGGTAGGGCGATGCCAGGAATCAAACCCATAGCCATACCCAGGCAAGGGGAGTGCTTTATTGCTGATCCACATCCCGGCCATTTTAATTTTAATGACAGGTTTTTCTAGACAATAGAAAGTAAACTTCAGTGACTTATCTGAGCCTCCATGAGCTTCTTCTTGAGCATAAATGCCAACTTTTTCTTCAGTTTCTGCTCAGAGCTTGAATTTATATACCATTGCATACATGCACTTCAACTTTATTTGGTTTTGCCAAATTTTTTTTGCGAGTAGTTATATCAATTGCAATTCCCATATCACCAGTTGTAATTCCTTAAGTCCCATTCCAATGACTTGTGAATGTTTTCATTTCCTTTTTTAACATCAAATACCACTTGATATTACTGGATCTTAAAATTTTAGCCAATTTGACAATATTCTCTGATGTGGAATAATTGCATCTCATTCTTTTGATTTGAATACTTTTTGAATGTTAGTGAAATTAAGCAGCATTTTATGTGCTTCTGGGCCATTAGAGTTACATCTATTACAAATTTGACCATTAAATGTTTCCAAATGCCTTAGAGAATTTTACATATTACTGATAGTGATATGATGTTGATTATAAGTGCTGGAATATATAATCTTTGATTATGACTTATTTTGTAAGTGTGTTCATGATATATTTGGTACACAGGTGTTGTAATTTTATTTTAATAATATTTAGTATTTTACTATTTCAATGTTGTATTCTATTTGTGTTGTGTTTAAAATGTGTCTCTAAATACTTTTACATTCATAATTTTATACTTCTAAATAGCAGTTTTGTGCCCCTCAGGGTGTTGCAGGTGTGGCTGCAATGCCCAGCTGCTTTTGCAGGTGGCAGACAGGGAACAGACTTGTCCACACCCAGGGGTATGCCCTGTGGGCCCTGGATGGTTGATAGTCTGACATAGAAAAAGACTGGGTGGCCTGGGGTGAACCCAGAGCCACAGCAGAGCCTGGCAAGCTACTTGTGGTGTATTCGATGTGCCAAAAACAATAACTAATGGAGGCATTACTGGCACCCACTCGAGCAAATCAATGAACAATGGGAAGACAAGTGGTACAAGTCACTTGTAGGTAGGTAGATAGGTAGGTAGGTAGGTAGGTAGGTAGGTAGGTAGGTAGGTAGGTAGGTAAGGTAGGTAGGTAACAAAGTGATACAAATTGCAGTTTTATAAAAAGTGAGATATATTAATGTATGCTGTCTATATATCAACTTATGTAAATAATCTTTCACACAGTGATACATATAAATCTCTTCACTATATTAATGTAGATGAATATTCATAGAGATCCATATTGTATATACATGTAGATAGTAAACATTGTTCCAGTAAAATTTGTTACAACATTCACCTTTTCTCACTAATTTCTAATTCAGCTTCTGGATATGCTTAGTTTTTTAAATTTTTTTTAATTTATTATTTTACGGGGGTCACACCTGGTGGCACTCAGGGGGTTACTCCTGACTCTTCATTCAGGAATTATGCCTGTCAGTGCTCAGGGGACTATGTGGGATTGAACCCAGGTTGACCACATGCAAGGCAAACCTCCTACCTGCTGTGCTGTCGCTGAGGCCCCTATGCTGAGTTTCTATACTAGCCTGGACCTCCTTTAGTGCTCTTTTTTTTCTTCCACAGTTACTATTTTTCCATTCCTGTATAATTTTACATCATTTCAATAAAGTGAATTCTACTAACTCTTATACACTGATCTATTTTCCCTCTTGACACTTTCTTATAAAAAGTATATTGCCTATTTATTTCTCATATTTAGTTTGAATCTAACTATTAAATTGTCAACCCCCATTAGAAAATCATTATAATTTTAATTTTAATTGGAATGACTTCAAATTTTTATTACAATATAGGAAAATGACATTTTTCTGATAGTTTGCTCCTATACAGTATATTTTTTCATTTGTTTGAATAATGTTTAAAATGTATTTTACTACTGTCTACCTCTGATTTTAGCTATTACTGTGGTATCTATAAGAATGACATTTTTCAATGATTTATTTACTGAATATAGAACAAAATTATTTTAGGTATTTTATTGAATTCAGAATTCTTGATGAACATATTATGCACTAGTATAGACAGATTATATTTACATATATACATATATACATATATATATATATATATATTTAGGACTGGAAGATAGTTCAAAGAGTTAGTGAGATTGGGAGACTCAAGATTTGATCCCCAGAATAATATTGTCCCTTGACCACTACAAGGAGTGTGGTGGGATGTATTGAGGATGTACCTAGGAAGACTCTTTTATTTTAAATTTAAAAAAATGGGGGCCTGAGCGATAGCACAGCAAGCAGGGCATTTTCCTTGCATGAAGCCAAACCTGGAGTTCGATCCAGCTGGCATCCCCATATGGTCCCCTGAGCACCACCAGGAGTAATTCCTGAGCAAAGAGCCAGGAATAACCCCTGAGCATTACTGGGTGTGGCCCAAAAAAGCAAAAAAATAAATGGATGGATGGATGGATGGATGGATGGATGGATGGATGGATGGATGGATGGATGGATGGATGGATGGATGGATGGATGGATGGATGGATGCATGGATGCATGGATGCATGGATGCATGGATGGATGGATGGATGGATGGATGGATGGATGGATGGATGGATGGATGGATGGATGGACGGACGGATGGACGGACGGATCGGATGGATGGATGGATGGATGTGGAGGGTGGGTGGATGTAAATTTTAAAAATGTTCCTTTTACCTAGCAATGCACTGGGGAGAACTCTTTGAGTACTTCCTAGTGTGACCCGCGAACAAAACCTGTATTAATTTTAATATACACCTAGTACCATATTTCTGTGGTTTTTTTAGTTTGCATTTCCCTGACTTGATAACCTTTAAGTATGTTTACTTGTTTTTTGGGGATCACAGCCCACTTTAAATAGTTTTCTATTGTATTTCTAGGTTCTTTAAATATTCCTGATACAAGTTTTGCGACATACTTGATTTGCAAATGGGTTCTGTAAGTCTGTGGTTTGTCATTTCATTCTGCTAGTGGTATTTTCTCCTTCCTTCCCCTTCCCTTCCCTTCTCTTTGCTGCTTCTTCTATTTTGCTGACTGAAGGATGTACATGCTTGCTTGGCGTATTCACACATTTGGTATGGTAATCCCCAGGGGTGTATCTTAGGTTGTGGTGATTACACACTCACTACCAGTGTTCACTAGAGATCTCACAGATTAGTTGTGCTGTCTACACATGATCACTCCAGGGGTTACATTTCTTAGGTTGTGTTTTTACACATCTTTCTTTGTGGTGTTTTAACATGTTTGATAGTATGCTGAAGATGGTACACTGCTTCCTAGACAAAAAAGTTGGCTGCCTTCTTGCTGAACACATGTGACTCCACTCGCAAAGGCAAGCTCATTTTCTCACTGAGTCAGCTAGCATACCTGCCCACTGCTGCAATTATCCACATCTGCAGTGTGTTTCACAAAGCAAAGTTAGTGGCTTTGATGAAGCTCAACTTGTTATTTAAAAAATGCAGATTATTTTATTGGGGATATATTTAGGAAGATACTTTTATTTTAAAATTTAAAAAATGGGGCCAGAGCAATAGCACAGCTGGTAGGGTATTTGCCTTGCACACGGCCGACCTGAGTTTGATCCCCAGCATCCCATATGGTCCCTTGAACACTGCCAGGAGTAATTCCTGAAGAGCCAGGAATAACCCCTGAGCATCGCCGGTATGACCCAAAAAAAAAAAAAATTAAAAAATGGATTTACTTTGAAGCATTCACAATATCAACAAAACAGCTGCAACTTTTTTATTTTTTCTTATGCAATTACAGAGTGGTATTCAGTTAACAGAAAAATAATTATTTCGTATAAGCTGCATTAGAGACAACTTAAAATAAAAAAAATACCATCCCCATACCACTGTACCACTGTCTTCCCGTTTATCATCGATTTGCTTGATGGGCACCAGTAACATCTCCACATGACCTGTCTCATGCAAGTAGAGCCCAAGGGCACCTGCTTGCTCCAGGAACATAAAGATCCTCAAACCATTCCATCAGGTCATGGGAATAAGGTCTATAATTGTTACTGGTATCTGGCATATCAAATACGACACGGGTAGCTTGCCAGGCTCTGCCATGCGGGTAGCATACTCTTGTAGTCATCTCAAAATCCAGCATTTATTGATGAACCATCCCCATGTATATTACTAATTTGTGCTATGCACCAAAAAGAACATTCTTTAAATTTCCATGCAAATACCCCCTGTACTGTACCAGGCAAGGTGAATGGCTATTGAAATTACAGCCAGGGCAGGGCTATCTAAAGACACATTCATGTTTATTCCTTTAGCTACTTTTCACACTTAATTCTTGTCCAGAGTGATCATTTCCAGCTACCACTCTCATCCCCCACCACCACCACTTGTAGCTTCCAACATGGGACATCCTCCTGAACCTTATTTCTACTGTCTTTGGGTATCAATTTCATACTATGTTTTTTAAAATATCTCACAAATGAGTGCAATATTTTTAAGTCTGTACCTCTTCTTCTGATTTATTTCATTCAGAGTGATACTCTCCTTGTTCAGACATTTATAAGAGAAGTTCATAATTTCGTTTTCTTAGTGACTGCATAATATTCCATTGTGTGGATGTACCATAGTTTCTTTGTCCAGTCATCTGTTCTTGAGCACTTGGGTTATTTCCAGATTCTAACTATTGTGAATATTGCTGTAATGAATGTAAAATATAGAGACTTCTCACTGTACCCCCCACACTGTCTTTGAGCATGGAGGATTTCTGTAAACCCTCTATTAAGTCTGAAAGGTCTGCTATAAATATTAAGGACACTCCTTTGAATGTAATTTCCTTCTTTGATTCTGCTGCTTTCAATATTCTAGCTCTATAGTTTTCATCGTTCTGATTAGGATATGTCTTGGAGTATTTTTATTTGGATTTCTTTTAGTTGGTACCCTTTGGGCCTCCTGGCCCTGAGTGTATGCACTCTTCAGCTCTGGGAACTTGTCAGTGATGATGGCTTTTACTTTTCTTCTTCATCAGAGTTGCCTTCCTGTCCCAGAACCCCAATGAATAGTATGTTGTTCCTCTTGAATTCATCTCAAAGTTTTCTTGTAATCATTGGTTTATTTTGAGTTTTTTTTCCATCTTTTGCTGTTGTCTGGAGATTTTCGGCACTTCGTTTCACTGATTCTGTCTTCATTGGCATTTACTCTGCTACTGAGACTTTCCAGTGAGTTTTTCATTTCACCTATCAAATTTTTCACATCTGTCATTTTTGTTTGTGGTTTCCACATTTCTGCTTGTGTTTTATTGGAGATCTGTTCCATTGTTTCTTCGAGCTTCTTATACATACTCAACAATACCTCTCTAAATTCATTGGTAGGAGAAGTTATCTAGCTCATTATTAATGGTTGAGTCTTCAGGCTAGCATTTCACTCACTATGCCTGATGGGTTTCTGTTTTGCTTTACCATTGTGACCTTTGAAGTTTGGAGTTGTTTCTTGTGTGTCCTTGTGTGGTTATATGCTTTGTATGCTTTGGAGGAGTAGTGGAGATATGAAGAAATGTGCAGCTGTTCTGCTTCACTCTGACCATGCTCTTCTTAGCTGGGGTCAGTTCTGATCTGGGGAATAGAATGGTGCTCCTGATAAAATGCGTGTCCCACAATGCCTCAGATTTTTCAGTTTTCTTTTCTTTTTTAAAATTATTTTTCTTTCATTAGAGTATCTTAATTTATTTAGAACTAAATTTAGACATACAGTGGCTCAACATCAATTTCACCATCAGTTTCAACTTCTCTCCACAGATGCCCCTAGTTTCCTCCATTTCCTCTCTTCCAAACCCCCCATTATACCTGCTCCCCCACAACACCTAAGCCTGTTACCTTGACAGACACATTTTAAGATTCGGTTGTTGAAGCTTGAATTTCATAATTTCAGTGTTGTTGATTTTGTGGTTTGGATATATAGCTATACCACTTCTCTACACCACCAATGTACCTGAGTAGTCTTGTGCCCCCTGCTGCTTCCCATCTTATTATTTACTTCCTCGGTTTCTTTCCTTCTCTGTCCTTCCTATATGTTGGGATCAAGTGTGATCCTGGCATTTAATGCATTGCACTTGTTCAACCAATGCTTCTATATGTTGCATCCAAATGAGATCATCCTGTACTTGTTCTTCTAGATTTTTGCTAGACATTTTCTACTTTTACATTTACATATAGTTTGAATTCATATTTGTTTATTCTTTGGTTAAGTTGCCTTTACAGGTCTATGCTATCCTGATGAAATTGTGGCCTATACAATTTATTGGCATAGTCCCTTCCAAGATAGAAATACCTATTTCTATCTTTGTACTATAATTGGTACTATTATATATAATTATTCGGGGCTGCGCAGTTCATTAATAAATGCTCTAGATCAGAGGTGACTACAAAAGTATCCCACCCACATGGCAGAGCCTGGCAAGCTACCCGTGTCGTATTTGATATGCCAAATACCAGTAACAATTATAGACCTCATTCCCATGATCTGATGGAATGGATTGGGGATCTTTATGTTCCTGGAGCAAGCAGATGCCCTTGGGCTCTACTAGCATGTGACAGGACGTATAGAGATATTACTGGTGCCTGCTTGAGCAAATCGATGATCAATGGGAGGACAAGTGATATAAGTGAAGTTGAAGTTCTAATTTTTTCCATTATTGTCTCCCAGTTGTCTGTCGTTCTTTGCAAACATTTTCTTTCTCATTGAATTGCCTTTACACTGTTGTAGAAAATCATTTGTCTATGTTTGTTACTCTAGTCTGTCACGTTGATGTCTTTGGCTATCTTTTTTATGGCCTTTTACACTATCACACTTCCTTGATCACTGAAGTTTTATAGCAAATATTAAAATCAGATAGTGGAAGTCTTTCAACTTTGCTTTTAGATTTCAGAATTTCTTGACTATTACCCTTCCTTTGTCTTCCCAAATAAATTTTAGAGACAGCTTATCAATATCTACAAAATTATACTGGTATTTTGATTGGGAACACTTTGACCCTATAGATCATTTCAGCAATAAACTACCAATTTCTTTTTTTTATTTTTTTATTATACCACTGTGAGACATACAGCACCCATCCCTCCACCAGTGCCCCATTTCCATCACCAATGTACCCCATCCCCTCCTGCCCACCCCAGGCTGCCTCAATAGAGGTGCGCCCATTTCCTCTCTTTCTCTCTCTGTGTCTCTGCATCTTTCTCCATCTTCTTTTACACATTTAAACCACCAATTTTGGGGCCTGGAGCGATAGCCCAGCGGGTAGGCGTTTGCCTTGCATGCGGCCGGCCTGTGCCAGCCCGGGTTCAATCCCCAGCGTCCCATATGGTCCCCGAGCACTGCCAGGAGTGATTCCTGAGTGCAGAGCCAGGAGTAACCCCTGAGCATTGACGGTGTGACCCAAAAAGCAAAAAAAAAAAAAAACCCACCAATTTCTAAATACAAAGCTAACACTCCATTTATTTAGAACTTATTTTTTTTAAATTTTTTTATTATACCACCGTGAAACATACAATTACAAAGGTGTTCATAATTGGTTCTTGGTAATACAGTATTCCAGCACCCATCCCTCCACCAGTGCCCCATTTCCACCACCAATGTACGCCTCCCCCTCCCGTCCCCCAGGCCGCCTTAATAGCAGGTACCCCAGTTTCCTCTCTTTCTCTCTCTATCTCTCTCTCTGTCTCTGCATCTCTCTCCCTCTTATTTTACACATTGTGGCTAGCCCTGCAAATATTTAGAGTTTATCACTTAAGTCTCTTTGTGTACATTCAGTGGTGAGTTTTAATCTGCCATTACCATTTCCCATATTTAGTAAAACACTGGTATCTATTTATATCCTATTAATGAATGCAGTCATTCTATATCTGCCCTTTTCCTTCTGACTAATTTCACTCAGCATGATAAACAACCTAAATGCCCGAGAACAGAGGACTGGCTAAAGAAACTGTGGTTCATCTACACTATGGAATACTATGCGGCTGTCAGAAAGGATGAAATTATGAAATTTACCTGCAAATAGAACTTATTTTCTTTAAAAAGTGTCATATATATTTTAGTATATACAAACAATAGGCATGCTTTGTTCAATTTATACTCAGAATTTTATTTTTAGTAAATATCTTTGATATTGACCCTTATCATATAGGTTTCACTGTATCACTGTATCACTGTCTTCCCGTTCATCATCGATTTACTCGAGTGGGCACCAGTAACATCTCCATATGTCCTATTCATGCTAATAGAGCCCAAGGGCATCTGCTTGCTCCAGGAACATAAAGAGCCTCAAACCATTCCATAGGTCATGGGAATGAGGTATATAATTTTTCCTGGTATTTGGCATATCAAATACGACACGGGTAGCTTGCCAGGCTCTGCCGTGCGGGCGGCATACTCTTGTAGTCACCTTTGATCATCATATAGGTATTGGTAAATAATTTTTTTCCTATTCTTTGGGCTGTCTTTTATATTGGTCATGTTTCTTTTGAAGTGCAGGAGCTTCTTAGTTTAATGTAGTCCCATTTGTCTATCTTTTCTTCCATTTCCTAGGTGTTTCATCTTTTTGCAGATGCATTTAGCTTCAATATCATGAAAGATTCTGCTTCATTTTCCGACATGTACCTTATGGATTCTGGTCTGATATTGAGGTCTTTAATACATTTTTATTATAATTTTTGTGCCTGGTGTTAGAAACCTGAGTGTATATTTTGCATCACTAATCATCAGGGAGATAAAAATCAAAATAGCATTGAGATATCTCACACCACAAAGATTGGTACATATCAAAAAAAAAAAAAGAAGAAGAACCAGTGCTGGATTGTTGCAGGGGAAAAAACTAATATGTATGGGAATTCCTCAGAAATCTAGAAATTGAGCTTTCATATGAGCCAGCAATACCAATTCTGGGAACATGCTGTACAGAAAATGTACAAACAAATCAGATAAGAGATGGAAGAAGATAAATTATAAAGGATCTGTTTTTTGGCCATTCGAATTTCTTCCTTGCTGAAGTTTCTGTTCATTTCTTCTCCCCTTTTTTTGATGGGGTTTTTTTGTTTTCTTCTTGTAAAGTTCTACCAGTGCCTGATAGATCCTGGATATTAACCCCTTATCAGATGAGTATTGGGTGAATATTCTTTCCCATTCTGTGGACTGCTTTTGTATCTTAGTCACTGTTTCTTTTGAGGTGCAGAAGCTTTTTAGTTTCATGTAGTCCCATATATTTATCTTTTCTTCTAGTTGCTTTGTTAGAGATGTTTCATCTTTGAAGATGCCTTTAGCTTCAATGTCATGGAGGGTTTTTCCTATATTTTCTTCAATGTACTTTATGGATTCAAGTCTGATATTGAGATCTTTAATCCACTTTGATCTGATTTTTGTGCATGGTGTTAGACACAGGTCCAAATTCATTTTTTTTACATGTCGCTGCCCAGTTTTCCCCAACACCACTTATTGAAGAGGCTTTCCTTACTCCATTTTAGACTCGTTGCACCTTTATCAAAGATTAAATGATCATGTGTTTGAGGTTGGGTGTCAGGATACTCAATTCTATTCCATAGGTCCACAGGTGCTCATCATCACTAATCATCAGAGAGATGCAAATCAAAACAACAATGAGATACCACTTTACACCACAGAGACTGGCACATATTCAAAAGAACAAGAACAACAAGTGCTGGCGTGGGTGTGGGGAAAAGGGGACACTCATCCATTGTTGGTGGGAATGCCGGCTGGTACAGCCTTTCTGGAAATCAATATGGACATTCCTCCAAAGACTAGAAATTGAACTCCCATTTGACCCAGCCATACCACTCCTGGGAATCTACTCTGGGAAACCAAAAATACGCAGCGGAAACACCATCCCTACTTTTATGTTCATAGCAGCATTATTCACAATAGCCAGAATCTGGAAGCAACCCGAGTGCCCGAAAATAGATGACTGGATAAAAAAGCTTTTGGTACATCTACACAATGGAATACTATGCAGCTGTTAGGAAAAATGAAGTTATAAAATTTGCCTATAAATGGATGGACATGGAGAAGATTATGTTGAGCGAAATTAGCCAGAAGGAGAGAGACAGTTACAGAATGACTGCATTTATCTGCATAACATAAATATATAGGTACATATTATGATACCAATATCCAAGGTCAAGTGAAACATACATCAGGAGGTCCTGTCAAAGGTGGAAATTATCACAAACGTGTGGGAGTCAGAGGCTAGGTAAGACAGAAAATGGAACAGTGTGCTAACAATTGTGAGGGTACTAATGCCAACCTAGAACTGAGCATTAAATAGAGGCAAAAGGATACACATGACAACCCTTTAATGTATGTTCTGTAATCCATAGTCTGGAGAGGAAGGAAAAGAGAAAGATAGAGAAATGGAAAGAAATAAAGAACCTGCCATGGAGGAGGGGCTAGGGGGAGGGGAGGGAACCGGGGGCGTTGGTGGTGGGAGATGGGCACTGGTGGCGGGATGGGTGCTGCTACACTGTATGACCAAAACCCAAATATGAACTTTTTAATTGTATATCTTTGTAATTGTAAAAATAAAAAATTAAAAAATTATAAAAGGATCCAACAGAATTTCAAAATATGAGAAGTTAGTGTGAATATCTTTATGCTCTTAAGATGGAGAATCTTTTTTTTTTAATTTTTTTTATTCAACCACTGTGAGATATACAATTACAAAGATGTTCATGTTTGGGTTTCAGTCACACAGTGTTCCATCACCATCCCTCCACCAGTGTCCATTTTCCACCACCAGTGTTCCCTTATTTCCTCCCCCTCTTCCAGCCTGCCTCTATGGCCTCTTACCTCTGTCTCTCTTTCTCTCTCTTCTGTCTGTCTCTCTTTCTTCATTCTCTTACACATTGTGGTTTTCATTACATACATTTAGAGGTTATCATGTATTAACCTACATTCAATACTTAGTTCTAGGCTAGTATTATCATTTCTCAACTATCAGGCTGACCAGATGGAGGCAGAGAAGGTATACCCCAGCTCCATCTCCACGAAAGCCCCGTGACTTTAGCCACCGAGAACTGCCTTCCTGGGCTTGACATTGGCTGCTCTGTTGTATGGGGCTCTAGTGAGCCAGGCTTGAAATAGGCTTCTCTCTTGGGTGGGGCTCTTAGGCATTGAAAATGACTGAGATTATGGTGAACTAGCTTCCTCTGCCTGCTTCTGAGGCCCTACTGGGGTGTTAGGCCAGAACCAGAACCCATCCTCCCTTCTGGGTGCCTCATGGTCAGCTGAGCTAGGGGAGAGCCAGATGGCAGCTGCATTGGTACAAAATAGGCTGGACACTTGCTGAATCCTAGAAGTGTAACTTCCACAGAGTGATTCATTGTTGTTATCCAAAGCTGCTTGAGAGAGCAGCCCTCTAGGACAGTTTTTGGGTTCCTTGAGGAAAGGTCCAGGCTCTTGTGACTTTCTTAATATTTCACATAGTGCTTCATGTGCAGAGCATGAATTATCACAACTTGAAAAGACTAGCTTTCCTTAGTAATGAGGGG
Organism: Cryptotis parvus; assembly: GCA_021461705.1. NCBI lineage: Eukaryota > Metazoa > Chordata > Mammalia > Eulipotyphla > Soricidae > Cryptotis > Cryptotis parvus. The sequence continues at coordinate 154,958 of JAJIBD010038120.1, read as the reverse complement.
GTGTCATATGCACCAATGTGTCCTAAAGGACCAACATGACAAGGTCCTGGAAGCTTTGCATTTTCATTTTACAGCTTCTTTAAAATAGTTGTGCACTAGTTTAATGTAATGATAAGATGCTCTAGATGACCTTGAATTGTATTGTAATAGAGAAGGGGAAACTAACATAGGCCTAGGTATTTGCCTTACGTGTGTACACACACACATGTAAGGCAAATATATATATACATATATATATATATGTAAGGCATATATATACACATATAAGGCAAACCCCTTACATGTATATATAAGGAATACATTAATTATATTACAAAAATGTAAGTTACATTACATTTTTTGCAATGTACATTCAAAAATGTAGCTTCACTCATGTGGGATAAAATCCCACATGAGTGAAGTTACCATTTTTTTAAAAACAATCTCATTTCTGGTGATGATTATGTTGTTATTTTCAGTCAAGCACTAGCTGCATTATACATAGCAGATGCAACACCTGGCACACATACTGTGGGTTGGGACTAAGCTTTAGTAAGACTGAGGAAGTTCATCCTCATCACCATGATTCATTAAGAATCTTGCATGCTCCAGATTTGTGAATTAAATAGGGGCCAAACAGATACTCCTACTCACTGTATCTCATGGGGGAATCCTTCTTGAAAGTATTTGGGGACCTGGAGGAAGCACTCCTAGTAATAGTCCAGAACTGTTGAGCCTGACATTCAGGTACTTGGGTCCTACAATGTGATGCTGTTTGCATCCAGCAACACTGGAGACCATACAGGGCCAGTACCTTACATGCCAGGTATGTGTTTCAGCCTTTTTATTTTCTGAAACCCCAAAATATTTTTAAGTCACTGAAAATAACACTAAGTTCTGCCTTAACTCCCAAGATGTGGTATTGTTTTTGATGGGTGTTGGATAATTTAGTCGAAGAACTAAGGAACTTACATATGGCCTTTCCTATCATGTTGGTTCTCCATCTTCATTTGCATTCAGGTTTGGAGGAACCCTCCTGGGAGGTTTGTGGACTTAGTGGACTGACTGTGAGAACGTTTTTTGTTTGTTTGTTTTTTGTTTTTTATCCACAAGATGTATTTTATTTTTTATTAATAATTTATTATACCACCATGAGACATATGATTACAAAGATGTTCATGTTAGGGTTTCAATCATGCAGTGTTCCAATACCCATCCCTCCACCAGTGCCCATTTCCAACCATCAATGTCCCCAATTCCCCCCCCCTCCCCCTAACCTGCCTCTACAACAGGTTCTTTATCTCTTTTTTCTCTTTCTCTCTCTCTTTCTCTCTTCCTTCTCTTACACATTGTGGATTGCAATACATATGTTTAGAGGTTATCATGTGTATCCCTTTGACTATGTTCAATGCTCAGTTCCAGGCTGGTATTATCATTTTCAATGATTATTAGCACACTGGCTCCTTCTCTGTCTTAGCCTCCGACACCCACATGTTTGTGGTAGAGTCCACCTATTGACAAGACCTCCTGATCCATATTTTTCCTGACCTTGTATATCATGTATGCATACATACATATGCATACATGATATACCATGCAAATAAATGCAGTAAAGATATATATGCATACATGATATATCATGCAAATAAATGCAGTCATTCTATATCTGTCTTTCTTTCTGGCTAATTTCACTCAACATGATCCTCTCCATATCCATCCATTTATAAGCAAATTTCATAACTTCATTTTTCCTAACAGCTGCACAGTATTCCATTGTGTAGATGTACCAAAGTTTCTTCATTCAGTCATCAGTTCTTGGGCACTCTGGTTGTTTCCAGGTTCTGGCTGTTGTATATAGTGCTGCTATGAAAATAAAAGTGCAGATGGTGTTTCTGCTGTGTGTTTTTGGCTTCCCAGGGTATATTCCCAGAAATGTGAGAAAGTTTTTACTCCTTCCATGCAACCGTGAGTCCTACTCTGAGGATGGATATAATATTATGCCTAGAGTCCTCTGTATTATTGCCTGATCAGTTTCTCTACCCAATAACTTACTAACTATATCAGCTTTATCTATTTATATCAGCGTGCTGTCACTAGAACTAGTTTGTTTGGTGTTGTTTGCAGGGTCTTTTCTGAATTGATGGTTTCAGGCTCTAAGAATGAACAAAGATTTGTGACTACACATTGATTTGGCTTATCTCCATTTTCCGCTGATTTTCATCCACTCCCAATCAATACCTTTGTCAGTTACTCATATATCTTACACCTAGATTGTATCACCATGGTCCAGGAGTAACAACAAGTGATCAAAGTCTGCTTTCTGCTGTGCTTACTTTTATTTCCACCTTATCTCTGATGACTGAATGCTTCCATCTGTCCTCTGCTGTTTCTGGGAATTTTAGGGAGCTTAGCACCAAACAATGTCTGTTATCTGCTTAGTTTATAGAGAGTAAGCCACACTGAACTTTTGATGCCCTGCCTCCCAATACCTACCTTGTCCCCAAGATACTCCCTTTGTAAAGGAAGTTTTCTATAAATTTTTCCTGGGAATGTAGATGAGTACTCATATATAATATAATAGATTCATCCAAGCACAGCTTCTTCTTTGAGATAAAGGAGCTGAATCCTGTACCTAATTTATCTTGTCCATTGCTATATTTTCCCTCTGCTTCCATATTTTATCTAATGTGATAAATTTTTTCAATCATTAGAGGATTTGTTAAGTTGTCTTGACAACGTGGTAAATCTCATTCAGCCTGTGTCCTGTGATTCACACAACCCTTGGTCTTGAACCCTTAATCGCAATTGCAGGAAAGGTCTCCTGGTCCCTCTGAGAGTTTGTTGGTCATTCCCTGGATAATGATATGTTTGTTTCCTTGGCTAGTCAGTAACTATATGGACCCTGAGAATCATCCCTGGTTATTATTGTAGCAATCAGAACAGTGGTAGAGTAGGGATTGAGAGGTAAAGTTGTTATCTTTAAGAGATATAGCCCCATAATGACTTCTAAATAAAATTTAGGTATGGGGTCTGCTCTCTTGAACCATGTCTTTGGACAGAGAGAGAAAGTTCTAGGGTGCTCTGGAGCTCAGTGTTTACAGATATCAAACAGACACCTATATTTCAGGTCTTAGCCCTTGACTATTTTCTACCGAAGTATTTAGTAAAGGAATCCTCAGTCCTCTGAAGTTTTTGCTTTCAATCAAACCTAGGTCTAATCTCAGCAGTCTGCTCTCTGACAGTAGGAACGATGAATACCTGCCATTCTGAGGGTCATACTGTACCTTAAGTTGGTTATTAATTGGCTAATCAAAGACTGTCATTTTTTTCAGTACATCACTAACACTTAGCAGCAGTCACAGTGCCACCAGCTCTATAATTGCTCTTTCCTCCATAAGTCTTAGACTGTCATCTCATATAAACCAATCATCTGATGCAGCCCCATTTTACCTGACAGCAATCACTTGCATATTTTTCCTCGTCACAATCTATAAATTAGAAACAGGAGTTTCCCCACCTTACGTGGGCTGATTTTGAGTCTCTATATCTGTTCCAAGGCTTTATTTAACCATTGAAGTTCTATCACTTTGTGTTTCTATTTTTTTCTTCACTGAAATATTTATTTTTAATTTCTCAGAATTTAACCAAGGGCCTCACACATGCAAGGCAAGTGCTCTACCTCTGAACTACATCTCTGACCCTGTTGATCTTGATTATAAAGACAGCTATACTATTTTCTCCAATTTTAACTGTTAAAATGACAGGTATTTCAAATAGTACAGCCTTCAAAGGGAAATTTACTAGCTGTTCCGGAGTAGAGTCTTAGCCAGTTTTCCAGTGTCTACTTTGGAAATAACTTATGTCTCTAAGGTTCATAAATCATAACTGTGATTTTTTGGTATGTGGTTTTGTCATTATTATGGCTGGCTGACATCATTTGTTTTTGAGAGTCTAAAAAATGGCACACACTATGCCATAGTCTTTGCGGAATTATTTTGTTTCATCCTTACAACATATGATCTTTAATGTATATATCATAAAATAGAGTCACTTGATCACTTGACATCCCCTTATTTGTCGATTTGCTGGAGCGGGCACCAGTAATATTTCCATTTGACCCTATCACGTGCCAGTGTAGCCGAATGGAATACAAAGAGCCTCAAACTGTTCGTTTGAGGAATACAAAAGCCTCAAACTGTTCTTTCAGGGTCTTGACGAAGAAGTCTGACCATCTTGTAGGTGGGCAGCCACATGATCTTTTGACATCCCGTGGGATCCAGTCAGTGATGGCCCTAGTCCAGTGATCGTCTCCAAATCACATTACATGTCCAGCCCATCTAATTTTCAATGTCTTGGCAAACGAGACAGCGTCCCTGACTCTGGAACAGCGACAGAGGTCGGAACTCCAGATTCCTTCTCTCACTTGAGTGAGGTGTGATATTCCAAGCATAGCCCTTTCGATTCCTCTGAGACCCATATAGCATTCTCATCCTGCTTTCGTAGGGCCCAGGTCTCTGAGGCATATGTTAATGCAGGGAGAACGGTGGAGTTGAAGAGATGTGCCCGGAGCTGGAGGTTCTTTGTCCTTTTAGCTATTTCTTCGATGCTTTTGAAGTCATTCCATGCTGCTCTCTTCCTCCTGAGCAGCTCAGGTTTTAGGTCGTTCATCGTGTTGACTTCTTGACCTAGGGACACATAACTGCTGCTTTCAGAGATGTTTGTTCCATTGAGAGTGAATGGGGCCTCTGGAACTAGTTCATTTTTCATGAACATAGTTTTGCTGAGATTCAGCTGTAGACCTATCTTTCCACATTCTCTGTCGAAGTCAGCCAGCATTTGTGCCGCTTGGCTAATGTTTGGTGTTAGAGTATCAGAAGATAAATGTGGAAATAACAGGCAGTAAATTGAAGAGTAAGATTGAATCCAGTACTTTGACTCCAGTTCTGGTGTCCTGTCATAGGTCTTGTAGATTGGTGGAGGGCTTCAGAGATACCTTTAATTCTCTGGATATTTGTGTAAATTAATTTACGCTACCCTTTCTCAAGCCTGGGACAGGCTTTTTGTGAGTTCAATACAGTGTTTGTATTGAATCATAACAAGATCCACATGAATTTTCACAAATATTGACTGAAGTCCCACAGAGCTTTCAGAGTTAAATGATAAGGAGCAACATTACTAATAATGTGATTCGTATCTTAATTTCTTGAATGAGACTCCTGATATTTTCTTGGAACTGCTGCGGCTGAAGGACCTGGCCCAGAGATGAGAATTATCCCCGGTGGCATGAGATATTTTTTTCACAATATTTTTTCAAGTGCTTACTCCCTAAGAACATCACATCACCCCTATTAACTGGTAGGCGTTGGGGAAGATTGGGAGGAAGCAACTCTATTTTACAAAGGAGACAAATAGAGGTGTGAACTTCCCACAGAGTTACACAGATTTGGGCACTGCCAGCCCAGTCTTTGTGTCACACTGCTGACCTCTAGGTCAGTCCTGAAAAGACAGCTTTTTCCATGGTTATGAGGGGATTCTCAGTCTATCTTCAGGAAGGGGTGTCATGCTGGGTCCTGTTCTAGAGTGAACCAAAGCAACATAGAGATTACAGCTGGCTGCCCAATACTACAAGATCTGTTTTCTTAATGAGGACAAGAAGAGGCTAACAGGTGTGTGGGAGCTGGTTGGTTTCAGTAAAAAACTGGAAATAAAATTCCACCATTGGCTTCTAAGTAGAGTGGGGACCCAAGTTGCCTGGACTGTGACATTACATTTGGTAGATAGAAAGAAGATTCAATAGCTCACTTAGTTTTCCCTTTGGGCAGTTAGAGGAGGTACTTCATTTGCTGAGGTCCAGATATCGAGGTAGTTGGAAGAACCAAGGATACCCAGAATTCCATTTCTATTCAAGGCCTAGGTGGGAACCTCCTGGCTAGTCTAAAGGTGACTTGCTGTCCAGGAAGATAGCACATAAATTAGGTGCCACATAGCTCAAAGCATGTGCTAGATACCAATTCAATGCCCTGAATCACATGACATTTGAGAATTACCAAGTGTATTTTGAAGTCTTGCTAAACACCACCAGGTTATTGCCCTGGTGGCCACTGAACATTGCTGGTGTGGTTCTGGTGGCCCTCAACATGCATGGCTTGAGCAGTACAATCACATACTGTACCACTGAGTTCCCAGCCTGATTAACCACTACCACAGAGAGTGGCCCTCAGGTTATGAGCACTGCTTGGAAGTTGCTCCTCCTAAAACTGATGATGACTTTGATGAAGTATATTTTGGCCAATCCACATGGGAAAGCATGGGGAGCCTTGACTGCTTTATAGCCTGTCCTAAAAATAACAGTATGTATGCTACATATACATGACCTCTACTGGCAGCGGGCTGCTGGATTTAAAAGCAGACAGACCTAGGCAGGTCATATTTGCCATTGCTATCTCTGTAACTTCTTAAGGATGAAATCCTTCACCTCTACAAATCTCAGTCTTCTTAACAGTGCAATGAAAGCAGTAATGTGATGGCCTCTTGCAATGTAATTGGAAAGATGAACTGAAGTAAAACTGTGGGATTCTTAGCCTCTGTCTAACACAGAGGAAGTGTTCAATAAGCACTGGTGGTTGATGCCATTATGCTCACTCAGTTCCTGTAACGTTTTTGTATTATGGCAGCACTACAACACCTTCCCTCCCTGTTTGTCCAATGGGGGCATCATCTGTTTATAGATCCTGCTGTCCTCTTACTGAGGACATCTGGAGAGAGAGTGACTCTTAAAAACTGTCCCTCAGTGAGTTTCCACTAGCTGAACAATTTGCCTTTCACAGTCACGGAGCAAAGCTCTCTGTATAAGCACTTACTCCTCAGGTGTGCTGCAGCTTGTATTATTTGTGATGCCAGATTTTCTTATTAGCTACCATTTTAAGATGCTTAAAGGAGAGATGTGTTAGAAGTGTGGACAAATCTTTAAGCAATGACTGTGTTTATATATCCTGCCATGCTTTGTGCCTGCCAATATTTATAGAGATGAGCAAGGCTGGTGAAACTTCTGAGCATGACTGCCTGCCTATCTTTTGTTCCTTGTTCATGTAGGACTTGATGAAGGGACTATTTCCAGCATTACTTCTGTGCCACAACTGGGTGAGTCCTCATGGCTCTTCCTTTCCAAACTAGCTGTTCCTAATGTAAATCCATGCTTTGGAGCACAAAAGAGGTGGGTCTAGCAATAAAACTAGAGTCGCATGTTGGTGGATATGCCAAGTTGTTTAGTGTATTACAAAAAAATTTCATCAAGTAAGCAAGGTAAAATAGCTTATAGAGATTAGACCAACAGAAAAAATTGTTATGGATGTGGATTATTGGGGGCTCTTCAGGAAGAGCCAAAGTGCTCCCTAGGTAGGTATACATCATTTCCAAATTACATTTCCCCCTACTCTACCTTGCATCCACACCAGCATCTAGGAAAGAATTCTGTTTCGCAAAATTATTTCTTCAGTTGTGTTGCCAAGCATTTGTTGACAACAGGAGTTGCTCCATATGCTTGCTTAATTGAAACTGAATGAATGAATGAATGAATCTGGGATCATTGGAGCCCTGTCATTAATTAATCCATTCATCCACAAGTGTGAAGTGAGTGGTACTGATGACATACGCCCAACATGGAGGACCTCCCTTGCTGTGGGCACACTGAATATTGAATGATTCTCTGACATCTTCCCCAGTCCTCAGGCAGCTGCCTCTCTAGGCTTGGCAAAGTCATTGAAATGCTCTGGGAAATCTAAACACACATGCAGTTCCTCTATAGTTACTTTTCCAGGGGCATATATGAGACAAACTTGCTGAAATTATTATCAGAGGTAACTGGAGACCAAGGGACATAGAATCTGCACTAGAGAGGAACAAACCATGGCTAGTAAGGGATGGCATTATCGTGTCTGAGAAGAGACAAAAGTATCTGGCTACAGGGAGTGCTGAGTGAGAAGGCTTCAGATTCCAGGCATTTTTAGGTGATGTTAATGATAGCCCTTGGGGATATGAACTGTAGGGCAGGGCTGCTAGGGCTTAATGCTTTATAATGCCAGACCTCCGTAAAGTTTCATAAAGAACTGAAGGCGGACACCAGCAGATGGTTCGAATGCCTCTGGGCAGACATTCCAAGACCTATGAAGACAGCAGGGTTCATTTAAAGTTGGATGATCACATGGACCTAGTTCCACTTGTCAGCAAGTAACTGTTTTTCACTTGTTAATGCACATGCAGGAATTGTCTCTTTGAATTCTCCTAATGACCCTAGACAGTATATAGTTACTCTCCCCATTTTACAGATGAAGAAACTGAGGATCCTGGAGGATGACGAGAAGCATGGCAGAGGCCTTATTGCCATATGTGCTGATTCTGGACAGTGCTGTGATGAAGAGCTCTCTTACTCTTGCCTCCATGCATAGTATGAGGAACAGGAATCACAAGAGAACTGCATAACCCTCAAATCTTCAAGTCAGTTGCTTTTATTTCATGCCAGAATCACTCAGACTAACCTTCCTCAAGTACTTAGACTCTAGATTAGAGCTTCACCCTGTGCCTTTTGTGCTCACCCTGAATCTCTGCTGGGTTCTGAAAGCAACTGTCGCAAGGCAGGTGTTTTGAGCAAGGGCCAAGTCAGGGCTGATTGTACAGAATAAACTTTGGCTCACATAGTGGGAGGCAGAGATTCCTATTAGAGTGAAGAAAGCACCATTTTAATAAGAAAGTAGGATAAACAAATCTGCATGAAAATTAGAAACTTATATTCTGAAGTCAGGAAACTGTGAAGCTACAGGAATGCAAGCAGGAATCTGAAATGTCCTGACTATTGTGGAAAACTTTGGGGCATTTTCTTTACAACTGAAATTATGTGTGCCTGGTAATCCAGCAGTTGTGCCTATGGTTGTGCTCCATGAAGTATGAATGACTTTGTGTGGTGGAAAGAAATGGGAAAAGGTGGAAACCAGGAGACTCATAGAAGCTTTATAGCATCGCGCCAAAGAGTTACCCAGATGCTTATTAAGAGATGAATGCATGAAAAATGAACAAGTGCAGCCATACATGGAAACATTGCTCAGCAAGGAAATAGTCAACACACCTTGAAAATAATCAAAATGCCTTGCTAAGTGCACTAGCCTTGACAACTGAGCAAAATAGGACATTTAAGTGAAGTCTAAAAATGATTCATGAAGTGGTCATGCTGGACTAGAACCGAGTGCTGAAAGTATATAAAGGGCTATACATGATAACCCTTCAGTGTCTGTAACACAAACTAGAATGCGAAAAAGGAGAGAGAGAGGGAGAGAGAAGTAGAGAGAAGAGAGATAAAGTTCCTGACATAGAGGCAGGTTGATGGAGGGGGTAAGTGGGAGAGTGGTAGGAGGGAAACTGCTGATTTTTAATGACTCAAAATGATAAAAGTTATAATGCTGATTACTTCCGGAGGGCAGGAAGGAGAATTCAGAAATGGGATAGGAGAAGGGCCGAACTTTCTGTGACCGTTCTTCACCAGAGGGGTAGTTTCACAGTGTAAAATGAAAGGCTAGGACTGGAGCAATAGTACAGTGGGTAGGGTTGTAGCCTTCATACAGCTGACCTGAGTAGAATCCTCAGGTCATATGGTGCTCTGAGCCCACCAGTTGTGATCCCTGAGTGCAGAGTCAAGAGTGAGCCCCAAACATTGCCATAAATAGCCCAAAAATAATAGAAAATAAAAAAGGAAAAATTAACAGAGCTGGACACAAGATGGTTACAGTTATGTAACTTAAAATGAGAAAAGAATAAAAGGAAATATAAAATGGGAAAATAAAATAAATCTGCAGTTGAGCATGTGATCCTGTGGCCTCTCTCACACTGAGTAGAGGCCAGCCTACAACCCCATGGATGCCCCCAACCTCGTACTAAGCCACTGGAGATCTGTTCTGAGCTGTCAGATCTTGCCAGAATATCCTTTCCATTCACCAGGAGGAACCTCTAAACCTCTCACTCCAGTAATCATGTTAGTTGTTTATTTGGCGGTCTGACCATTGGTTCTGGGGCCTGAGAGAACAAAAGAAGTGCACTATAAGCCACAGTTCCAAGAGATCCAGAAAGTAGAGCTTTTAGAATATAGGAGCTTCCAGAAAGATAAGGAAGAGAGAAAGAGAGAGAAAGAGAGAGAGAGAAAATAGACAAAGAACCTGCCATAGAGGTAGGCTAGGAGAGGGGAGAGGGAATTGGGGACATGGTGGTCAGGAAATGGGCACTGGTGGAAGGATGGGTGCTGGAACAGTGTAAGATCACTCAAACATGAACGTCTTTGTAATTGTATATCTCACGGTGGTGTAATAAAATCACTTCACTTGTATCACCTGTCTTCCCATTGTCCATCGATTTGCTCGAGCAAGCACCAGTAACATCTCCATACATCCTGTCTTGAGCTAGTGTAGCCCAAGGGCATCTGCTCATTCCAGGAACACGAAGATCCTCAAACCATCCCATCAGGTCATGGGAATGAGGTCTATAATTGTACTGGGTTTTGGCATATCAAATACGACATGGGTAGCTTGCCAGGCTCTGCCATGTGGGTGGTATGCTCTCAGTAGTAGACTCTCATCTTGTGCAGTTTTGCTTTTGCAGCACCGCAAAACAGGGAGAGATCAACTTTTCTCTTGGGTGGAGCTCTGATGAGCTGTGGAGTCCAGATGTTGAAAATGACTTGCTCTCATGGTGTCCGGGTTCCTCTGGCTTCTTGCACAGTTCTATTGGGATGGCGGGCCAGGGCTAGAACCTGCCTTCCTTCCTGAGCGCCTCATGTTCAGGGAGCGCCCCATGAGTACAGGGAGAGCCAGTAGCAATAATAAAATAAAAAAAAATCCATAGGAAGGCTTTAAGCAGGGAAATAGACACTATATATGAAAGCTCCCTTGACTGCTATGCTAAAAAATCCACTGGAGGAACCCCTAAACCTAGACTACTACTTTAGCCTTCACACTGGCTAGTGTGGGCGCAGCAGACCAGAGGTGTTAGAGGGACTTGAAGCCTCTGAAAACCGGGTACTCGAGGAGAGAAGAGATCTTTGGCTTCCTCTGAACAGCATTCTTTCTCTCTCATCTTTCCTTCTGCCCTCACATTAGTTCTCATTCCTCAGTCATCGAGAATCTCTATCAGCTACCCTCCTGGTTGGATACTGGGGTCTATTCAGAACCAGGTTGCAACCATAGGAGCCCCACTCCAGAAAGAACTCCAGGACATGCCCTCTAACTGAAAGTCCACTTTCTCAGCAAAACTCTTGCTCTAGTGTCTAACCATTGTCTGAGGAGACACTATTGAAAACCCAATAGAGGAACTGCAGTAATAGTAATTCTTAATCAGTAATCAAGGTCCTCCGCTCAATTTGGGTGGCAGCTTTATGTGGTAGTTTAATTCATTGTACACCAATTTCAGTTGTGCATTAATTACAGGCAGCTGAATAGTAATTAACTAATCACCATGTCACTCCTTCCCCGTTAGAAACAACCTCATTAATTCTAGTCTGCAAGATTGCTGGTGTCTTTTTTCCATCCTCTCCATCCCCTGCACCCTCTCTCTCCCTCTCTTTTTTGGCTGCTCTTGACTTATAATCAGATATGAAATTCATGCATTTTTTAATAAGTTCTCGGCTGTTTTGCCACTGAAAAATTCATGGCATTACACAGTTCTTTTAAATAATGTTTATTCATTATACATTTCTTGTCTACAAGTTTGGTGCTGCCTGCTCTCACCGACAGACTGTTGGCACTAATTTGGAGGATGGTAGCTTGTGGTTGGTGCCATATTGGATACTGGGAGGAATATTCTTTGAAGGTTAGCATAACAATCACGTCACTTGTCCCTCAATGTTTCCTTGAGACCAGTTTGGGCTTAGGTTCTGTTTTTCATGTGCTGGTTGTTTCCTCCTCCACACTTGCCTGCATGGTACCTACCTCTGGAAATTTCTTCTTCCTGTTGTTCATTTAAAAAAATATTTTATTATACCACCATGAGATACACAATTACAAAGATGTTCATAAGATGTTCATATTTGGGTTTCTGTCATAAAGTGTTCCATCACCCATCCCTCCACCAATGCCCATTTCCCACCACCAACGTCCCCGATTCCCTCCCCCCCCCCCCCCCCCCTAGCCTGCCTCTATGGCAGGTTCATTATTTCTTTCTCTTTCTCGCTATCTCTCTTTCTTTTCTTTCCCTTCCACACTGTGGATTACAATACATACATTAAAATGATGACATGTGTATCTTTTTGCCTGTATTTAATGCTCAGTTCTAGGTTGGTATTAGCACTTTCGACAATTATTGGCACACTGTTCCATTCTCTATCTTACCTAGCCTCTGATTCCCACATGTTTGTGATAATTTTGACAAGACCTCCTGATCCATGCTTCACCTGACCTTTGATATTAGTATCATAATATGTAACCTTGGATATTCGTATCATAATATGTACATATATATTTATGTCATGCAAATAAATGCAGTCATTCTATATCTGTCTCTCTCCTTCTGGCTAATTTCACTCAACATGATCCTCTCCATGTCCATCCATTTATAGGCAAATTTCATAACTTCAGTTTTCCTAACAGCTGCATAGTATTCCATTGTGTAGATGTACCAAAGCTTCTTTATTCAGTCATCGATTCTCAGATACTCTGGTTGTTTCCAGATTCTGGCTATTGTGAATAGTGCTGCTATGAACATAAAAGTAGGATGGTGTTTCCACTGCGTATTTTTTGGCTTCTAGGGTATGTTCCCAGGAGTGGTATGGCTGTGTCAAATTGGAGCTCAATTTCTAGTATTTGGAGTAATGTCCATATTGTTTTCCAGAAAGGTTGTACTTCCTGTTGTTCTTGACTTAACTCTACACTCAATACAGAAATTAAAAGTCACTCCTCCGAGATGCCCATCCCCTTAGTAGTTCTTCCTGCAATCTTATGTGTATTTATGTCTTGAGGGGAGGGGGAGCACTGTTCACACTCTTATTTTCATATTTTTGTCTAGTGATAATTTCCAGGTACTTGAGGACACCCGTCAGTGGTTGTAGGTGAAATATCCAAGGCTATTGCTATGCTTGGTCCTGTCCTGTGAGTAGCCCTGCAATGCTTCTTATTCCATTTCAGAGAGGGAACTCAAAGTGAAGAAAGTCTATTCAGAGATTTTCCAAAATTTGGCTTACAACCCTCTTTTTCAGAAAGACAGAATCATTCATTACCTCCCTATAACTACCTTATTTTAAAAATTTCTTTCGTATTTTATTTCAGGCATGACTATCTACAATATTTTAATGTCGGTTTTAATCATAAAATGTTCCAGTCACAGCCTCCACCTGAATGTTCACCTTCCTCCACTGTTGCCCTGGAGTCCCTCCCTGTCCAGCCTATACCTCCACCCCCCGCACCACAGTACGCTTCTTACTAAACATCAGTTTTTGTCATTTATCCTTCAGTCATTTATCCTTTATCCGACATATAATATAGATAGTTCTGTAACTGTTCCTCTACCTTCATTCAACATGAGACAATCCAGATCCATCCACAGAGCAACAAATTGCATGATTTCTACCTTCTTAATTTTTTTAAAAAATCTACTTTCAAAATAGAAAATTCTCTAGTTGCTATCTTGCTAACCTCTGCCCCCAAAGTCTGCCAATAATAGTTGAGAATGGTAATGCTAAACTAGAACTGAGTATTAAAAGTAGATCAAGAGCATGATAATCCCTTTTGCAAACTACAATGTGCAAGAGAGAGAGAGAGAGAGAGAGAGAGAGAGGAGAAAAGTGCCTGCCATTGAGGCTGTTGGGGTCGGGGATGGAATCGGGTGGTGTTGGAAAAGGGGCACTGGTGGAGGGATGGGTGTTGCGACACTGTATGACTGAAATGCAACTATGAATGGCTTTGTAATTTTCTAACCCACAGTAATCACTTGATCACTTGAATCCCGTTGTTCATCGATTTGCTCAAGCGGGCGCCAGTAACATTTCCATTGGACCCTATCATGTGCCAATGTAGCCCAATGGCATCTGGTTGATTCAGGAATATGAAGAGCCTCAAACCGTTCCTTCAGCATCTTTACAAGGAAGTCTGACCATCTTGTAGGTGGGCGGCCACGTGATCTTTTGACATCCCGTGGGATCCAGTCGGTAATGGCTCTAGTCCAGCGGTTGTCTCCAAATCGCATTATATGTCCAGCCCATCTGATTTTCGATGCCTTGGCAAACGAGACAGCATCCCTGATTCTGGAATAGCGAAGGAGGTCAGAACTCCGGATTCCTTCTCTCACTTGAGTGAGGCTTGATATTCCAAGCATAGCTCTTTCGATTCCTCTCTGGGAGACCCGAATAGCATTCTCATCCTGCTTTTGTAGGGCCCAGGTCTCTGAGGCGTATGTTAATGCAGGGAGAACGGCGGAGTCAAAAAGATGTGCCCGGAGCCGGAGGTTCTTTGTCCTTTAGCTATTTCTTCGATGCCTTTGAAGGCATTCCATGCCACTCTCTTCCTCCTGCGCAGCTCAGGTTTTAGGTCGTTCATCATGTTGATTTCTCGACCTAGGTACACATAACTGCTGCATTCAGAGATGTTTGTTCCATTGAGAGTGAATGGGGCCTCTGGAACTAGTTCATTCTTCATGAACATAGTTTTCTTTAGATTCAGCTGTAGACCTATCTTTCCACATTCTCGGTCAAGTCAGCCAGCATTTGTGCCGCTTGGCTAATGTTTGGTATTATTAGAACAATGTCATCAGCGAAGCAGAGGTGGTGTAGTTGCCGACCATCTATCTTCACTCCCATTCCTTCCCATTCTAATTGTTGCATGATGTTCTCTAGTTGCACCCAAGCCCACACCCCAATCATCCCAGTGCTGCCGCTCAGGTGGCACTTTGGGTAACACTGACTGCTGTCACAGCAAATTCACAAAGTATAGGAGCATGATTCCCAGGTGAGTGAACTATCCCCCAGTGTGGCTGGCGGCCTTTCCTTTGGGGGGCCTGAGATATGCTTGAAGTCAGGGGGCACTTCTAGTTTCCATCCAGATGGCAGCCCAGACTCCTCCAGCACCTGTCAATGCGCCTGCTTCACACAGTCTCCCACCACCCTTCAAATACACCAGCCAGTAGTTTACTGTCCTCTGCCCATCTTTTTGCTTTAACATTTCTGTGACTTCACTTTGACTGGGCTTATTTAATCATCTCTGTCTGCCTGACTGTTCTGTCAACTAATAGTCCCCCTCCCAGCACCCTGATCTATGTCGCTCTGTTCTCTATCTGTGCTGCCTTGCTCACTTCCTCTGCTGGTTGTCTTTAGTCCTTTCCTACTCCAACCACTCCTACTAGTATCGTTCTAATCAATGCTTCCAGGCCCTGCAAAAGACCCTGCCTCCACTTCCCTCAGTGATTTATAGCTGGTAAAGAGCAAACCCTCACTAGGGACCACTGAGTTCAGTTGTCCATCCTCACCAGGACCAATAAGCCCTTCCATTATAGTTGAGCTAGGACTTCCAGCAAGGTATAGTCAAAAGGTGCCTGCTAAAGAGGCAGGCTGGGGGAGAGGGGGGAGAATTTTGGGACATTGGTGGCAGGACTAGGCCACTGGTAGAGGAACGGGTGCTGGAACAATGCCTGACTGAAACTTAATCATGAACATCTTTGTAATTGTATATCTCATGGTGGTACAATAAAAAATAAAAAATTAAAAAAAATAAAATTAAAAAATGAAGTATGCATCCAATCTCATGTTCAAAAGGGGGAAGGAACAGAATTGGCATAATGTCTTTAATCCAAATATATTCAAATGTTATCATTTCATGAAACATTTTATATACCTTACTTCCTTTCATTCTGTCCCAATCTGATGGGGATTTGCATTTCCAGCGTGACTTAGTTCCAATTGATCATGTTTTAGCCACTCACTGTGACAGCTTGTGACTCCCTCTTGGAGACTAGGATTGTAGCAGGCTGTACATAGAGAAGTTAGCATGATGAATGGCAGAGAAGTAATAAATAACTCAGGATTAGATGCTGGTAGAAGATGAATTTTAGCAAAGGTACTGGGGCCAGAGTGAAGCTAGAAATGTAGTAGGAAACCTTGGAAGTGCCTTAGCTCTTAGCATAGGCAGATGACATTTATAGTCGCTTCTAGTTTCAAAATGATGACATCATATTAGAGCAGATGCAGAAATTTTATGCTCTTCAGGCAAGGGTCACAGGTCTCCTTTGAGAGTTTCTGTGGTCACTCCTCCCAGACTGCGCTCCTATGGTCAAAAGGGGCAGAGTGTTGCTAGAGCAAATTACCTCATTTCAGACAGTAGCATTACTCAGAGTTCAGCATGACTTGGTAGTGGGTTATGGGTAGTAGTGGGTAGTGGGTTACTGAGTCTTGAAGACTCAGTACCTAACCCATCACGGAGTGTTGCCACACTTCCTGGTGAAGGAAGCATCTCAGGAATAGTGGGAAAGGAAACCATTCCTGAAAACTCCAGCAATGGGCTGGACATATGGGCTGGACATATAAGCTAATTTATATTGATGTCTTTTATGGTAATTATTATTTTTAGCTCCAGGGACAGAAAGTAGACACTCCTTTTTATAGAAGAACAAACTGAGTGAATGAATTTGCACATTCATAGAATAGAAAAGGGAGAGTTCACTCTCGAATTTCTTGGTATCTCCAGGTTTGGTGGGGGGGGTCACATATTATCTGAGCAAGAGTAATTGGAAATAATGAGCATTTTATACATAAAATAATAAATGAAATTAGGTTTTATTTTATGCAACATTTTGTCCAAACTCTAGAAATTTTAGCATAAAATAAAACAAATGTTACAATCTTGCCCATAGCTTGAGTTTTTTAATATTAAAAATGTTACTGCCCCGCCCATGAACTGCTTCAGGGTAATCGACCATCATGCAGAAACTCAGACACACAGGGGGAGAGCTGCCATCCGGCTCTCCCCGAGGCTGCATGGTACTTCAAACTAGTGGAACCAAGCATGTTCTAGAATATATTACAATCCACAATGTGTAGGAAAGGGAAGTGAGAAGGAGAGAGAGAGGAGAGACAAAGAGAGAAAGGAGATAAAGATCCTGCCATGGAGGCAGGCTGGGGGAATGGGGAGGGAAGGGGGACATTGGTGATGGGAAAGGGGCACTGGTGGAGGAATGGGTGTTGGAACATCGTAGAACCAAAACTCAAATATGAACATCTTGTAACTGTATATCTAACAGTGGTATAATAAAATATTTTTAATGTTACTTATCTACTAGTTCTGAAATTTACAAATTCCATCATCAAGATCAAAATGCACCAGGCAGTTGTTAGTAAAGCAAATAATATTCACTTCCCATTTACCTGAAACTGTCATATAATCATGTAATTTGTGAATAGCACCAAGTCTATTCCCTGAGTCCTCTGTGCATTTGGGAAATTAATTACGACGCTCTTATCAACAACATAAAAATGATACACGCAGCCATCGGTTTACTCCATTTCTGAAGGCTGGAGCTATTATGCTGTGAGTGACTCTGTGATTCCTTTCTTGGCTGCCTGTGTTAGAGATCTGGGGTTTGTAGAGGCTGGTCTGGGAGCAGGATAGATGTCTGTTTGGAGAGAGGTGCTGGAGGTCCTGTGTGCCCCTGGCTCTGCAGCCTGAGAGTGTAGAGTGAGTGCTGGGCCTATCTTCTCAGAAGTTGTGTGATAGGGCAGATTTCTCAACATCTGAGTCAAGTCTAAGAGTATCATCCATCTAGCAGAGTTTCCTGAGGCTTCAGGGTGAGGGTCAGGTTAGGAATTCGGCAGAGCTCTTGTCAGGGCAGATATTTCTACTCTGACTGTCTGAATGCCAACAACCACTGGTAAAACAGGGTGAGAGAATAGAGGCCTACCTAGAGAAATTTTGCAAGGAAAATATGCAAAAGAAATACAAATTTAAAAAATAAATAAAATTGTGACTAATTTTAGATGGCATAGTATGTAGAAAACACTGAAGACTTGATACCAAACTACTAGAAAACTACTAGAGAGTTTATAAGATTCAAAAACCAATCCAAAAATCTGTTGCGTTTGTATATATGAACAGTGAATTATAGGAAAATCATTTGGGTTTTTTTTTTTTGCAGTGCTCAGGTCTTACTCTTACCTCTGATCTTAGGGATCAATTCTGGCGGTACTCAGTGGACTATATAGCACATCAGGGATCAAACATAGATCTACCACACATATGGCAGGTGCCCTACCAACTGTACCATAACTCCAGCACCAGAAAAATATTGGTTTTAAAACCACCATTTATAATGGTATACAAGGAGCAAAATATTGGAACATTTGCTTCATGAAGGAGACACAAGACATTCATGGAAACTATGAAATATTGTTAAATGTGAGAAGACACAGAAGATTTAATATTGTCAAGATGTTCCCATTACTAAAATCAGTTTACAGATTCAGTACAATCAACAGAAGAATTTTCAAGGAAATATAATAAGTGTTGCAGAATTTGTATGGAGACACAAAAGACAATAGCTAAAACAGTCTTGAGAAAAAATGAACTAAAATAGATGTTCACACTTCTTGACTTTACCTTTTTTATTTGCCCCCAAGTCAATTTTATTAAGGTATTATAGTTTACAATATTGTTTTATTCTTTAGTGCTGCTACACTATGTCCGGCTCCAGTGTCAAACTCTCACCACCATTATTCTAAATTCCCTCCCTATCCCCCCAATTAGTATCCCCAGTTCACAATTTTACTGACCATATCTCAGGGTTGTTTCCATTTGAGAATTGTTTCTTTATACTCCACTTAAGACAGAGATCATCTGGCATTTGTCTTTTTCTTTCTTTCTGATTCCTTCACTTAGCAAGATTTCACCTTTTCGCATGCAGAGTAACAGTGCATTGTGTACATATACAACAATTTTCTTTATCCAAATAGTTTTGTGCACTTGAGTTTTATCCATAACTTGGGAATTGGAAATAATGCAGTGATTAACATGGGAATACATATGTTCTTTTAATAAATGTTTAGGAGTTCTTGAGTTAGATTCCAAGAAGTAGAATAACAGTCATATGGTAACTCTATTCTTAATTTTTGAGAAGTCTTCAAATATTTCCCAAAGAGACTAAATAAGAAAACAGTCCTAATACAGTGAATGAGAGTTTCATTTTCATCACATCCCCAACAATACTTCATTGTTTAAAGATTTTCTGATATAGACCATTATCCCTGATGAGGTCACATAGCATCATTTTTACTGTATTTTCCTTATAATCAGCAATGATGGACAATTTTTCATTTATATACTGGCGTTTTTCTTATATTTCATATGCTCTGTATTTCTTGAGGAATTGTCTGCTTATCTCCCCTTATTTATTGTTTGTATTGTTGTTGTTGGACTTTGATAATGTTTTATGCAATCTTAAGAATTAGCCGTTTGTTAGATATGCAGAATGAAAATATTTTTTCCTTGAAAATTCAAATTTTACTTTCAGTGCAAATTTCATTTCTGTATTTTTATTTTTTAATTAAATATTTTATTATACCACCGTGAGATCTACAATTACAACATTGTTCATGTTTAGAGGTTTTGGTCACATAGTGTTCCAGCACCACGCACTCCACCAGTGCCCATTTCCCACCACCAATGTCCCCAATTCCCTCCCCCCTCTGATAGCCTGCCTAAATGGCAGGTTCTTTATCTCTTTTCTCTCTCCCTCTCTCTCTTTTTCCTTCTCTTACACATTGTAGGTTACACTACATACACTTAGAGGCCATCATGTGCATTTTTTTTGCCTGTATTTAATGCTCAGTCCTAGGTTGGTATTAACACTTTCAGCATTTATTCACACATGTTCCCTTCTCTGTCTTACCTAACCTCTGACTCCCACATGTTTGCGGGAATTTCCACTTTTGGTAAGACCCCTGATCCACGTTTCGCCTGACAGTGGACACGTTTCGCCTGAAAGTGGATTTTGGTGTCATAATAAGTATATATATATATATATATGTATATATATACTTATTATGTATACACATTTATATATATACATTTATTTGCATGACATATATATGTCATGCAAATAAATGAGTCATTCTATATCTCACTCTTTCCTTCTGACTAATTTCACTCAACATGATCCTTTCCATGTCCATCCATTTATAGGCAAATTTCATAACTTCATTTTTCCTAACAGCTGCATAGTATTCCATTGTGTAGATGTACCACAGTTTCTTTATCTAGTCATCAGTTCTCGGGCATACTGGTTGTTTCCAGGTTCTGGCTATTGTGAATAGTGCTGCTATGAAAATAAAAGTGCAAATTGTGTTTCTGCTGTGTGTTTTTGGCTTCCCAGGGTATATTCCCAGGAGTGGTATGGCTGGGTCAAAAAGGGAGCTCAATTTCTAGTCTTTGGAGGAATGTCCATATCGTTTTCCAGAAAGGTGTACAAGTCGACATTCTCACCAACAATGTATGAGAGTCCCCTTTTCCCCGAATCCACACCAGCACTTGTTGCTTTTACCCTTTTGGATATGGGCCAGTCTCTGTGGTGTGAGGTGATATCTCATTGTTGTTTAGATTTGCATCTCTCTGATGATTAGTGATGATGAGCATTTTTTCATATGCCTTTTGGCCATTCAAATTTCTTCCTTGTCAAAGTTTCTGTTCATCTCTTCTCCCCCGTTTTTAATGGGGCTGGCTGTTTTCTTCTTTTTTTTTAATTTATTTTACAACACAAAGCTGTACCAGTGCCTGATATAACCTAGATATTAACCCCTTATCAGCTGGGTATTGGGTGAATATTCTTTCCCATTCTGTGGACTGTCTTTCTATCTTGGTCACTGTTTCTTTCGAGGTGCAGAACCTCTTTAGTTTCATGTAGTCCCATATGTTTGTCTTTTCTTCTAGTTGCTTTGTTAATGGTGTTTCACCTTGAAGATGTCTTTAGCTTCAATATCGCGGAGTTTTTTTCCTATATTTTCTTCAATGTACTTTATGGATTCAGGTCCGATATTGAGATCTTTCATCCATTTTGATCTGATTTTTGTGCAAGGTGTTAGACACAGGTCCAAATTCATTTTTTTACATGTAGCTGTCCAGTTTTCCCAGCACCCCTTGTTGAAGAGGCTTTCCTTATTTCAGTTTGGACTCTTTGCACCTTTATCAAAGATTAACTGATCATGTCTTTGAGAGTGGGTGTCAGCATACTCAACTCTATTCCATAGGTCCACAGGTCTGTTTTTTATTCCAATACCACGCTGTTTTAATTACGACTGCTTTGTAGTACAGTTTGAGGTTGGGAAAGGTGATGCCTCCCATCTTTTTCCCAAGGATTGCTTTAGCTACCCGTGGGGGTTTATTATTCCTTATGAATTTCAAGAGTGTTTGGTCAATTTCTTTGAAGAATGGCATGGGTATCCTTATAGGAACCGCATTGAATCTGTACAAAGGTCTAGGGAGTATTAATCTTGACAATGTTAATTCTCCCCATCCATGAGCAGGGAATGTGTTTCCATTTCCTCATGTCCTCTTTTATTTCTTGAAGCAGTGTCTTGTAGTTCTCTTTGTATAGGTCCTTTACACACTTGGTTAAGCTGATTCTTGGGTATTTGATTTTCTGTGGCACAATTGTGAATGGAATCGATTTCTTAATATCCCTTTCGTCTCTTTCGTTATTTGTGTATAGGAAAGCCACCGACTTTTTGGGTATTGATTTTGTACCCTGCCACTCTACTATTCATATCTATTGTTTCTAAGAGTTTTGGGGTCAAGAGTTTAGGGTTCTCTAAGTATAATATCATGTCATCTGCAAATAATGATAGCTTGATTTCTTCCTTGCCTATCTGGATGCCCTTAATGTCCTTTTCTTCTCTGATTGCTATGGCGAGTACTTCCAGTACTATATTGAATAAAAGAGATGAGAGAGGGCAACCTTTTCGTGTTCCTCTTCTTTAGGGAAGGCTTTCAATTTTTCCCCATTGAGAATGATACTCGCTGTGGGCTTTTGGTAGATGCCCTTTTGACTATCTTGAGGAAGCTTCCTTCAGTTCCCATTTTCTGGAGGGTTTTAATCATGAATGGGTGCTGGATCTTGTCAAATGGTTTTCTGCATCTATTGATAGGATCATATGGTTTTTATTTTTTCTCTTATTGATATGATGTATTATGTTGATTGATTTGCAGAATGTTGAACCATTCTTGCATTCTCGGGATGAATCCTACTTGGTCATGATGTATGATCTTTTGATGAGTCTTTGGATTCTGTTTGCTAGTATTTTG
Source organism: Cryptotis parvus (assembly GCA_021461705.1). NCBI lineage: Eukaryota > Metazoa > Chordata > Mammalia > Eulipotyphla > Soricidae > Cryptotis > Cryptotis parvus. The sequence goes on along the minus strand of JAJIBD010038120.1, from coordinate 132,678 downwards.
TTGAAGATCTTAGCATCTGTTTTCATCAAGGTGATTGGTCTGTAATTTTCCTTCTTTGTGTTGTCTCTCCCTGCTTTGGGTATCAGGGTAATATGTGCCTCGTAGAAGCTGTTTGGGAGTGTTTCTGTTTCTTCTATTTCCTGGAAGAGCTTGAACAGGACAGGCAGTAGGTCCTCCTTAAAGGTTTGGTAGAATTCGCTAGTGAACCATCTGGACCTGGGCTTTTGTGTTTGGGCAGAGTTTTAATTACTGTTTCAATTTCCTCGATGGTGATAGGCTTATTCAGGTATTGGAGGTCTTCTTGTTTCAATCGTGGAAGTTTATAGGACTTCAGGAATTTATCCATTTCTTCTAGGTTCTCATGTTTCCTGGCATACAGGTTCTCAAAGTAATCTCTGATGATCTTATGAATTTCTTTCTTTTCTGTTGTGATGTCACCATTTTCATTTCCGATTCTGTTTATTTGGGTTCTCTCTTTCCTGTCCTTACAAGTCTTACCAGTGGCTTGTCGATCTTGTTTATTTTTTTAATGAACCAGCTCTTGGTTTCATTAATCTTTTAGATTGTTGTTTGGTTTTATTTTTATTTTTAAAATTAAGAAAATTTATTATTCCACCATGAGATGGTATAATACCACAAAAGATGTTCATGTTTGGTCATACAGTATTCCAGTCATACAGTATTCCAGCATGCATACCCCCACCAGTACCCATTTCCCACCACCAATGTCCCCTGATTCCCTCCCCCTCCTACAACCTGCCTTAATGGCAGAAAAGGGATTTCTGCCATAAATCTCTCTCGTGCTCTCTCTCTCTCTCTCTCTCTCTCTCTCTCTCCCTTTTCTTACATATTGTGGCTTGCAATTTGAAATGCATACACTTAGAAGTTATCTTGTATATGCCTTTGCCTACATTCAATGCTCTGTTCTAGGCTAGTATTATCATCTCCAGCAATTATTAGTACACTGTTCTTTTATCTGTCTTACCTAACCTCTGACTCCCTCACGCCTGCAGTAGATTCCACCCACTGACAAGACCTCCTGAACCATGTTTTTCCTTGCCTTGGATATTGGTATCATGCATTTTCTTGACTTTAAATTATACTATACTACAGAGCAATAGCAGTCAAAAGAGATGCTATTGGCCCACCTCCCGTGTCCACACCATGGTGACTCACACAAAGGCCCTGCTCCACCAAATCCTGACTAACTCTCCCAGGAGATTCACACCACACAACTACACTTTTATGGAATCACTAGTTCCTGCATCTAAGATACCAGGCATAGCTATAGAGGCAGGGGGATAGAGGGTAGTGAATCTGGGGAAATTGTTGGTGAGACATGGGCACTGGAGAAGGGATGGGTGCTGGAACACTGTCTGACTGAAACCCAATCATGAACATCTTTGTAATCGTATGTCTTACAGTGATATAATAAAATTTTAAAAAAATAAGCAAATAAAAATAAAAGCTCAGGTATGTCACTGGAGGCGGGTGAAGTACCAGAACAAACAGCACCCTCAGCCCAACACTATAGCCACGCCAAGAGGTCAACACCTCCGCTTCAGGAGTATTCTCTGCAGAAATGACAATCTGTGAATAAATTTACACACCCAGTGCCCAGGCAGCCGAGAACGCAGAGAGTTTTTTCAGAATTGCTGTGGTAGCCTTTCTCCATCCCCCAGTACCCGCCCACCTCCCATAGCCACTGCCTTGTGGGCTCATTGGACCCATTCCATAAAAGTCTCTGGACTGCTCGACAGTGCAGCACCTCCAAAAGCAACAAACATCTTAATAACTTTTAAGTCACGGACATAATTACCTGTGATCAGATACAGCCATGTTCACATAACCAATTTTCATATTGACTGATTTTTAACTTTGCAGATTATAAAGAGAATATGGTATTGAAACAAAAACTGACATGTAGATCAGTGAGTAGACCTGAGAAATAAATACACACACACAAAGGCACACACACACACACAACAAAATGCAAACAGCTTATAACAAAGGAGCTAAGATTATGAAATATAGAAAGAAAAGCCTCTTTCACAAATGGTGTTGGGAAAACAGGAGGTTCACATTCAAAAATGAAATCAGACTTCCACTCAACACCATACACAAAAGTTCAAAGTGGATTAAAGTGTTGGATATATACCTACAAAATACAAAACAGAAAAGATTGATTATACTTCTGGACCTTAGAAATGTATTTTTGAGTCTTAAATCCAAAAGTAAAAATAGCTATAAAAGTAGATGGCACTTCAAATTAAAAAGATTTTACACAGGAAAATGAACTACCACAGGAAAAAGACAGCCCAGAAGCAGGGAGAGGACATTATCCATCATATTTCTGACAAGGTACTGATATCCAAAATATACAAAAATTTCAAATTCACACTATTCAACCACAAAAATGTAATATTTAAAAAAATGGCAAGACCTGAATAGATAAACTTTTCCAGGGGAAACATACAAATGGTCAACAACACTTTTGTGATGGGTGTAGTATTGGAATTATGGACATGTGAATATACTCAGTGAAATGTCAGGAAGTTAAAGACAACTACAGGATGGTTTTTCTCATATATAAAATGGATATAATCTAAAAAAAATTAACTGGTGAAATAAAACATAAAGAACTCTTAGTTTCTGTGAAAATTATGGGGCCAGAGCAACAGCTCAGCGCGTAGGAAGTTTGTCTTGCATATAGCCGACCTGGGTTCAACCCACAGCATCTCATATGGTCCCCTGAGTACCACCAGGAGTAATTCCTGAGTGCAGAGTTAGGAGTAATGCCTGAGCATTTGCCAGATGTGACCCATAAAAGCCAAATAAAAACCCATGATGGCTACAGAGATAAAGGTAAGAGGGTTGAGAAGAAGAAATGGGAAATGGAGATCTTTTCAACAGTGTGGCGGCACTAAACTCTTGTTAATGGATATGGTAAAGCTGCTTATGCATTCAGTGTTCATGGAAGAGATATACTAACCTTATTGTAAACTAATTGTAAATCAAAGAAACTTATTTTTTTAAATTATTTTTGAAACTTATTTTAAAAGCCAAAGAAAGTACACAGTATACAGACCACCCATCCCTGAACTAGTTCCGTGTGTTGCTGCCAGTCTCTGCCTCCCGAGTCTAGAAAGACATGAATCACGGGTGGGTAGGGCAGTATCAGGGCCATTCAGTCCTGTCTGAAAGAATTTCTGAAGGGAGCAACTTTCTGGTCTTGACATTCTGAGGCTGCTTTTGACCCTGGAGTGCTAGAACAGAGGGAGGAATCCCAAGATACTGAAAGGATGCAAATATGCCATGCTGCCTGACATCCCGTCACTAAGTCAGAATTTCTAGGGACCAGGGTTTCCCCCTCCCTTCAGAAGGGGTACTGGGGCTGGAGCGATAGTCCATCAGGTAGGGCATTTGCCTTGCATGCAGCCGACCCCAATTCGATCCCGGCATCCCATATGGTCCCCCGAGCACCACAAGAAGTAATTCCTGAGAGAAGAGCCAGGAGTAACCTCTGAGCGTCATTGAGTGTGTGATTTCCCCCCCACACACACAAAAAAGCAGAAGGGGTACTGAAACTTCTTGCTCTCATTTTTTGGATTTGGGGTTCTCCAAAACCCATATATACTAGATGGAAATTCTATTTAAGAAGAAACAGAGACCAGATAGGGAGATGAATATATGATGGGCTTTATATGAACAACAGAAAGTCATCAAGACTTATACTCAAAATCCGCTAATACAGGACACCCTGTGATTTACGGACTGGCTGAAACCAAGGCCTCACTCTCCTCCAAGTCCGACTCAGTCATGGCTCTGCTTGAGAGTCTCCTGCTGATCTTGTGCCTACACTTCCACCACTGACCTCTATTATGGAGGATTATAAATTGGTGATTAAAGCAGTCTCCAGTCCTGGGACATAGCATATAAAGTATCAATAAGATCATGTCCACTTCCTCCATCTGGGAACTTAAAAGTAAATTTTTAGTGTAAAAGTAAAGATTGCTAATGTGGGCATGTGGGCATACATAAATTTGGGTGAGAAAATGTAGGTGCATGCGTGTGCTCATATATGCTGCTAGGGTTATGAAAATTGGGATAAACTTTAATATTCCCATGGATACTCTTGTGTTTTTTTTTTGTCAGCACTTTGAATGTTAGTCTTGAAAAGAGCAGTAGTGAGGGAGCCAGGATACTAATGGTTTGAATGGAGATAGATTTTATTATTCCTATGGTTGCTTCTGTTAAAGGGTCTTTTTTTTTAATTTTTTTATTATACCACCGTGAAACACACAATTACAAAGGTGTTCATAATTGGTTCTTGGTAATACAGTATTCCAGCACCCATCCCTCCACCAGTGCCCCATTTCCACCACCAATGTACCCCTCCCCTCCCGTCCCCCACCCGCCTTAATAGCAGGTACCCCAGTTTCCTCTCTTTCTCTCTCTATCTCTCTCTCTGTCTCTGCATCTCTCTCCCTCTTATTTTACACATTATGGCTAGCCCTGCAGATATTTAGAGTTTATCACTTAAGTCTCTTTGTGTATATTCAGTGGTGAGTTTTAATCTGCCATTACCATTTCCCATATTTATTAAAACATTGGGATCTATATCCTATTAATGAATGCAGTCATTCTATATCTGTCATTTTCCTTCTGACTAATTTCACTCAGCATGATAGACTCCATGTCCATCCATTTGCAGGTAAATTTCATAATTTCATCCTTTCTGACAGCCGCATAGTATTCCATAGTGTAGCTGAAGGGTCTTGAGTTTTTACTATGTTAATACTGAAGAGAGCAGGAATTTGGGAGGCAGAATGTAAATGGCTTCCATGATAGTACTGGCTTCTAGCACGAGGTGCCTTACACTGCGCTAAACATGTGGGAAACCTTCACTCAGTTATCTGATAGGCTCTGCGAGATATACTGTTCGTTACCTTGGAGGTTCTCAAGGAAATTTCTTCAAGGGAAGAAACTGAGCATCAGCCAGATCAAGTCACTTCCTCTGGACAAAGCAGACGCGAGTGGAAGTCATGACCATTGTGTTCTGCTGCCTGCTGGGAATCACCGGCAGTGTGACCATCTTACTGGGAGAAACCATGCTGCTGGAGATGGAAAACTTGCCAGAGGTTTCCTGCTGAGAATGGGTCGCCTTGGAGCTCTTCCTGGCTGTGGTTGTGCACAGAAGCAGGGTGAGGTGTCTGGCAGTAACCTGGGTTTCTCTCTCCCTCCCTCCTCTCCCCTCCTCTCTCCCTCCCTCCCTCCCTCTCCTCTCTCTCTCTCTCTCTCTTTCTTTCTTTCTTTCTTTCTTTCTCTCTCTCTCTTTCTGTCTGTCTGTCTGTCTTTCTTTCTGTCTTTCTTTCCTTCTTTCTTTCTTGCTTGCTTTCTTGCTTTCTTGCTTGCTTTCTTTCTTGCTTTCTTTCATGCAGTACCGTTAGAGAGCTGTTCATGGTTGGGTTTCAGCCACACAATATTCCAACACTCATCCTGCCACCACAGTACATTTCCCACTACCAGAGTGCCCCTTACCCTCCTGCGCTTTTCCACCTACTAACTTCCTATATTTGGAATTGAGTCTGATCTCTCTTCTCACAGTAAAACTCTATTGTATGGTTCCCACACATGTTGCCATGAGCCTGAATAAGTTCCATATTACTATATTTAGCAATATATATAAACACTTACCTTTATTTTCAGGGATGTGCTGGAATGTGATTGGGAGTTGTCCAGAGCATGTGCCATGGCAGGGACAGTATTGTTCGGAGATTTCCCTGGAGAGTCTCAGCAGGAATAGCTTAACCCTGCATAGATCCAGAAGATCCAGACTCAGACTTCTTTCCCATGCAGGCATCTGGAGGGTTGGAGCCATTCTTTGGTATTAAAATAGCAGCTGGAGGTCAGGAGCTCTCCACTAGTTATTTCAACCTGCTGCCTCAGGAAAGGGCTCTCAGATGATTGGTGACATGGCCCTTAGTTGCAGAGATAGCATTATGGAGTGCTTTGTTCTTTAACAGATTTTTTAAGGTTTGAGTTGCATTACTGGGTCTGTACTGAGACCATGTTTTCACATTTCTACAGAGCAAGGAGTTTGGTTTGGAGTATGAAGTATATGAAGTGTGTTGGCCATTGTCTACGGCCACAAACCACTACTTAAACCCAATCCCATCCCTTACACCATTCACTGTGAGCATGTTTTTGATTTGTTTGATTTTTTTCTTTTTTGCTTGCATAGATGTAAAAAGTCAGTTCTGTTAATCTGAGCTGGAAGAGCTCTTGGAAGAGCTTACATGTGCACTTGCAGTTTGATTAGATGATTGATTGATCTTCCATGTCTGAGTCCTCAGTTGGTATCACAGGGACACTTGGCTTGTGCAGGCTTTCATCCTGGGAAGGGAGAGAGTGAAGGAGATGAAAGCCTGCGCTTAGTGCAAGCTGCCACCTCCATTGCACTCTACTGGTCAAAGTACGCCCTGAGCCAGGCTGGAGAGAGACTGTGCCCTCTGATGAGGGATACTTCCAAGTCCCTTTGCAAGGGATCTTAAGTGGGGTGAAATTGTGACTACTAGGACAGACTGCATATATGTCTGCTTCAGGAATGAGAATCCTCAAGATTCTTATCCTGGCATCCACATGACAGGAGTATGTGCATTTTAACTGTCGTTCTTTACAAGGTCTGCCCAGCTCTACACATCCCACACAGTTCAGCCTTAGATTCCGATTATTGAGCAGCATCTCCTGGAAGATCTTCTCAAGCTCTCATTAGTATTCTGAAAAAAAGATATTGGAAGGAGATCGCCTTCACTAGTTTCCTTTCTGTTGGCCTTTTCCATGGCATCATTTCCTTGATGCCTCAGCTTTGGGGGTTTCCTTGGTACCTCAGCATTCAGCCACACTACATTGAATTGGATTTGGCTATTAAGGCCCTTGACATCACATATCAGACCCTGCTCTGGAAGAGTGTGCTTGGCTCAGCAACCATGAGAGGTCGTCCTCATTACCCTTTGTTAGATGTGGACCTAGGCTTAAAAGGCTTAAATGGTCCTCTATGGTCAATGCAAACCCCGCCTGGACTGTTCAAACAATCTAATTTAGCCCCATTCCATGGATGGGAAGACTAAGACCTCCCAGACTAGTGACAAACACCCTCTCCTACTACCTGGCAGTGATCTGGCAGATGAATGCTAAAGTAGTTTATTTTATTTTTCCTTCAAGTTTCCATCTGTTCACACAGCCACCAAGTTTATGCATGTTCAGGCACCATCTGTGACTGCAACCCTATTTCCAAGTCTGAAAGCATTTTTCCTTTTTGTTTTTAACATGCACGATGATATGGTGGTCTTGAATAAATAATTCACTTAGATGCTAAAGTTCCAGTGGCCTTCATAGGAATTATATTTCTAAGAGGGAAGAAGGAGGAAAGGATTTTTGCTAAATTGGAATTTTCTGATGTGGGCTATTTCTTCTGGCTGACACTTGGTGGGTCCCCATCTGTTGGCTCATTTCACACCAGGCCTTTGCTGCCTCTGCTGATATCAGACAGTGCACACACGGGTAAGCTTCTGTGTGCAGTGTGAGTGGAGAGAGAGGGTAGTGGTGCAGGTCCACTATCTGACAATTCTTTTCATGGCCCATCACGTGCAGGGGCTACCATGGTCACAGTCCTAACTTGGGATACAGAGAGAAATGATCTGACTTGAAGAATGGAAGAAGTGGTGACTATAGGGACTAGGCATCATTCAGTTTTCTCAGAATCCTAAGAAGGAAGAGGCCAGGAGGTCACTTCAACCTCTTCTAACTCAGATTTAACCCTAGAAAATCAGCTTTGTTATGGACTTCACGCTTTGAATTTAGAAACCTCCCTTCCTTACCCTTTCTTGGGTTGTCAGAAAAAATTTTGTAGTATACCACAACCCAATTGATTTTCCTCATTTAAAACATTCTTCCTAACACTTTCCATTGATGATGGCTTTTGCAATGGTGACCATCTAGGCTGGTCTTCCCAATCCCTGGCATAGCTGCGCAGCTGTTCTCGGTGTCTTCGCCAGCTTGACACTCTGCCTGTGTAGCCATATCTTTCCTAGTGGCTGACTGCCACTCTCTCCTGACCCTGGTCATTCTGTCTTCTCAAGTCCAGCCACTTCTTCCCTAGAGGCTGCCTGCCAGTCTGTCCTGACACCCAAGAGCTTTCACCCTTAGAATAAGTCATGGGTGATCAGAGAGAAATTTCCCTTCAGTCCATGAGACTGATGCTTTCGGGATTTCAAATGTAATCAGGGAGAGCCCTGGGAACTTGGTCTTGACAAGGGTGCTTCTCCCAATGGGTGGGAGGAGTAACTCAAGAATGCACAATGGTGTGCAGACACTTAGTGTTACAGTGGGTCATGAGACTCTTCCTTGGACAGTGTGGGAAAACAAATGCTGGTCATGTGCAGCACCTAAACGTGTGAGTTCCCAATGCATATTTGTTGTCTGGAATGGGTATGAACAAGAGAAGACAGTACACACAGAAGTTCAGAGGCTTTCAGCATCATGACCTTCTGAGAAGACAGAGAACTCCTCAGAGTGGTAGGGGTCCTGGTGATGTTTCCAAACGATTGCTGGTATGGTGGAACCTACTCAGACACAATGGCATATATGATGTAATGTTGCATTACAGTTCTAGGCATTTCAGGTGTAACACTGAGTAGTCCCTTCTCCTCCTGCAGGGAGCATAGGTTAATTGCCACATACTGTGCTAAGCTGGAATCCACATGGGCCTTTTTTTCCTGATATGCCTTCTGGAGTAACCTCATCTTCTAGATGACAAAACTGAGGTTTTGGAAACCAGAGACTCATCCAAGTCATGCATGGTCCCAGAGCAACTCAAAGACTTTAGGCCAGTCAGTAGCTCCCAGTAATACTCTACTCTCGAGCTGTTGGAGGTGAGCATGGAAGGGGGACAGACTCTTTGTGACGCACTATCCAATGGGTCATCAAGTCTGTGTATTCTTTCTCAGTTATTTCTCAAATTTCCCTTCTAAAGTCCTTTTGTCCAACACAGCTGCACACATCTCCTTCTGGGGCCCTTCTCTGAGAAGGACTGGAGGGTATGGTGTTCACGCTCATCACACAGTCTACTGGCACTAAACAGTCTGCCTCTCAGCAGCGCTATTCTTACTGCCTGCAGTTGGAGCCAAACTCTTACTCATATTTCAGCACCCCAGTATTGCAAGACTCTTCTCAATTCTTCCAGATTTCCCCAGATGTTCAATTCTGTGAGCTCCAGGACTCAACACACGGACTGTGCTTTTCTTCCCTGTTTACATGGTGAAGAGCTATGTCTTCATTTTCTGGGTCCCACTGGGTGGACAGCCACAATATTAAAAGTGAGATAGAGGGTGGCCATTATCTTATAGCAGCAGGCACCACCTGACTGCTTCCCATCTGGCTGGTTCACTTACAGGTTGAGGGCCTCTGACCAGCTGGATGGCTCTCTTCCGCCCCCATCAGCCATGAGCATCTGGTCCTTGTTACTCACTATTGACTGGAGCCTGCAGGTAGGAACAGTTCAGAGATGAAGGTCAAAGCGTATATTTTCCCTTAATTAGAAACTAATGAGCCATGGTTTCTCAGCTGGTCAGTGTTGTTGGGGCCATGTCCTGTCGGCTGGACACCAATCTGTGGCTTGCTATGGCAGCCTTTAAGGGAAACAAGGGTCTACCTGCTGAGTGCCCATCAGTCTCCACTGTCCAAGAAAGGCCACTGGCCATTTGGCAAAGCATCATCTGCAACTCCAGAAATGCAAGGAAAGCCCTGAGTGGGATGGCCATGTCCTGCCTGCTCTCTGCCCTTTGGTTACTATCTTGTGCTGCTCTGTATCTTGGGTTCCTCCAGAGTCTCATCCAGCAAGACCTGAAATATGAATTCATTGTATGGCTTTCCTGCAGCATGCTGGCCAGCAGAGGCCTTACTTTACTACCTCACGCTCCCTTTGGGACTATGGCTCTGAGCATAGCTCCTGGGTCCCTCAGACAAAAGGTGAAACAACCTTCATTTGGTTTAAGGTTAGGGACGTGCCTTCCTTTGAAGGACCCTATTCTTGGAAATAAGTGCTTCCAAGCCTCCTGGCGCTTATGATCTAGAAGAGGAGAGCAATGTGTGTCAAACCAGGTCTAGCTTAGGCTTGATTAAGCCAGCCTGGCTATGTTATTTTATTGCTTGAAATCAGGTCTCAGTCATATTTTAGTTCCAAGTTGTAAACTAAAGGAGCAAGACCCCCGAAACTATAGCAGGCTGTGCTGTCAGTGTGTACTGTCTGTGTGCAGGGATTCTGTGAGTGGACCCTGTTCCTGCTCTTGCATTTGGAAGCATAGGGTCAACTCACCAAACAGTTCCAGACTCATTGAGCCAGTCAGGCTCTGTTCTGTTGGGACTTGGTGTGTATGAAGGGGTGGTGGGGGGACTGCAGGGGTGCGGGGGTGGGTGGGAACAACAGGACTGCTTAGGTATTTGAATCTCACCTAGAAGAGAGTAGTTCTTTTATGGTTTAATGGGGTGGGTTTTTCTTCCCATTGAAGTTGCAGTATCTACACGGTAGATGCTGCCTGGATCATTTTAGGATTAATGGGTGGGAGATAAAAGTTCTGAACATCACTGGGTGGCGACGTGGAGGCATGGCATGCACACCCTTGCTGATGGGTACAGAAGAGGGGTTTTACCTTTCCTCCACTCTGCCATCATGCCCATGTAGCCACCAATCATATCTGCCTTTGAGACAACAGAATTCTAAAATTGTGGTTCTTAAAAAGACTCCAAGAGAATCAGGCTCCCCCTTGCAAAGTGATTGAAAAGAAAGAGGTAAATGACCAGAGATCTGACTCCAGGTCCAAGAGATGGTGCACACGGCTTTTCTTGTCTGCCTGGTTTCAAGAAAGAGAAAGGTTGGTCCAGATGGCTGCTAAGAGCTCTTTGTCTGTGACACACTTGTGCACTACTTAAAAAAAAGAAAGAGGATAAAGTCTTGTCTCTCATCATTTTCCAAGTTTTCTGTGTATTTTTTTCATCAGCAGACAAAATGTGATTAGACCATATGTTGGGCTAATTGTTCCCCAAACAGATTTAAACATTTGAATATGTTTGCAAGAGGAAGCAAAGTGAAAGAGGCAGTGGGGAGTGAAGGCTGATTTCTTCCCCAAAGAGATGCCTTCTGCAAGACTCGGGGCCCCTGCCACTTCCCTGGGGAGCAGGAAGTTCAGGCTGGGGTTTAGTTACATAAAAGGTTGAGATTTGGGTCATACATTCCAACATTCATTTCTTCACAGTCAGCATTCTTTCTAAGAGCACAAACTGCCTCAAAACTGGGTGCTGGGACATAGGATCAGGCTCCCTTGAGGAGCCCACAGTGAGATCAGCCAGACCGGGAATTGCAGCTCTGTGTTTTGGGTTCCAGGATGGAAGGGAACTCGGAAGGCTGAGATCCTGGCACACAGGCTGGAGACCGGAGGAGAGAACCCCTTTCTGGTGGAGTGGATGGGAATTGGGGTACTAAAGGCTCTCAGGAGAGCAGGATGCTCAGAAAGCATTGTGGGAGGCGCTGGAGAGGCCGAGTGACCTCCTGTGGCCTGCCTGGAAAATACTGGGGGTTTTCTGCACTTCACTGATAAGTAGAGGGTTGGCTAAGATCACGGATTTCACTCCTGACCCCTTGGGCCAGCTGACTGGCTGAGACAGACCAGTTCACACATGCAATATTGTTTGTTTGCTTTTTTTTGTAGTTAGAGGGCAAGCTGTGGAGGAGGCTGGATGGTATTCCCAGGAGAGACCTAGCTCCTGAACAGCGTTGTGGGTGTCCCAGAGAAGTGTGAGTCTAGGATAGAGCAGGGGACTGAGGCCTGGGGAGCAGAGAGGGCTGGATGTATACATGTTGCTGTTACCCAATGAAGTAGAAATAAGGTGGGATCAGAGCCCATAGAGAAGCTGTTGCCTCATGGTGTCCTTTCCTCTTTAGACAACCTGATGCTATGTCACTGCTGAAATGGCTCTAATGAGAGAATCAAGAAAGGTAACAGCCTTTGTCCTGGTGGCAGGTAAAGGAAGTGCTGGACAGCTTCCCAGCTAGGCAGGCCTTGTTGTTAGCAGGTGCTGCACCAGGGGAGACAGAGATAGGACAGTGTCATCCAAGTCCCTCTGAGGGAAAGGACTGAAAGCCCAGAGAAAGAGGCCCAGATGAGTCTGGCCTGGAGGTCTTTGGATCAAGTGACCAAACCTTCTGGTCAGGACAGTCTTGAAAAGGGAGGTGCTGCAGCAGGCGTGGGGGCTGTCTGCCAGGCCTGGCTGTCCCACCCAAGCCCCTCATTACTGCTGTCCCACCGCGTGTAGATGCTGAGATGAAGGAGGGCTGACAGATGCACTCAAATATGGTTTGGTTCAAAGAATGAGCTTAATTAGACATTTATGCCTGTGGTTGTGAGTCCAATGTTTTTTTCTTGTTGGCATGCAATAGAGGAATGTTATTGAGGATCATTTACATAGGAATATCCAGATAGTTGGAAAGTGATAAAACAGATGGTTTCATGGTTAAAATGACCTTTCCACCCACCTCTTGAGAAATGTGGCCGATCAGGATCCTGTCCCTCCCATTGATTCATGGCTAGGGAGGGCAGTGGGTGACACCTGGAGGAGCCTGCCTGCCGCTGTCTCCTTCCTCTTCTGGTGGTTCCCTTCCTCGCCCTCCTCTCTCTCCTTTTCGCCATCACTGCCACTGCCCTTTCTGCCTTTCCTGCTCTCCCTTTTGTCTTTCTGCCTTTCTCCCTAGGAAGATTCAGGCCAATCAAGACCCATCTCTCTGAACTCTTTCACTCCTTCCCAACCTGGCTTCCAAGTATGCTCCCTCCTCCCCCCCATTCTACTCTCCCTGCCTCCCACTGGCTCCCAGGGACCCCTGACAAGGGACAAGCCTGTCAGGTCATGTTTCTGCTTTAGTTCTTTGCTCACTACTCAGTGCCTTGCCCTCTGTACAAAAACACCACTCAACCATACAACTGCAATATGCCTTTCCAAATCCTTACATGCTTGTACCCTTTTCTTACCTTATTTTTTCAAGCAGGATTAGAACCTTATAGCAATTATTCTGCTATACCTGCCTGGCCCTAGCTATACTGTTTTCTATACAAGATGATTCTCTGTCTGAGGTCATGATTAACATGAAGTCTGCTACTGTTAAGAGCTCATTAAGCCCAAGAGATGAGAGTCTTCCAAACTTCAGAATCCTAGAGCTGAAAGGGCACTGGCAAATGGCTAAAGGGCGCCATGCTAAGAATGAGCCTTATTTCCTCCAGGTGACGAATAATCCCTAATGCCTTTCAGGGAATCAGTCACCGCGATGGACTTTGTGGTAGCTCTTGACCTTGCCAGCTGGATCTCCTACAGAGTTCTCTACCCAAAACTGCTTCTTAAAGCTTGGAGCATATGGAAACTCCATAAGCCCCCTTGCTACTTGGGGTCTTTGTGGAATTTCTAGTGACCAACAACATGAGTTTCAATAGTTCAGGAAGGTCCCCGTCTCCTCACAGGACCTACAGAGGGACAGAACTTCAGAGAAACATATAAATACCAGAGAACCAGGCTACTGGTGGAAATGCACATCTCATACCTGTCTGGAAGACAGATAGCATCTTACCAGTTATACCAAAGCTTGGAGCCAGACAGTGGGGGGCAGTTGGGTCGATTGCAGGGCTCTGGGTGAAGTGCTGAGCAGGAGTAAGCCTCGAGGAGACTCTGAGATGCACAGGGACCTCTGGGATACAACAGCAGAGCCTAACCCCTGCAAGGGGATGTGGTGTTTTCCTCCTCCCTGTATCTGGAGTCTTGACACACAGCTCCTGTAGGACTGTGTCAGTGCTGATGTTTAGCTGCCCTTCTGCTCCTGGAGATTATGGGGGTGAATTGATAGGCAACCATGCCATTAACCTGCCTGTCCTGCTCTAATTTGGAGAAAGCCTCTGGCCTATGCCATGTGGCAGAAGAGCTGCTCTTGCGGTGTGTCAGGTTGGCATGCAGGAACAGCTGGGTGTCATGGACTGGTGTCTGGATGCTGTGTAGTGGGCTCCACATTGTCCAGGCTCTTTTTCTGGAATTGACCACAGCTGACTGGGATCAGGACTCATGCCTAATCATTATCACTATAAATCAGTCCATCAGTGTTGTTTGAATCTTACAGGGTCTGCAGGAGCAGGACAATAGGGCCTCCATTAACTTGATATAATAACTTGATATAACGGAGTTTCCACATGCTCCAAGCTATATGTGGATATGAGTGTCACTGAGTTGGTTCCACCTGGCACTGTGCATAGGTCAAGGGTAGAGCAAGGCAGGCAGCATGCAGGTCTACTACAAAGGGTACAGCAAGGCAGGCAGGACTGGGTGAGCAGCTGAGACTAACTCTGGCTTTGGGCTCACCTAGATCATCCTTAGCCAAGCAGCTGAACTGCCCCAGCCTCTTGCAGACTAGACCTGGAGAACAACAACCATCTTATAATAGAAATTCTGTCTGACTTGTCACTTGGGAAAGCTTCCTAACGATCATCCTTGTTACTACTATTCTCTTTGAAGTTCTGGGATATGGAGGGAGCTGTGATGGACAAACCACAGTTTTATTTTCTGATAGGCCAACTTTTTTCATCTCCACCTTTATCCAAAGAGGGAAAAATGTGATCTACAGCATGAACAAATGAGTCAGGTAAGCTTGCAAAGGACTTCCTGCAGGAAGGGATTGGTGGTCCCTCTGCAGAGCTCCAAAGCTGGACTCACTTAGTGGGGGGGAAGGGACCAACTGCACATGTTCCCTCTCCAAGTCCCCCCTAATGTCAGAGAGATAGGCTGCTATTTTGAGGGGCAAGGGACAAACCTCCTCCCTGTGGTTGGCCTGAGAACCAGGGAGGAAAAGCAGGCTCCTATTTGGCTCTTGGGCTCATGAATGGAGTGGGAGTGTTACTTTCACAGATTGCTCTGAATCAGGGAGAAGCAGGAAGACTAGCTTAGCAATTTAGCTGGTCGAGAGTGTCTCTGACAGGAGAGCTGAGTCACCAGGGAGCCTGGGTGCTCAGAGAGGAGCACTATAATCCTCACCTTAGCATTTCTGATTGAATGTCTTCAGCCTTGTTTGACTGGATAATGGAAGGAGAGTATATGCCTGGAGACAGGCTCAAAGGCTCCTCCTTGGACTTCTGATCATCACACAGCCAGTGTTGTGTCTAGTAAACCCCCCTCAGTGGGAGCACAGAGAGAGGCAAGGAGGGCTTATGTGTCTAGAGTCCCATCTGCTCCTTTTCTGAGCTAACTAAAAGTGCAACGGGCCTCAGTCTCCCTCAGGGGATTCTGGAAGTCAGAGTTTGGGTGACCTTGTGCAGGGAGCCCATCCTGTAGGATAAAAGCCAGAGAGCCCAACTTTGGGGAAACCAAAGCTGCCCTTCCCTCCTGTGTGTAGAAAATATGACTCACCGAGGCGACTAGAAAGAGCAGAGTCCTGCCTCCTCTTTCTGTCTCCAAAAGCGAGAAGCGCATTCTGCCTCCTACTCTGTGTCTCAGAATACAGGCATTGGTGTGTGGGAGGAACAGGCATGTGGACTCAGTTTGTGGTGTGGTTTTGCTGATATTGTCACCTTCTGGTAACAGAAGCCTGGCTAGATTTTTTGTCCCCACATCCTGTCAATTTCAGGGACTTGTTGCTGTGTTGTGGGCCTTTTATGTGATGTGTCTCTTATTCCCACTTCCTCTGCCAAGTGAAATATCCTTTGGGATGGAAACTGTCTGACTCATCCCAAACAGAGCTCCAAGGACTCAGCATGCAGCATATCCATCCATATTTGCTCCATATCATAGTCCCATGCCCACCCCTGGTTCTCTTTCCCAAGCACCTTAACTAAGCAGTGATGGGCTCCGCCCACATAGAACAGGGTAATCTAGGAATGCTTGGTAATCCTTGCCCGTAAAACCAGAGTGGGTTCAGGCACCCAGCTGTCTCTTTCTTCACTGGAGCCAACTCTAAAGCCTGCCCTAAACATCTCCCTCCACATTGTCCTCAGCGACAATATGCTCATTATATCATTTTTTCTGGCTGTTGTATCTTCCTGTCACCTTCTACATGACCTACTTGCATCCTGACGTACTTGCTCAGGCTCTGGTTGGCTCAGAGGGAGAGGACCCTTCTCCTTACTTATTGGTGCAGGAGATGTCCTGGGAACCTCTCAAGCTGGGACATGAACTTACAACGGAACACATGTGGTGGAATTTTCAGATATTCCCACAACCACAATGTTTGCTTCAGCTGTCTGTCCCTCTGTTCTGTTCACTAAAATCTGGGCTCTTTTCTTTTTTATTTCTCATTTATATTCATACACCATGATATACAGTATTGCTAGTTGTAGAGTTTCATGCACACAGCAGTTCACCACCATTACTCCACTTCAGTGCCAGCTTCCCTCCACTAATATTCCAAGGACATCTCTCATCCATTCCCTTCTCTTCCAGGTAATATCAGTTCTGTAGACCAGCTTTCATTCACTATTGCCTTTGGTTACTTGTAATTTCCTTACTATATCTCTTATATCCCATATATGAGAGAGATATTTATGTATTTGTCCCTTTCCCTCTGACTGATGTCACTCAGCATGATATCCTCTAGTTTTATCCATGTAGTGTCAAATTATATAATTTCATCTTATCTGAGAGCTTGGTAGCTTTCTATTGTATATGTGTATGTATGTATATATAAGTATATATAAGTATATACATACATATAATATCAGCAGTGTGTATATATACCTACATACATATATATACATATATCATAAGTATACCATAATTTTTTATCCAATCATCTATTATTGGGCACAGGCTGTTTCTAGATCTTGTCTATTGTGAGTGGTGAAACAGTAAATAAAGACCATAAATTTGTTTTTAATATAGTGCTTTTAGGCACTTGGGGGTATATTCTAAGAAGTAAAATTAATAAATAACATAGAAGCTGACTAAGTTTTTTGAGACATTCCTATATTGTTTTCCAAAGAAGTTAAACTAGTTAGCATTCCCACCAACAAATGAATGAAGGTTCCTTTTCCCTTACATCCATACCAGCAACTGGTTACTTTCCTTCTCTCTGATGTGTGCCAGTCTCATTGGTGTGAGGTGATGTCTTATAGCTGTTCTGATTTACATGTTTATAGGTGTTGCAGGGCATTGTTTCAAATAGCTGTCCTTCATCTGTATGTCTCTGATAAAGTGTTCTTCTCTTCTTCCTAATTTTTATGAGACTGTATTTTCATTAAGTTTTATAAGTCCTGGATATTAATAATTTGAAAGATGAGTAATGAGCAAATATTTTCTCCCTTTTGTAGAGTCTCTTTTTATTCTAGTCATCATTTCCTTTGTGGTATGGAAACTTTTTTATTTGGAGTAGTCCCTTTTGTTTATTTTTTGCTTCTGCTTGTTTGACTAATGGCATTGAGACATTGGAGATGCCTCTAGATTTAATTTTATGAAGGGTTGTGCCTATGTTATCCTCAATATGTTTTGTGGGCTCAGATATGATATAAAAATATTTAATCCATTTTGAATTGACTGCTGTAAGGTGTGTGTTAGTGTGTGGTGCATTTTTTTAAATGACTGATCAATTTTCCCAGCTTGGTTTGTTGAAGAGTCTTTCCTTGTTCAACTTTATATTCCTAGCCCTTTAGTCAAAGAATAGCTGACCGTGTACTGAGGATCTGTGTCTGGACCTCAATTCTATTCCATTGGTCTGAGACTCTTCTTACATTCCAACACCCCTGATATTGATTACTATAGACTTATGATATAATTTAAAGTTGAGGAAAAAAATTCCTTTCTTTCCTCATACTCTTTTCACAGGATTACTTTGGCTATGGGGGAGAAGGTTATTACTCCATAGAAAATTTAAAAATGCTTGATGTGTGTCTCTAAAAATGCCATGGGTATTTTTGTGACTGCATTGAATCTGTGTAATGCTTTGGGAGGGATGCTCATTTGGGCATTATTAATCATTTTGAAACATGAACAGTTTTTCACTTTCACTTCTTTCACTTCTTTTGTTAACCTGATTCCCAGATACTTGATTTTTTGAGGCATAATTGTAAATGGAATTGAAAAAAAAAAAACTCCCTCTTCTGTTTCATCATTTGCCTATAGAAATGCTTTCGATTTCTGTGTGTTGCAATTTGATATCTTTTAAGGAAAAAAAAATAAGCTCTTCATTTCTATAAAACAGTCTTCTCTGAGGACTCGTTCAGTTACATCAAGCTCCTTGCCCTTTTCCAGCTGGAAATATTCAGGGATAAGTCATATCCCTGTAGTAGATGACAGACAAGTACTTCACCGTTAGACAGATGCATGCTGATAGAAGCAGTACCTCAGGGTTGGAGCTCAGTGAAAAAAAAGAGAAAAAAATTCTTAAATCCAAAGCAAAATAGTAACTGCAGATGCACTTTAATTTTATTGACTACACGGATGTCCATGCCTCTGCCTTTTAGGATATTAATTGCATCACCCCGTGCATCTTATTGTCAGAAACCTCTCCTCAGCCTTTGTGACAAGCTCGAAAAATCATCACAATTCCTGATGAACCAGAGAAGCAAGTCCCAGAGGTTCATAACAATAGATTGAGGGTTGTCTAGGTAGTAGAGAAGGTAGGGTTCTTTCCTTGCACATGGCCTATGTGTGTTCAATCTACCACACCATATTTGGTCCCCTGTGCACCACTAGGAGTGAGCCCTGAGCATAGATCCAGGAGTTAACCTTGAGATAGTCTGGGTGTGTCCTAAAACAGAACAAAACACAATAGCATAACTGCAGAATTAACTCTAACACTGTCTTCCAAGCACAGAGCACCAGAGGCAAGTAGAGGCATCCATTGGTAGTGTCTCATCATCTCTTCATTCTTCCTTTCCTTACTCTAAGAGATTTTTGCCATACCTGGTGATACCCAGGGTTTGCTCCTGGCTCTGTGCTCAGGGATCACTCCTGACAGGACTCAGGGTACTACATGGGAAACTGGGGATTGAACCAGGTGCAAGGCAAGTGCCCTATCCAATGTATTATCTCTTCAGCTCTCCCTTTGTTATTATTTTTAATTTTTTACTTAACAATACTATTAATGATGGTTTTTTACGGAAATAAATTCAACACTAAGCCCATCACCAAAGACCCATCTCCCTCCCCTAGAATTCCATCACCCTCCCTTTCACCCACCCTCCAATTGTGTGCATCAGTTCCCCCATTAAGTTGCCCTTGGATCTTTGTTCTAACTCAGAGTGTCTTTGAGTTCCACTTAGGAGAGAGGCCATTCTGTTTCTGTCCCCTTTATTAGACTTTACAGAGACTATAAAGTCTCTGGCCCTCTCTTAAAGAACAAAGGGAAATTGTATTATAACATTCCATCTCAAGAGGTTTCTGCATTTGGCATAATAGGGAGGAGTTGTCTGGACAATGGATTTACAGTCCTACCGACTCAGCACTTTCTCTTCATCAGTTTGGCTGATTGTGCTCAGATCCACACATGTGAGTGAGTCTTATGCTAAAGTAGGTTATAGCAGGTTCCCAGATGCAAACCCTGAGCGCCGTTTTGGACAGAGAGCCATCTCTGCTCTGTAGGGTCCACAGTGTGTACCATCGCCTTTAGCACCAGTGTCACAGACCTGCAGAGGTCCGTGATTCTTCTCTGATTCTTCTCTGTTCTCCCAAAATTCTGGGAGATTTGATTCTTCTCTGTTCTCCCAAAACTCTTTTCTCTCATGTCCATGTCCTTCCCTGCCTGGAAGTGCTGGAAACCTCATGGCTTATCCTGCCCATCTTATTCCTAGAGTCCTGCAGCATCTGGCTATAGGAAGTGCTCAATTGGTATTGCGAATTAAGAGAGCAGGCCAATACATCTTTCCAATATTCCTCTGGAAAATGCCTGCATCCGTTCCAATAAGACCTCCATGGCCTCCTCTTCGAGGAGTCACTGATCCCAGGAAAAAGTGGTCGCCAGTGAAAAGCCCTAAGGTCTGCATGGATCATATATTTGGCTGCAGAGTCTGTCTGAGGTCAGCAGCCAGGTATAGATCTTCCTGGGCCTGTCATGGGAAGTGGTGCATAATTAAAGAGCATTAAATGGACTCAGAAGCATCCAACTTCATCACCACAAATGCCTGTTAAATTTGAGTAATTGCTGGGGCTTGCCAGAAAGAGGCAGTTCCAGGGAGAGGCTCCTGTCTAGAGAAGCTGCCAGAAGCCCCTTCCAGTCTGAAGCTTCCAGTTTGGCCACAAGGGCTGCACCAATTCCCTACATTCTCAGAGATAGATGAGGACACTGGATATGTAGTGAGGGACAGTTAAAAGCTACACAAGAGCAACCCCACCCATCATCTTTCCCAGAGCCCTGACTAACTGGTTACTAGCTCCTCAGATTCCTATGAGAGGAGCTTTGAATGTGAACCCCATTGGCTTACAAGCACTCAAACTTTCAGAGCTACTCATGGCCTCTGGCTGGGAAGTGGTAGGTAAAATATCCAATACTGCCAAGATGTTGGACCTGACATCATTAGCCCTGAATGTGGCCACCTGTTCAGTGGAAGGGAGGACAGGATACACGTGGCCGGAGCAGCATTTATAATCATGGATGCCTCCCAGACATCTCTTTTCCTTTCTACTACTTAAGATTCATTCCTTAGGGTTAAGTGTATTTTTGTTCAAGTTCCTCTTCAAACATAGATCTCTGATTCTATGAGGAGAATATGGATGTGTTATCTTGCTCTCTGCAGCATGCACCTCCAGGAAGCATCTCAGCACTAGCTGCCTAGGGCCCTGCAGCTCCTGGAAGGTTGTTTGAGTGAATAAATGATTGGCACATTCAGGGGCTGCCAGGGTCTGTAAGGAAGAAGGTACTGATAGCAAGCAGCCTGACTTTATCTACCTGCTTGACTGAAGCAGCCGTGCTTTGAGCCCCCTGCCCGCTCTAGTATGTGAAAAGTGCCTCAGAAAGACAGTCAGTGAAGTTAGGATAACTTAATAACTGTGATTCATGTCGATTCAATTAAATTTTTTTTAAATAAATATAATTATCATGGCACACAGCGTTGTAAATCATTTCTACCCATCCTTATATCTTCATTCCTAGGACACTGTCTAGTCCAGAGCAGTGCCTGGTCTCCTGATAGGAGGCACTCAGGCACTGACAGGTGATTGGGAGCAGAAACACAGCCAGGTGACAGCTTTCAATAGTCTGAAGCTTATAGTCTCATGCACTGGGGTGCCTGAAGCTGCTTGGGGCAAAGGCACATTCTCTGACTCATTCTCCAAGTGTCAAACAATAGACCACCCAGGCCTGTTGTGAAGGCTTGGGAGAACAGAAGCCCAACCTCCAGTCCCTTAGTCCTAGATGTCCCTGCTAGCTGCCACTCTGCGCACACCCTAGAATTCTGAGCCAATACATACTCCCCCCACACTGGTGAGGAAAGAACTTTTTCTTCTCTCCCTCAGCTACTCCACATCCATGTAGCCCATTCTCAGGTTTGCAGACCCTGGAGCATGGTTTCCTCTTGGAACTCACCAGTTTCTTGCTAGTGAGTGAGGGGAAGTGAGCTCGGGGAATCCCGAAGAAAGATAAAGAAAGAAGCAGGGAGAGAGACATAGTCCTGGAGACCAAGGAAGCCCTATGACTATGGTTCTGAGGCCATTGTGGCCTAGGCCAGGAGCCATATTCACCTTTAAGTAGATTGGCAGGTACATCCGAGGCTGCCACTAGTGGAACAAGCAAGTCTGGGATATGCATGGAGTATGCTACTGTTGGAGGCAGTGGCACATGGTGACTTGGAAGGCAGAGACATGTCGGGAGCTCTGCACATGTTTCATGGCCTCTAGAGAGGCATTTCTCAGGGCCTGAGATTATCCTGGAGTTCAGAATCACATGAGTGTGCATGTGCACTTGCTCGTGTGTGTGTATGCCAATGTGTTATTCTGCATGTGTGTGTACTTGATTCCAAAAAGCCATTCTTGACTGCTCCTAGAGAGCGGCCCCCATCCCTCACCCTTCCAGATTTGTCTTTTCTCCCATCAGCCAACTCTATTCCCAACGCATCTGGGAAGGCCTGTTCTGTGGTGGCACTATGGCACTGAGGGAGGCCTGACATTACCTACCGAAGCACATCCTGAGGTGGTGGCGAAGGTGAGAACCTGCTCCCTATTTTGGGGTCTTTTCCTGTCTCCCCCTTGTCTTTGTACCTTCTGGTCCTTTGTTATCTCACCTGTATAAAGGGGAACTGAACTGATTACTGTGTGCTAATATTCAAGATGATAAATGTTAAGCCACAGCTGTCCATCAACCACGGAGTCTCTGAAATCACTTATTTTTGTCCCTTCAGTCAACAACTAACTGGTTTGTTCTGATGAGCAGACTGAGGAGGAACGAACCTAAAATGCATCTTCTGGTTGCGCCTGGGAGCAGAGACAAAAGCAGGGACAGAATTCTTGACATCAGAATTGGGGGTGTAGGCTCATTGTGTCACCAGTGCAACCTGTGACCACAAGCAAGTCACATCCTGAGATTATCACCAAGCCCAGTTGCATTTCTTAACAGTTCTATGTCAATATCACTATCACTGCTCAGGATCCAGGGAGATCCACATCCCCAGTAGACCCGGACCCCAGCTTCCAGGAAGGGGGAGGTTTGGCCCAGGACCTCTTCATTTATCACATCCTGCCAGGTGGGCGGGCTGCAGACCCAGGAAACCATTAAAGCAGGAGGTGACGTTCATTCATCTGTGTCTCTTTCTCCTAGACACAGATTAGTGACATAGCCTCTGACAGCTCTAAGCACTTGAATGTCATCACTCCTGAGCCCAAGAGTGCCCCTGGAGTTAAGGCGCTGTGGTGCCTTGATTATAAACACCATTTTTCAGAGGGTGTGTAACGCTGTCACTTGAAATCACATTAGGCTGAAACTTGAGAGATAAAGGTTGTCAGCTTGGCTGCATTTGAGTGTTAAGATTTGAATAAGGGTGCTTACTTATCCCAAGCCTTTCCTCTATTTTTGGCAGAATTAAGAGTCAAGATGTAGGCATAAAAGCTTGGGGTGCCCTTTGGGATGCCTGCGTTTGCTCTGAGAAGCTTCTCCCCACGGCTTCATGTTATCCACTGCTAGCCCTCCTCAGTTTCTTTTCATAGCCAAGGCCAAGGGTAGACCTTTTCACAGAGCCACCCTAATGTTCCCAGGTCGTGGGTGCTCAGAAGCTTCTCATACCACAGCTCAGTTTTTTTAATCATATTTTCCTGAGCCTTCTGCATTTCTCTACTTCCTGAATGAAATGGAGTTTTTGAGGGAAAGATCCTTGTTAACTTACTCTTTCCTGTAGATTTTTCATCTATGCCCCAAGTACTCTAGATGGTCAATGTTTTTTTTCACTTAATATCTGGTTCTTATAATGAAAGGCCCATAAGGACACATAGAGGGCTGGCAAGCATCTCTGGCAGTGCTAAGTTCTTTGCTTAGTGTTTAGATGATGAATCTGTCACTGCTCACCAGTCAGAGAGGCTAAACGCTTCTGGTGCTCTTGGCTAGAGGCCTGGACTCCACGTACATGTGATACTTCTCACTTTTTTCAAACTCCCTGGCATCCAGAGCCTGTGTCAGGAGGAAGATGCAGTAACATACTTTGGCCCAGACAAGTCCAGGGAAGCCAGAGAACTGCATTTACAATGACCCTCTCACTGCTTGCACAGTCCTCCTGGCATCCTTAAAGCATAGGTCACTGCTCTGACACTAGCCCTGAACTGGGGGAAAATTCATTTGCACAGAGATACTTGGGGATGCCTCAGTGCTCATGAACATGGAGAAGGGGTTTTAGCTTGTACTCCTCCCACAGTGGGTGGTGATCCTAAATCTTGTACAGTAACAGTTGATTTGGCCTCATCATGGTTGCAAAATGTACTGGGCCTCGGAGAACAGATCTGGGCTACTGGATTGTCACTGTGTGAAGTCATAGGATATCTCCACAGCTCAGAATTCTACTAAAGTCAACTGTGCAGTAGAGGGGTATCCTGATTTCTCTATACAAAAAATATGGGTAAACAAACACAGCAACTTTGGGGTTGAGAGTGCATTCATTTTATATATATATATATATATATATATATATATATATATATATATATATATAGTTGTGTAATAAATCTTCCTGGTATAGTGATTTATAGCAACTGTAAATATGTTATTTTCTTGAGCTTGTGTTGGCTGAAGCTTTGTGGTAGCTCAGCTGGTGGTTCTGCTCAGATTCTCCCAGGAGGCTGTGGTCATCTGAAAGCCTCCAGGTTGCCTCTCTTAAAGTTACTTTGTGTTGGCAGGTTGACATTGGAGTTCTGCCTTTAAGTTGTGCCCTTTCGCTTAAATAACAGTCTTCTGATCTGGTGGCTGATTCCTGGTAATGAAATACCTGTAGTGAAAGAGAGAGAAGAAATGAAGAAATTTAATGGTGCTCATAACATATTCAATTTATTAGCAGTAGTCATTACGTATGGCCCACATCTGTAAAGAGAATTCAACTTCAACTGTTTTTGAACGGAGGTGCTCAAAATGTTGTGGATATGCTTAAAATTCACCGTACACATGAATTAAGAAGGAGATAGCTTTGGGGATCTCTGTTAGTCCATCCTAACTTTTATCCCTTTTCTAGGCAAATAGGGCCAGGGAGTCTTGTTAGCAAAGGTCAGCCGCCTGCATGAACAGGTAAAAAGAAAAGTGCTCAAGACACGGATATTGTGACATGCAACTAATATGGGAGCATCCTGGGCTTGAGGGACCCAGGAAGCCCAGCATCTAGAAGTGCGGCTGAGTTGAGATGCAAGGTTAAGGGTGTATGCTTGAGCTGAAGGCGGCTTGGAAAGAAAAGTGCTGCACTAGTTAATCGCCCCTCCCCCACCACCATTACAGAGCTGAGGGAAGTAGAGGAGACAGTGATTGGATTGGCTCGGAGAAGCTCCAGGCTTTATTCAGTAAGTCAGGCCAGGGCTCTGGAAGGAAGGATGGGTCTCAAGGTCACCCAACCACTCACAGGGGCTGGGATTCCCAGAGTTTGCACACCACACCCTGTTGCCTTCCCAGCCAGGGGCCTTCTTAGAGCCTCTGATAAAAAGGAAAAGAAAAGAGTGTTTTCAGTAGAACAATAATGGATCCGGCTGGAGTAAGGAATGAATGATCATGGGGCCTTTACAAGACATTACAAGATCACCATAAAAGGGGTGAAAGGGCAGCACAGTTTAGCCACAGAAAAAGCCAATGGACGTAGATACACTGGGGAACTGATGTTTTGAACAAAAAGAGAACCAGAATGGAAGGAAGAAAATAGCAGTAAGTACAAATGAAATACTGATCCTAGAAGCAAATCTTGTCTGCTTATTGGACTAAAACATACACAGATGTGCTGTGTAAATGGCAGTGAAATATGCTAATAGCTAGTAGTTAATCAAGCACCAGCCATATTCTCTGTGATCACAAGTGTTTTCTGGACTGTGGCCTGCTCTGTGCTAAGTGTAAGTTAGTCTCTTTCTCTATACATTATTTTCTGTCTGCTGCAAGTGGGCCCAAACTTGGGGAGTTTGTGGAGATAGCAGATGACTCACATGGAAAGGTTGGTAGGATTTAAGTGGGTGCAAATTAGTCTTTTCCTAGAGGAGCACCCCCAGGCTGATATTGGTACTTGTAGTCAGGATGATTGGCATAGAGGCTTCCAGGCTGGTTTCATTGCAACAGGTGCTGACGGGACCCAGGCCAGACGTAACTCTGGGCAGAGAGCCAGTCTCACTAGGTGAGTCTCAGCAAAGCAACAGCTACCTCCATTTCTCCTCTTTGCTTTTCTTCTTTTTTCCTATAGCTACTTATGCTATCTAGCTTTACCTCCTGGGTGACCCATACAGAGCCTTTGTCCTCCCTGGTTAAACACGAGAATGAGGTTGATTCCTGAGTCCAATCCCTGCTCCAAAGTCATGTACTCAGCAGACCATGATTGTTTCATTGAGCCCTGTGATCTGAGCGGTGCAATTAGCTATGAGCACTGGATGCATTCAGAAACCCTGAAATTCTCCAGGACTCCTCTTCCCATGGGTAATGTTTCCAAACAATGGGATATGTGTTGAGCAGACATCCAGGAGGCTGCTAGAGGGACTTGTAATTGATCAAATTACACAGATCCATTACACTGCGTGCATTGTTTCCGCAGTTATCCAAAGCTGTTTTATCATATTTTGTTTTCCTGTGAAGAGGGCATTCCTGGGGAGATCTTTCTCAGCAGAGGATTAGAGGACGCCCCCCAAACTTCATGCTCAGGGATAGGCTAAAAGAACTCCAAGGCAGTCCAACTAAGGATACGGCTTGAAGCCCCTGAGTTTTCGTGGATCCTCCCTTAAATCTATGTAAAGGCAATGATGGGGATTAAAATGGGCCATAAAAGAAAGAGTTGGATGAACTGTGATGACATCATAGGTAAGCTGACCCCCGGGAGAGAATTCATGAGGGCTGGCCTCATTTCCTTCTGTAGGGAAGGCCCTGAGAGCTAAGCCTAGCCTTCTGCATTGTACTTCCTGTAGCTTGGACCAAGCAGTGGCATGACTTGCCATCTGCCCCCTATCCCTACGCCTTACTGGGCATGAGTCAATGTGCATGAAAGTACTAATTAATAACAAATAATCATACTTGAAACTCTTTTTCAGTCAAACTATTAAAGAAAAATCTCCTGAGATTGACTGAGGCATTCACAGAAGAGTCTCTGTAGGTCTTAGTCGAAGTAGGTCTGGTTCTTACTCACACCCCACCAAAGCGTTCTTGAGTGGTTGGGGGAGCTGAGGGGAGCTTCATCAGGACACCTTCTCTCGGGGACACCTCCCTTCAGGTGGTGGGAAGAGGCAGAGTGAGTATCCTGAATCTAAATAAACTGAATTGCGCCCTACTCATGTGGCTCCATTGTAAAGCAGTATTTTAGGTAGGTGAGCAACCACATGGAATTAGTTAAAGCATGCTTTCTTGGGCCTCTGATGCATTTGGGAAGGTCTACTTAGTGGCTTACAGGGGGCAGATAACTGGCATTAAGTGTTCCCGGAGGCCCTTGTCCACGGTCTTCCTGTCTCACAAGGATCCAGTCATCCTCTCTTGCAGATACTATCTCTGCAAGTGCATAACTTATGCAGCTTTTTCCCAACTGGACTCCTTACAGGCTCTTTCTCTCTCTCTCTCTCTCTCTCTCTCTCTCTCTCTTTCTCTCTCTCAGATCAACTTTGTGTTTGGTCCTGGAACCTGGTTGAGATCTGTTTTGTCCCCTCCAACTCTGTTGTTCCCTGGACAGTGTGATATAGCCCCAGAACTTCTGGATTCCATCCTAAGAGGCATGAGAACCCCTTCTGTCTAGCTGACAGTTCCTGCCCAGATACCAGTTTGGTGGAATCCTGCCCCCACATTGGCTCTTTATCTGTTCTGCACCAGTGTTCTCCCTGTGAAGAGAGGATTTAACACCATAACTCTAACCTAGCAAGTGGCAGGGAGTAGAGGCAGTACCAGATGTCATTTATTCAGCTCTTATTATCCATTGGCACTGAATCCATTGCTTCATCTCATTTGTTCTCGGAATAGCCTTATTAGGTAGATATGACAAATACCTCTGCTACACAGAGTCACAGGGAGGCGAATTCACTTCCCAGGTTCTCATAGCAAGGTTCAAACAGACCTGACCTACTGAGGGACTTTGAGGAGCTCCTTGCCACTCCTTGGATTTGTAGGATATTGTAGTTGGAAGAAAAAAATTAACTTACTTTGCTTTGCCCTGTTGTTCATCTTCCAACCACACACAGGGCTTGAGTGGCTCACCACAAGTTTAAACGAAATCTTTCTTGTAGAACTACTCATAAGGGGTCATGTCTTACAGCATATCAGGGCCTGACACAGCAGCTGGAACCTAGAAAGTGTAAACACACCCACATGGACGCCCAATCCAAGCTGTGCAACATTCTCCAGCTCTAGTGGTAGGAAGTTTCTTTGTTTACAGCCAGAGTTCCTTATGTGGAGGCTGTAAGTTTGGGAGTTCTATCTGGCAGAGTAAATCTTCTGGAGAATAAAATCAACTAAAGAAAATTAGAAACTTTTACAAAGGAGGTTCTTAGAAACAGTATCCAGTACCTGGATCTTGCTTGCCCAAACTGAGATCAACCTGTTTTTATAGTCATAAGCAATAGATTCCCATTTTGGTTTTAATCAGTTGAACTAGGCTTTTGTCATTTGACACCAAAATCTCCTGCTGAATTCAGGGACCTCCAGGAGTTCTTAACTGAATGGCAACCCAGTAAAATCTGGCTTAATTGGAAAACCAGCCCTATCTCCTGCTCCAGAGCCTGGCTCTGAGCTCTACATCCTCCTGTGCGGACTGCAGGACTTCATCTACAGGATGAGCCCACAGCCTCCCTACACTCCCAAAAGGCACCATGAGAGGAACTTGGCAGCAATTAACATGCTGCTAAACCAGCTCATTTATCTGCACTCTGTCATTGGTGCAGCAGCGCTGGGACCACTGTTGCCATATTAGATGGATCTGGAACTGTCATTAAATTACATATGTGTCCACTGTGCCTGGTTATTAGGTCTTTGGCAAATCAATTTCATATGGCCTTTTAATTAGATCATACAAACAAGGAGAAGAGGTTCATGGAAATTGCCCTAAGGAAACCCTCAGCACTCTTAAGGAGAGGGCATTAATGCCCCACCTCAAAGATTTCTAGAGGATCACGGGGCAAGGGCTTAGGCCCTGAGAGGCAGTTTCTGGACTATGTGAGGGTAGAGAAAACCAAGTGGCTTCCTTCCACGACCAACTCAACTCAGGCCCAGAGAGCAGTGACAGGTATAGAAATTGAGTCAGAAAGCCTGGCTCTGCTCCCTAGCCACTCTTTGCTCAAGGCTTAGCATGGCTGCCCCCTTTCCAGAGATGAACCCCTTGGGCCGCACATGCAAGGCCACTTACCTAGGCTGCACAAAGCCAGTATGCCCGGAGTTCTTATGGTCAAGGCATGGTCTGCACAAACATTTGCCCTGAGCAGCAGTAGAATGAGGAACAGACGCAATGAAAGTTCATGGAACTCTGCTTAGTCCTTTTTAAAGACCTTTCTTTTATTCTCAGATGACAGGTTTTCCACCCCATTGCCCTTTCTGTAGTGAAATGGCAACCATTAAGGCTGTTCACTTGATAAAAGAAAGTGTGGATACTGAGACAGTGGTGGGGAGAAGCAGACACTGTGGGGTGGGTGTGGAGCTGGAATCGTTTATGCACGAACCCTGCCATTAACAGTTCCTATAAACCGTACTATCCCTAAATTAATTCTTAAAAAAGAAAAATATGAGGAAGTTTCATCCATAGGTCAACCCCAGCTTTCTCCTCTCCTGGAGGCTGCATATGTAATTTGTGGAGCACGGTTCTGTCTGGACTCCCTCAGGGGGCTCACAGAAGCAGAGCTGACCCTTGCCTTCTCTTGTGAGATGTACCTACCTCCATATGCCAAAGGCAGGCATGTGATAAGAACAGAAGTTTTCCCAAAAGCTTCCCAGCAGATCAAGCCCTCATATGCCAGCTTGTATCTCTCACAGGTGGTTCTGAGGTAACATGAGGCAGGAAGAATTGCCGAGCCCCCAAAATGAGGTAGAGACTCTCAGAGGTGATGAGCCCATGGTCAGAGTCTCTCTATGTCCAGAGATAAGAAGGGAACAAAAGTTTCAGAAGTTCGGTCTCTCAGGGTCCAATCAGATAACCAGGGGTAGAAGGAACCAAGCCATTGGTACAGATGTTCTGTCCCTCCTATTGCCAACTGATGATCCTGCTGAGGCCCTCCCCCTCCTACCTCCCGGTAGACATTATTAATAGGTTCGTGTGTGTCATACGCTTGTACTCTTGGCATGGCCTAGTCTCAGCAAAATTCATCCCATTGCTTACCTCCTTCAAAAGCAACACTGAATGGGTGGTGACAGTGTGAACATTTGTCCCACACATACAGCTTTCTGCCACCTATTGCAATCCCAGCACTGGTGGTTGGGCCACATGACTAATTCTAGCTGAGAACATCAAGGAAGTGTTATGTGTCACCGAGGACAAACCTTATGGAATTCGGCCTTTGTCACCATAGAGTCAGATGTAGAGACGGGCTCCCTCTCACTGAAACCTCATCTGAGAAATACCAGAGTCCTCCTGACTGGATCACAAAGGAAATGAAATCAAAGATCTTTTATATGCTGAAGCCTAAAGAGGTTGTGGGTGTTTGTCTTTGCTGCTTGTCCTGCATCAGTCAGTGCACCCTGACTGATGCAGTAAATAAAGCAGAAAAGGGAATTCAGTGGAAGCATAAACTGGGGTGAAATTTGGACACGTGGAATTTAGCTTTTGCAAAGATGGACTACCTTTACTCCCTGGGTTCTAAAAAGCTCCTGCTCATTATAGCCATGGATTCTCACTGGGACAACTATGGCCACTAGCAAAACTTAGGGCCATGGCTCTGAGATAAGCATCCTAAAACAAAGAGGGGGACCTGGAATAAAGCCTAGGTTGCTAATCCTGCTTCCCATGAGTACATTCATGGCTTCATCCACTACAGACTTGCAGGAGTCAGATGGTGACTTCTGTAGCTCAAGTATCATGTCCAAGGATCTCCCTGGAGTTTCATGCCAGTAGGAAACAAGAAAATGCATGATGGACAGAGTAAAAGTGTAGTTATTAAGACAATGAAACTAGATTGTGGAATAGAGAAAGATGAGGGGAACTATCTAGGAAGGAGATATTGAGTTGGAACTTTCACGAAGGGAAGGTGTCAAGTGGCAAAATACACACTAGAGAGGGGTAAGCATTGGCCATGAAAATTGTGTATTTATTTACTATAACTTGCCTAGTGAGCACCATGTATGCCAGGTCTTCTGCCAGAGCCATGGAAATAATGTCCACTGCTGTGGTCAGAAGGCAGGACAGTGTCCCTCAAGAAATTCACAGACCAGATCTGCATGGATAACCCAACCACATGCAACCATTTTCACTCATCTGCCAAACACTCTAAGTAACTAATTATCTTCAATTAGCTAGTCTTTGTGGCATGTCACACCAGGACTCCATGGCTAAACCTTGATATGGGTGAGGGAACTGAGAACTGGATGATGTGGAGCTGTACATGCTTTCCTCTACCAGGCTGAACACCAGCTTCTACCATACACTGGGGCTCATGACTCAGTGACCTTGCCCAGTGCAGATATGGAACTGTAGCTGCTGGAGGATGTGACAAATTGTGACCATGTGGAGGAGAAATACAAAGACAGAACCTTTTGGGCTGAGCTGGGCTGGACTGTGAAATAAAGGCCAAGGGAGATCCTGGACCATTTATACAGACTTCTCCTGTGTTGCTGTGGTGGGAGGGCAGGCCAAGGTTCTCACACTCCCGGGGGGGGGGATATTGGTCCTCTAAGAATCAGATCTTCTGGTGAGCAGGGACAGGATATGCAGGCAAAAGTGCAAAAGGAAGTGAATGCTCTATATGTATTATATAAAAATAACCCCTTACCTGAATAGTGGGTGAAGCCAGAAGACTCTGACGGTATAACTTAGATACACTGGCACGTGATAGGGTCAAATGGGAACATTACTGGTGCCCGCTCGAGCAAATCGATGAATAGTGGGATATCAAGCTGAGAAAAGACTAATGTGATCATTGCTTCTAGCCTAGAAGCAATATTTGCTGAGAAAGAAGGTTGGGCAAGACCTGAGAGGAAGAGAACATGAGTGGTCCTCGGAGAAACATAACCAGGGATGAGTAGGTTAAGGAGCAATAACACGTCATGCCAATTTGGGCCTGGCAAAAGGGCTGAGATAGCAGCATTTGAGAATGTCCTAGTCATGGGCAGTCTCAGGAATCCAGCTGCCAAACATCAACGCTTTAGGTTGGGGGTCACCTTTATTTCTCCTTTCTACTCTTACTCTCCTCCTGGCATTCTGCTTTGTGATGTTCTCTCTGGAAGAGCCACCACTGCTTGGATGCCTTGTTTGCTCCTCACTATGGCTAAGACAAAAGACAAGTCCTTGGAAATCTGGCTCTGTGAAGCTGAGGAAGGGTAAGGGCATGAAGAAGCGGATGGGAACAGGAGGTGTCCACCCAAAAGACCTTGAAGATCACCTCTGCCTGAAAGCTTTCCAAGGTCACGGGATACATATGTCACATTTGATCCCCATGTATCTGCTGTTTCTCCCATTTTGCAGATAGAAAATAAAGAGGGCCACAGGAATTACTGAAAGATTCAAATCCACATGCTTAGGGGCATGTAGAGGTAATATAGGGTTAGCTCTTGATTTGCAAGCAGACAATCCCAGTTTTATCCCTAGCATCATATATGATTCCCTAAACTACCCTGGGAGTGACCTGAAATTCAGAGCCAGGAACAAGACTTAAGCACTACCAGGGGTGGCCCCAAAAGGAAAAAACAGAATTCACATACCTAGGAAGATGCAAGTTCTCTTCATTTTCATCACACATTTCTTCGCCCCAAAGGGCCTTTCAAGGAGCTCATCAGGAAGCCTAGTTGGGCTGCTTTGTGCTTAACTGTCAGGAGCTACTTTAGGGCAAGTACTTAGAACTACTTGAAAGAGAACTTTGCCAGATTAAAAGTCATTTGTGGCATTTTAGAAGATGTAGTATTTTGGTGTTCATTTCTACGGCATTGCTTTTGTAGTGGTTGAACCGAGTGAATGATATGAAATGCAATAAAGCTGCATACAAATACACTAAAGGAACCTGAAAATAGCTTGGCTTGCAAATGTGCTGGAGAAGCCAGCCTCCAAGCTGTCCCAGATTCTTTGGAATTAATCAGATTTCCAGGAACATCTGTTTTGGTGTGTTGTCCATTTTGCATTTAATTTTTTGGATAATGGCTGCTGTTGGGAAATCAAAAATACCTGTGGTGCTGCAAATCTGCAGAATTGAACTCGGGCAGTGAGTTGGCATTAAGTGGGACTTTCTGAAAAGGAGACAGCAGCCCGTTCTCATGGAAGATTTTGTTAGGCAGGCTGCTATCTGCCACTGGCCAGCTGGGTTATTTATCCAATCATCCATATGTACCTTAATGGTTGACGTTCTAAAATTTCAAAAAGCTTCTCTTTCTTCCAAGAAACAGAGAGTCCATATGAGTAGAGATATATGAAGGAGAAGAATAGAGGGTACTGGTTCATTGTTTGGGGTTTACTCTTTTCTGTGTATGGGTCTTGACTCTTTCATCCGCCCATCTCAGCTCAGTGACACCTCCTCAGAGACCTCCCTGACTACCTGGTTCTAACAGAGCTCCAGGATTTTATGTTCCCATTTTCTGTTCCCTTTGCTTTTAAGTGTATTTACTATTATATACTGATACATATGAGGATTCTGTGAGGACAATCAGGGGTTGAATCCTAGAGTTCCCATCCAGCCAGGGTACATGGGAAAATCTGTAATCACATGGAAAGTAGGGTCAGAAACCCTTATGTCAGGAGGAAAAAGACCTAAAGGGCCAACAAGCACAAGACCAGGTCTTATCCAGTGAGACTAACATGGCGCGGACCATGAAGTATTCTTCAAGTCTTACTTTTCCGTGTAAAAAATTTGGCCACTGGGAGTTTTCAGTCATTTGATAGTTTGCTAACCTGCCACTATCTAGGGTGATTTCAGGTGGAACATGAAATAGCTTCCCAATCACACCTCTAATTTTACAAATATTGTTTAAAAATAAAATTAACACTTTGTTTTATTTTAAATATTCCTAATTCAAGATAAGATTTAAAGTAAGAGATTGAACTCTGTGGTCTGCAGATCAAATTTTATCCATGCGCTGTTTTTGTGTCTAGAGGGACTTTTTCCCCTTGTGGCGATGAGCTTCCCAGCGGTGGTGCTTAGGGATATTTCAAGCTATACTTGACCCAGCAATATAGTATTTATTGGGTCTGTCAGTGCTAGGAGCCACGGTGTCATAGCTGGTGATGCTCAGTGAGGTTGTGCCATGTCAGAGATCAAACTCAGGGTCTTGTGCATTCAGGCATACATGCCAGCCCTTTGAATCCTGATCCTATACATAAAGTTTTATTGGAATACAACCATATTCACTTGTTTATATCCTGTCTATGGCTGACATGATGCTTCCATGGCAGTTAAATAGGACAGTTATTGCATGGCTTGCAAGAATAAAATATTTACTATCTTGTCTTTACAGAAGAAGTTAATAATTGAAAAAACACTGGGATTTGTAAGGGAGAGAGAGAAAAAGAGGTCCCACTTTCTCAGCGGCTGTTTGAGAGCTGAGTCTATATCCTTATCTCTGCCCATATGCCTTGGACAGAACACCTGTTGGTGTCAGTGGTTTGCTGGGAACATACTCTCTCACTCCAGGGAAGCTGTCCCTTGCTTAGAACTCAAAAGTTCCCTTTTCCTTCTTAATGATCAAGTTTTTTAAAGGATTAGTTGCTCAACCTTTAGCTGGTATAGGCTTATCAGTTGTTTTACCACATTTAAAGTGGAGCTGACCTCTTGCTAAGGGAAACTGGTGACAAAAGACACTTGTTGGGCTCAGAGAAGTGATCAATAGGCCTAAAACTGGAACTCATGGCCAAGGAGAGTATAGACCAGAACACTCATTTTCCTGCTCAGTTTCTATCTGTGTCTCACGGGGAAGACTGAAGTTCAGCAAACAACTTGGTAATTAAACTAAGCATCAACAACAACAAAAAAAAAACTTTGCAAATGTTCCCAAAAGAGTACTTCTCAAAAAGAAAGTTCCAAATTCCTTGGAAGAGTCTAAAAATGGACCCAGAGTAAAACTAGGGGTGGAGGATGAGGCCCCTGTAATTAAGCAGGAGAGCCCACAGCCTTACATGTGAATGGTAATTAGCCTAGAGCAAAGGGATGTTTAAAAGTATGACATAATAAAGCTCCCCAACTGGTTGCTTTAATTTCCCTTGGTGCTCAGTGTGCATGAATAACACACGCAATCAAACAGAACAGTAATCAGATTTGAAATATTCCTTTAATAATACATTTTCCAGATCAAATATTAAAAATAGAAGACAGAAAAGAGAAGAAGCCATCTCCCCAGTGGTATTGGTTCCATAAATATTGCTTCATTAAGCTGTCTTCATTGGTTCCAGGGATGGGTTTTAAACATGGCCAAGGTTTCAGACTTTTTGTTACAATAAGGCAGAAGTCTCCTGGCTAACAGTGTCCCTGGGCCTCCCTTAACTGTGCTCAACACCGCAGTAAGAAGTCTTCCATTAGCAGCCAGAGCTAGCCCTGCCATCTGAAAATAAAATGTTTATTTATTTGAAGTCAAGCCTCTTCATTGGCACACCAGTGGCTTCCAGCCCAGTCAAACAGCAGGAAGTTAATAATGATGATATTGACTTTCTCAAGACCTTCTGTGGCAGTTTACATCCATCCTATTGGCATCTCTCTGGGTAAGGTAGAATGAGAAGGTGGAATCCAGGCAACCCGTGTTGCCAATCCAGGCCCACGGCAGCTCAAGGTAGAGACTTCAGTACTGCAGGCTCTTGACTTTGGCAGAGTTGTGCAAAAAGAATCAATAAGATATTGACTATTTGGTAAAAGTTAGTCATGCGTTAGGTGCATTATATCTGGGTCTCTGCTCCCGTTAAGGCCACAGTAGTTAGTACTGAATCCAAGTCTCCATGGTGAAAACTAGGAAGAATAATTCTGATGAACATAATTCCTTAAACAGTACGGAGATACATGACCTTGGTTCAAGTAATCTATCCATATTAGTGACTGTGTATTACTGAAATTCCACACATATGCATGTATTGTTCCATAACATTTGATATTCCATATCCAGAATCAGTCAAATTTAAAGGTGCAAAAGTATAATCCTTCCTGATGGGTGGTAAGTGACCGCTGTCACATGTGTAAAGAACCTTATTCATGGACTCATGAAATCTTTCCCCTCAACATGTTTTCAAAACATTGAGTTGAAATATACAAGTCAGTATTTTTAATTTAAAGGTTGAATTTTGTCAAATTATGTTATATTCTTCTCAGAGATCAGATTCTATTGGAATGATTGGTAAGCATTCTATAAAACTGAAGATTTTAAAGGATCATGTTATGCTCTTAGGTACAATATTAGGTGTTTCAGAGATTGGTGAATTCTAAGATGAGACAGAGTTGGAGTCTGTAAATTTCTTTCAAATTTTGCTTCTTTCTCTTACCTATAGCCCTGCTGCAGGAAAGAGGCCAATTGACACCATTAGCTTACAGTTACCACGTTCAAATTTTGTTTCCCAGCCACAGTTCTTCCAGGTCCAGGATTTCAGAATTGTGGGAGGCCAACCAGGAATAACCAAAAGATTGAACAGGTGCTGTTAGAAGATAAAACATTTCTCACACAGGATCATGCAAGTATTCATCCAGTGAAAGGGCTTGACTTTGCTCCATTTCGTTGTCATCTCTTTGCCTATTGGAACTTTGGTTTTCTAATTAAAGATCAGATGATGGGGGCGGAGTAATAGCACAGTGGGTAAGGCATTTGCCTTGTGTGCGGCTGACCCAGGTTTGATCCTCGGCATCCCATATGGTCCCCCGAGCACCGCCAGGAGTACTTGCTGAGCAAAGAGCCAAGAGTAACTCCTAAACATCGCAGGGCATGACCCAAAAAGCAAAAAAAAAAAAAATCAGATGATGTTTGAGGGATGCCTACCACCTTGTGTGACTCTATGTGGGGGTGAAGACAAGGTATTATTCTCTCTGCAGTGTAACCCAGGTCAATGTCCAGCCTAAACTGCCTCATTTGCAATCTAGCACAATATAGAAGGGTGGGTTTAGAAGGGTTTCCCGAGTGCTGACACCTGTTGTTTCATGGGTCATGCTGCTCCTTGGCATGCACCATTTTACATATGCCATAGTCCCAGAAGTAAGTGCCAAGAGGATGCATTAGGTCTTTGGCTGCAGGAACCCGCTTTTCTGCTGACATTCAGATGAGAACGTTGGAGTGAATATACCTACAGGGGCAGTTCCCAACCAGCTCTCCAGGTTCTTTGTCCTCTGTGAGGTTATTCCAAGGTGGTTCCTGCTTACTGCAGTCTCCAAGAGGAAACAAAAGTATTAAGTTCCTGGTCCCCCAGCAGTAACTTGCTGATTCATTCAATCCTTATCACTCCCTTCTGCATTATCTGATGCTCCTGGGGTCAGCTCCTAACAGAAATCTTGCTCAGAAATCTTTATTTTATGCTCTGCCTCTGGAGAACCCAGCTGGTTATAGGTCTCATGAGTTACTGCCTGCAGTTTTCTATCAAGGACTATGTATATGTATATCGTGCTAGATTGCAATGCTGAGAGGCTGAGTTAGTCAGGACTTGTTGCTGACAATTTTGCTACAGGAAGTCCTTCTCTACATAAAGGGTCCATTCCTCTTCACACTATTGTCTTATGACAAGTGATATGTGTCTCCAGAGTAACTGGCGTAGTGGAGACACCCCCATAACCCTCACCACAGTGTGATCCATCTTTCTCTTCAGACAGCACACCACCCATTCAGAGCTTGAATACAGTTAGCAAACAGTTCTGAGTCCAATGGGTCAGGACTTTAATGCAGGGAAGTGTTGGGATGGAATGAAATCAAGGGCAAACTCCAACTGGGGTTCAATTGAAAAGAAATGAAAAGAAACAAAAAAATTATATTGAATAGACTACCCAGACTGGATACTGAATTGATGGTGAAAGAAAAGGTTGGTCTCAAGCATCATAGTCCAGTGGCTCCAAGAGTTAGCATGGATGTGGATGTTACATAAACAGTGTGCATAACTGCACCTTTACATGGAGGATGTCAGCTGTACAGCTAGGTGCAGTTTCTATGGTATTGATAACTGTAACTGTTGGAACATGATTCCAAATATGTGGCAACACCCCCTATCTCTCCCTAAAAAGAGCTCTCATCAGATTCTATTCATTCTCCATCCTTTCTTTTTTACCTGTCATCTTCCCCAATGCTTCCTGACTTTTATTATACCTCCCAGAATGGACCCAGGATCAAAATTAATGGCTTTCTTCTGAACTCGAGGATCCCAAACTTCAGTTGTTATACTCGATTTTTAGAATTGATCATATTGCTACTAGGACAATTACTTAGTTTTTCTTTATGTAGACTTTATTCTCTGTATCTGTCTCTCTCCTTTCCTCTCTCTCTCTCTCTCTCTCTCTCTCTCTCTCTCTCTCTCTCTCTCCCTGCCTCCCTCCCTCTCTTAATTGCTGCAAAGCTGCCAGAGATATATTAAGATCTAGCTGTGACCTTCTCCTTGACAAAGTGCAGGGCTAAAGAAGCTCCAGAACAGTGGCAACTTAGCCCTCCATCTTGTTCTTTACACTATGTCCTTGTTATTTACACTGGTTCCAGTGAGTATCACCAGTTTGCAGCATTTGGTTGTGGTTTAATAAACAAATTTCAGCATCAATGTCAAACTGTTAAAATATTTTATTTCATAAAGTTATCTCAACTTAAAACTTAATTTAACTCAAACATCAAGAAAACCTCTCCCTTAGGAACTTTCCAACACATCAGGACCAAGGTGGAAGTTGCCATGAATTCAATTTGATTGAGGAGAGGTGGGCTGAGGTTATTTATTCTCCAGAGTTCCACAATTGAAGTAAAGTCCAGAAGTATCAAGCCAGCTGACCTCATTCTTTGCATGCAAGCAGTCCATATTTGATCATCAGTACTGCATGATGCCTTAACAACACTGGGAGCAACCAACACAGAGACCCCCAGCTTTGGGACCAGGTATGCACCCCCAAAAAAAAGAATTAATTCACAATTGAAAGCAGATGTCTTTCATTTTCTAATATTCCTGGTGATGACCTTCTGGGATGGCAGAGCAAGACTTTTATAAAAACCCATCCCAAGTGAGCTCAGACAGGTGGAGTGAAGGAACAGGGTTCAAATTCCTCAGATGTATGAGCACTAGATAACTCACGTAGAATTACAGACTGGTAATTGGTCAGGGCTACGGGACCTGAGAAGATTGCTCCCTTACTAGGACAGAAGTACATGTGACAGACTCAAGCCAGAAACAAAACACCCTGACTCTGCTCTGCAGGCAGGAGCGTGTTCAATATTCTGGAATACTTTGCAGATCTGGGCAGAAAATGAGCACATCAGTTGGCTCTCTCCTGGCTCTGACCATATCATGATTGTTTCAGTGTTATGTGCTTAATCCCCAGTGTCAGAATTCTGTTTCCTAGGTGAAGGGTCTATAGTTTGTTGGAGTCTGGACTCTCAGATGGACAATGCTGTTCTTGTACCTGGGTTGTCTCCTTGCTATGGGCGGGAGGAACCCCAGGGAAAGTTCCTGCTGCAGGTGTTCAGACCTTTCCTTCCCAGAGAAGGAAGCAGTGCTTTGGGAATTGATGGTTCCAATGAAGCATATCCCTGGGTCCTTTTAGTGGTGCCAACAAGAAGGCTGAATACTGTCTGGAGCCACTGTAATCGGAGAGAGAAGGTCTCCCTTCTGCTGATGGGTGCTTCATGGGGCCAGCAATCGCTGAGCCATTCCCCAGTTTTTTCTAGATACAATCTTCAAGAAATAATAGTTTCGGCCTCATGGTGAGCAGCCCTATGGAATTCCTGGGGGAAAAGTAAAGGCTCGGCCAGTGCCTGGCCATGTCCTACATAGCGCCTAGGGCCTGCTCGCCATGCAGGCGGCCACACCTGCTGGACTCGGAGCAAGGATTAAGGGCCTCCACTCAGTCCCCAGCCTCCGAGGCCAAGTAGTGTGGCCCTGAGCTCCAGCCACCACAGCCAACCACCGCAAGACAGAGACTCCAGATCCAAGGATGCGCAGGCGCGTGGCGGCTCTGCTGCCGCGGTTTAATCTTTGACTATTATTTTAGCACCAGGTCCATTCAGGATCTTTCTCACTTCTACACTTCAACAATCATTCTATTTGCATCAAACTGGAGAGGTTATGGGGAATGAGGAATTATGATGTCACACTAGAACTCACTATTAAATAGATACATCATACGTTATTAGTATCCATATGACAAGCCATAAAGTGTAATATAAGAGAGATTGGGAAATACAGGGACATAGACAAAGAGATAGATAAGTAAAATGTGCCTTCAATGGGGGCAGGCAGGGTTTGGGTGGGTGTGTTTGGGAATTGGGTGGTGGGAATTGGCACTGGTGGAGGGATGGGTTCTGGAACACTGTATTGTAAAGACCCAATTATGAACATCCTTGTAATTCTATATATCATATGGTATAATAAGGATTGGGGAAGATGAAGGAGAG
Organism: Cryptotis parvus; assembly: GCA_021461705.1. NCBI lineage: Eukaryota > Metazoa > Chordata > Mammalia > Eulipotyphla > Soricidae > Cryptotis > Cryptotis parvus. Next base: position 92,327 of record JAJIBD010038120.1, on the reverse strand, counting down.
ACAGAGAGAGAGGGAGCGAAGGAAAAAATGCCTGCTCTGGAGCTGGGAGACGGGAATGTGGGGACATTGGTGGTGGGAATGGGACACTGGTGAAGGGATGGGTGCTGGAACAATATATGACTGAAACTCAATTATGAACATCTTTGTAATGTTGTTCTCATGGTGGTAAAATAAAAAAAATTTAAAAAAAAGAAAAGAAATAATAGCTTGTCTAACTTTACAGTATGCACAGAGGATTTGCTATATAGAACTGTCCATTAGATCTAGACCATTGCTAAAAGCACTCTAGATAATAAATCATCATTTTGTATTAAATGAAGAGGCAGTCCTTCTCTCAGCATGGCTGTTCTCTCATAATCATGATAAATGGAAAAATCCAGACAGGTGAATTTTAATAGGCATACAAATGCACTCAGATTAATTAGATTACATTAAAAAAAAACTTTTCTCTTTTGCTCCATAAATCTAAATGGGACCTCTAAAGGATAATAACCATGCACATACTAAAGTCCATTATGACATAATTAAAGATTATTGAGGTACATACGTGGTTAGGCACTAGGTTGGGTGCAACAGTAGACATGAAAATTCTGTTGGAATTGTTTGAGAGATCTGTTTACAGTGAGCTCCTTAGAACTCTAATAGAAACTTGTAGTGAGTTATGGAAGGAACTCAGTGCATTTACTTCTTAGTAGACATTACTGGCGCTTGCTCTAGCAAATCAATGAATAATGGGATATCAAGTGATCACGAGGTTCCCTTTTATTTTTATTATCATTATTATTATTTTACTATTAATATTACTATTATTATTATCTTGCCATGGCAGGATATTATTATCAGAATCATGGAAGAGCCTGGCAAGCTACCTGTGGTGTATTCGATATGCCAAAAACAGTAACAATAATGAACCTCATTCCCACCAAATGGCGATGTTAACTGGCACCTGCTCGAGCAAATAGATGAACAATGGGAAGTCAGGTGATAAAAGTGATAGAAATTACAGACAGTTCAATTCCTGGCATCCCATATGGTTCACTGAGCACCTCCAGGAGTGATTCCGGAGCAAAGAGACAAGAAGTAACCCCTGAGCGTCACCAGGTGTAACCCAAAAAAAGAAGAAAAAAAGAGATAGAGGGAGAGAGAGAGAGAGAGAGGAGAGAGAGAGGAAAAGTGCCAGCCATAGAGCCATATAGGCAGGCTAGGGGAGAGGGGAGGGAATTGGGGACATTGGTGGTGGGAAATGGGCACTTGGGGTGGGGGAATGAATGCTGGAACACTGTATGACTGAAACCCAAACATGAATATCTTTGTAGTTGTATATCTCACAGTGGTATAATAAAATATTTTAAAAACAGAAAAGGAAGAAGTCAAGATTTCACTATTTCAAGATGACTGGATACTATATTTAGAAACTTCTAGAGGGTCTACATAAATGCTTCTATAAACATTTGTATAGTAAATTGGCAGGATGCAAAACTAATATGCAAAAGTCCACGGCTTTCCTATATGCAAATAATGAAATAGAAGAGATATTAAAAAATTCTGTTCACAATTGTGCTCAGATAATCAAGTACTTTTGAATCAACTAAATAGGAGAAAACCTATACAAAGTAGATTATAAAACACTACTTCAAGAAATAAAAGAGGACATGAGGGAATAAAAACATATAACCTGCTCATGGATTGGGAAAATTTGTATCATCAAAATGGCAATACACCAAAAAAGCAATGAAAAGATTCAATGCTGTGTCTACATTAAAAAAAACCCATAAAACACTCTTAAAATTTGTACAACTCCTTAAAAACAAAAGAAATCCTTGAGGAAAATATTATGGGATGCATAACTTTCCCAACCTCAAACTGTACTTCAAAGCAGTAGTAATCAAACCAGCATGGTATTGGAATAAAGACAGACCCTCATATTAATGGAATAGACTTGGATATCCTGAGAAAGACCCTCAGGTATATGATCAGTTAATCTTCAATAAAGGAGCAAAATAAAAAAATACAGTAATACAATGTAGAGAAAGAAAGCCATTTCAACAAGTGAGGTTAAGAAAAGTTGCCAGCTACATACAAAGATTAAACCAGACCTCTTTCTAACACCATACCCCCCCAAAATCAAAATGGTTTCAAGACCTTGCTATCAAACCTAAATCCATAAGGTCCATAGAGTAAAACATAGGCAGAACTCTACATGACGTTGAAGCTAAAGGTATCTTCATGAATAAAATAACACTGACCAAGCAAGTGGAAGAAAAGATAAACAAATTGAATTACATTAAACTAAGAAGCTTCTGCACTTCAAAGACAGCACAAAGGCTGACCCTGATCTGGTCCCCCTAGGCTGGTCCTTCCATGGTTCATTAGTAGAATTGTCTGTTTTACCACAGTCCGCAGCACACATACTAACCTTTGGCTTGTGACCATTTAAGCTTGTATCTCCCTCACTAAGTCTAAAAGAGAAAGCAAGATATTCCACATCAACATACTGGTCCTATTCTGACCGTGACCAGGTTGCTATATCTGCAGAGTATTGTTACTAAGAGTGTGTTGTATCACTACAGCATAGTACTTGTTACTTGTTAGAGGACACAGTCATATAAAACCAAGATCAATGGAATAAGTTTATTTCCACAAAGTACCCTCCCTCCTTAGCCATTTGTATAGCTGCTATATGTTCTAAAATTAGAGTTTCTGTTTTTTGTTTTACAGCTTCTGCACACATTTGACTATAAATCTTTTAGCCCTCACGAATTCAGCTCAGTCAGGGTTTTTCAACCTTCTTACAAGGCAAAAGTAGATATAAGCAGGAATTATTCACCTATAGAGTTTTCCCTATAACCCCCCACCCCTCCTATAAATACATAAACATTGTTATAGGCCCGTTGAGGTCGGAGCATGAAGAAAGGGTGAACTTACCTAAGGAAGCAAATACACGTGAAAGGAACTCACCAAGCATTCTTTTAGCATGCTTAAAGACATGGTAACTGTTCACTGTGTGCTAGCATGCTAGGTGAGTTTTATAATTTATTTATTCATTTATTTATTTTAATTTTAGAAGCAAAAATTTTAACATTCTAAGGACAACTAAAGCTTTCTAACGTTCCTCAGCACAGAAATTTCTCACCAGTAGTTCCAACTCCTAAGCATTCTTGTCAACATTCTTGCCAGATTCAAAGTAAAAAAAATTTGCCATAATGAGCTTGTCTAAGAATTCCTTAGTTTGATCACTTATCTTTCAGTATTGAGATCATTTTTGTATTAGATGAGTTAGGGTTTTGTATATAGTGAATTAAACAAATTATTATATTTTGTTTTTACATCATCTTCTGTACACTCCATCTATTAAAATTACTTTTATGTTTTGTTTTGGACAATGATTATGGCTTACTCCTGGCTGTGCTCTCAGGAATCACTTTGGTGGTGCTCAGGGGACCACATGACACTGTAGATTACCAGCTGCCTTCTAGGCAAGTGCCTTAAGCCTTGAACTAGCTCTCTGGTCCTGAAAAGACTTTTTTTTTGACAAGTGTTTACATTTTATTGGCTTTCTTATTAAAATCAATTCACTATTATGTATGGATTTATCCTTGACTTTATTTGATTTCATTGATGTTTAACTTTATTCATATATCACATTGTTTGAATACAACTTTGACATATGGTAAATTTTGAAGTTGGGAAGTTGCACCAGGGTGCTGTTTTTGGCTCTGCTAATACAGTAACTTCAGTTCTGTCTAGCAAAGTGAGTTGCAGAGAATGAGAGAGACACAGTCACTTATCTTGGAAGCAAACTAACTTTGACAATATGGAGCAAAGAACAGTTTGGTTTACTTAATTCAGCATTATTCTCTCCCTGGCTCCCCACTATGAGAGCAATTTTTACAAGCTAACATACATGGTTGAGAGCAAAGGCTGGAATATATACATAGTTATAGCCATGGAGTGATAAACGATTAGCAAGTACTTCTAATGTATAATATTGAAGGTAACCTCCAGTCATATCCTAGCAGGATTTCCGCTTGGCTGCACATTTTCAGCCCCCATTGTCTAAACCAAACTAAACTTGTTCTGCCCAGGATACTGCCCTGACATTGGGATTTTTATTAGGGAAACAATTTTCCACAATAAATATGAGTACACAAACATGTTCCTTCCTTTTTACGATTCTCTAACTATTCTTTCACTTGTTTTTCCATAAATCTAAGAGACCAGGGGATATAGTCATAGTACAGCAAATAGGGCACTTGCATGGCATACTGTCAGGCCAAGTTCTTCCCCTCCACACCCTATATGGTCCCCTGAGTGATCCTTGAATACAGAGGCAGGAGTAATCATTGAGCACATCTGTGAGTGGCCCCATGCCAAAAGACTTTGGGATCAGCTTGCTAAATTCCTACAAAAAAAGTTTTTAAAAAAAGGCACTTGCTAAAGTTTTCAGTAAGTCATTATATAACTTGAGATGTATTGCCATCTGAACATTATGAGGCACTCCAATTTATCAACACAAAATTCTTGCTTGTATCAATCTTCTCTGGTTTTTTTTTGACAGTGTCTTGCAGTTTTCAGTAAAACTTTCAATCTCACATATTTTGGTTAAATATTTCCTAAGCATGAACTACCAGAACTTGTGGGTCACAGCTAAAGCAGTGCTAAGAGGAAAATTTGTAGCTCTGCAAGCATTCATCACGAAAAGAAGAAAGGACCCACATAAAAATTTGATTTCATGATTTAAGATCTTAGAAAATTACCCACAAAAAGAGGCCAACCCAGGAAGAAAGAAGGAAATAATAAAACTTAGAGCAGAAATCAACAAACCGGAATCCCATAAAACAATCCAAAAGATCAATGAAACCAAGAGTTGGTTCTTTGAAAAAATAAACAGGATCGACAAACCACTTGCAAGGCTCACAAAGAAATCAGAAATGAGAAGGGAAACATCGAAGCAGAAACCACAGAAATTCAAAGGATCATTAGAGATTACTTTGAGAGATATGCCACGAAGTGAAGCAAGAGAACCTAGAGGAAATATACAGATTCCTGGTAAAGATACCATACGAAAAGCAGCAAGATCAAAGAACTAAATTACATACAATGGAACATTCTTTAGATTTATAGAAGGTCTCTCATATGAAACTCTGCAGGTAGGAGGTCAATGGTGGGACATAGTTTAGAAACTTGATGAAATGAAGGCCTCATAAAGAATACCCAGCTAGACTCTCATTTAGATTTGAAGAAATAATACCCAACTTCATGGATAAAGAACAGTGAGGAACCTCATAGAGTCAAAATCAAGTCTTTAAAAGAAGGGCTAGAGGCGCTATTGTAAGGCATGACAACCCCACAAACACAACAAATTCTACAGAAAAGTGGCATAAAACCCCATGACAATTGTCTCCCTTTATGTCAATACACCAATTGAGAGATAAAGAGTGGCAAAATGGATTTAAAAAGTCTCAATCCAGCATCCTGCTACCTACAACAAACACATCTGAGTAGTTGCAACAAGAACAGACTCGAAGTCAAGGACTGTAAATCAATTCTTCAAACAAACAACTCCTTTCAAAAGGTCAGCATGGCCATACTGTATCTGACAACATAAATTTCAGGCTGAAAAGGGTTTTTAAAAAAGGACGTGTATTGTAACAGTGTATGACTGAAACCCAATCATGAATAACTTTGTAACTGTGTGTCTCACTGTGGTTCAGTTAATAAATAAATCTAAAAAAATTAAAATCCTTTGCAAAATTAAAAAAAGAGAGAGAATCTCAGTTAAATGTGTCCCAAGGCCTGTATGACTATTAAATATGCAGCTGCCACAGTTTCCTGTCTGAGGATGGCGTTGGTTACACTACTTTAGGGCACTACCCCTGAAGTTGGCTTGGGGTGGAGGAAGGCATGAAATCATTACAGCCAGGTTCCTCCTGACCTGAGTTTCTTTGATAAGGAATAACTGAGAATCCTCTGTCACACATTACATTATTCTGTCTTTATCTTCAAAGCTACTCTGCCTGAAGGGGAAGCTGTCAGGGCAAAGGAGAAGCTTCCTTAGCACAGAGCATATGGATGCTGTGTTTCACACGTGCAGTTAACATACTTAAAGGATAGAATCAGTCCCACTTATATGACTTTCTCAGTGTGGGCCTTGCTCAGAACAATCACTAGGAAAAAAATGAACTTCCGCATCAGTGTAATTCTGCACAAACCTCTCACAGCTTAAAACTCTAAATTGAACAAGAGAGTCTAGTATTTGAATCTTTGTATTGTTTGTGCAGTGTTTTCTAAACACTAACCAACAGTCTGGTGGAAAAGAATCTATTCCAATATCTGCTGGAAATTTTTAAAGGTCATTTTGACAGCAATTTTCACTTTTTTGTGCTGATTTTAGCACCTACCTGTCACATAAATGTAATGCCCCAGTAGTTACTTGACTCAAACTTGTTCCTTATGTCGTGCTCCTTTGTATTATAGGTTCTGCAAGGAAGTGCTCATACAGGCTTGCTCTTCATGTCTGTGTTCTCTCCCTGAACAAGTCTCTCACTTGCATGTCTTTCTTTGTTTGCCTACTTCTACTCTGGGAATCCTGTGTTCACTTCCAAATACATTTCTCCTCTTTCTCCCTGCCATGATTTCATAAGAAAAGTTTCCTTCCAATAAAACCACCAGAGAGAGAGAGAGAGAGAGAGAGAGAGAGAGCTCATAACACATGTAAAATGAGAATTCTAGATTTATTATAGATGATAGGCAGGAATATTGATTTATGAATAGACAGATGATAGATACATAAATAGATGATACATGAAACATGACTACGTTGATAAGTAGAAAGATAATATATAGATATATAATGATAGGTAAACAAATGGTGTAGTCTTTCTTTCGGCGGGCGGGGGGGGGGGGGTGCTGGGGGGTGGCCGGCGCGGGAGCGTCAGTGCAGATACAGTGGTGATTTACTCAGCCCTCCCCACCCAGAGGTCCCTCACTTCCTCCCAAATATAAATGTATTACTTTTTAAAATTTTTTTATTTTTTAAGTATTTTATTATATTAACATATGAGATACACAGTTACAAAGATGTTCATGTCCGGTTTTCGGGTCAACATTTTTCCAGCACCCATCCCCTCCACCAGTGCCCATTATTTCCCACCACCAGTGTCCCCCATCCCTCCCCCCTATCCCCTAGCCTCCCTAGCCTCCATGGAGAGTTCTTTATCTTTCTCTCTCTCTCTCTCTCTCTCTCTCTCTCTCTCTCTCTCTCTCTTCCTACTCTTACACACTCTGGATTGCAATGCATACATTTAGAGGTCATCATGTGTATCTTTTTTCCTGTATTCAATACTCAGTTCTAGGCTAGTATTATCACTTACATCAATTGTTAGCACACTGTTCCCTTCTCTGTCCCACCCAGAGCTCTGACTCCCAGGACGTTTGTGGTAGATTCTAATTTTGAAAAGACCTCCTGATCCATGTTTTGTCTGACCTTGGATATTGGTATCATAATATGTATAAATATGTATACATATAATATGATATATATGCATATATATATTCATGTCATGCAAATAAATGCAGTCATTCTATATCTGTCTTTTTTCCTTCTGGATAATTTCACTCAACATGATCCTCTCCATGTCCATCCATTTATAGGTAAATTTCATGACTTCATTTTCCTAACAGCTGCATAGTATTCCATTGTGTAGATGTACCAAAATTTCTTTATAGTCATCAATCCTCAGTCACTCTGGTTGTTTCCCAGATTCTGGCTATTGTGAATAGTGCTGTTATGAAAATAAAAGTGCAGATGGAGTTTCCGCTGTGTGTTTTTGGCTTCCCAGGGTATATTCCCAGGAGTGGTATGGCTGGGTCAAATGGAGAGCTAGCTGGGGAACATTATCAAATACTTACATAGAAAATAATCTGGGAAATAATTCTTTTTATGACAGTTTTGGGACCATGTGCTGACAAAACCCAGTCACCTGAAAGAATCTAGGATTAGCCAGGTATCTGTTTATGAGGAATAGTTACATAAGTAATAAAATCACTTAAGATATTATAATTGTATATCTCACGGTGGTATAATAAAAAAATTAAGAAATAAAAAATAAATTTGTGCATTTGTGAAAACTAAAAAATATTACTTAAGAGAAATGATAATGTGTTTAAATTTTAGAATTAAAAAAGACAGCTACCTTATGAATAGAACTAAAGAGTCTGCTGATATAAGTAATTTCTAAATGTCAACCCTGGTTGCATGACTATTGCAATATAAGATCATCAAAAACGCTGAATTTAGTTAAGTATATGAAGCTAAATTTGTTTATAAGAATTTTACTTTATTCTGGGATTATATTTCAATGTTGAGAAATGTTTTTATTAGCAAAATTTAAGAAGTTAGTTATTTGGAACTTAGTCCTATACTAAGTTCCTCCACACTCAGGGAGCTTCCTTTCTTTTCTCTTCTACTTTCAAAAAAAAAAAAAAGAATAAGAAGTTAGTAATTTGACACCCATTTATAAATTTCTCCAACAACCCTCTTATTTGCCAAACTTACCTTTAAGGTCCTGGTAATCTAAGAACTTATCATTCCTTTGTAAGCCAGTACTTTCATACATTTAAAATGATGTTTTAGGGGGGACACCTTTGTCTTACTTTTCCTCACTGAAAGTGTCTATTTACTTGCTAAAGTTCAGACTTTCACTTCCTCCAAGAAGTATTCTCATAGTCACACCCTTCAGGGTGCTAATCTTTCTATATAGTCACAGCTATATCGAGTGCACATTTTTATTTTAGCATTTATGCTATCATTGAGGATGTTGTTGCACATTTTCTTCACCAAGAAATAATCAAACCTTGATGAAGGTGAGATAGAAATCTGTTTCTTATTCTCGTAACCTTGGGTCCCACCAGAGTGGAATCAATCAGTGCCCAGCAGAACAAACAGGAACTGTATGTGATTTTTGAAGAGATTGTGATAGGGATTGCTTACATTGGTATTAGAAAAGCCCTAGTAATAGTACAAAAGTTTAATTCTAGGAATAATAGGGACTTCATGACAACCACATCTGGAACCTGGGCAGGGAGATTGGTGTAGAGAGGGCATCTGGCAGAAAGTGATACCGATTCAGGAACAACTACTTGGATACAGTGATAATCATAGTTAAAGAACTGAACAATACCAGAGCTTTCCTTGTGTCTCAAGTATCTTGAAGAGACTATCCATTAGATTGAACCTAATCAGGAAGCAGGGATCAAGAGTGCCTAATGATATTTCGGTGGGTTAGCCAAAATCAGAGCAAGAATTAAAGAGTGGCAAGTTAGCTGAGGGGCAATGGAAGATCATCAGCTAATGTTTGTAATAAATGGCTGTGTTTCCAGGAAGGTCATTGGATCATGTAAATATGCTTAGAGTGACAATGTAATGATGAAGATAATGACAGTAAAAACTATGATGGCACTGCCCATGGTGATTTTATGTAATGCTGCTGCTGAGATGGTAGTGATCATAGTGACTATGACTAAAATTTATTGAATAGCACCCGGGAGACATTGAGCTAAACACTTCATAAACTTCTTATTGTTCGATCCTCATTATCCTATAAGACAGATATCATTTTATTTCTGTGTTAGGTGCAGGATATGGAGCTTAGGAAGGTCAGATGACTTGCTAATAGTCACGTATCTTAAGTATGCTGAAGCTAAGCTATTTCCAGTCTAAGTGTCTGACTCCAGAACCCAAGCATTCATGCTTGCACCATACTGATTCACTTTGGGGCCGTTTACAGCAGTTAGCACATAGTGCAATTTCCCTATTCTATATTAGTATTAGTTCCATTAATCAAGACCTCAATTCTCTTTTTATCTTATTCCTTCAAGATGTATTTTCTACTATTTCAACCCACAAAGCATATTTCATCTCAGCAAGGCTAAATGTCCATTAAATATTACTTCCCCCTGATTTGGGGGTTATCTGTTTTTAATTAATTCTCTCCCCTCCCTCTATGTAAAAATCCTAATTAATTAAAACTCAAGTAAAGAACCAGAGAAGTAGAACAGGGCTTAAGGCACAGGACATGAATGTGGCTGACTCTGTTTTGATCCCCTGGAAGACATGGTCCTTGGAATATTTCTGAGAAGATCTGGAAGCCCCAGGGACCTTCTAGTATTAATGTGGAGACCCTGAACACTGCTGGGTAGTTCTAGAGGCCCAGGACACCCTCTTGCTTAAATGGTCCACGTGTTCCCAGCATCACAGGATCCAAGCACTGTTGTATATATCCCTAAGGACCCTCCTAGTGGAGTCCAGTTGCCTGAGAATTGGTGAAACGGAGACCTCCTGGACTTTCTGAGCACCACTTCTGGAGACCCCCTCCCAATCGCTCTCTTCTTCCCTTTCCTGCTCCAAGATACAAACTCATTATCTGACACTCATTTGAAAGTGTCTGAATATTTACTAAAAAGCTTGAACCTCACATTTAACATTATGATTACTAAAATTCTAACTTTACCTGCCTACTAAACCTAACTTCGTGAGACTAATTACTTTTTTTGTTTGTTCATTTGTTTGTTTTCAAATCATACCCTAGCATTGCCCAGGGATTAATCCTGGCTCTGTTCTCAGAGATCACTCTTGGTAAGCTTGGGGGCCATATTGGATGTCAGAGATCAAACCCAGGTCAAGCACAAGCAAGGCATGTACCTACCAGCTATGCCATGCTATACCATTCTATTTTTTTATATTTTAATAGTTGGACTGTTGCTCCGGTCCCTAATTACACTTTGTTTCTTCTCTTTTTTTACATCTTACTTATAGTAGCAAATAAAATATTTGTGCATATATATGATAAACAATTGAACTTAAAATCCTTTTATTTATGGACTGTTTTCACATTACAATGAAAATTGTCATTTCTGGTTTTTTCATCACAGAAAACATCAGGAATCACAAATTGACAGAAATATCCCATTTTACCTTGAAATAACATGTAAATATAGCCCCAGATTCCTGTTTCTCTCCGAAGACGTCTAGAAGGGCTGGGAAATTCTGCCAAGTCAAGAAGGTAATATGGCAGGTTCTTCTGGTCAGCTGAGCTTGCAGAGTCAGAAGCAAGAGGAAGACCCTTGTGCTTCTCCACATGATGGAGCAATGTGAAGACCCTGCCTGACTGGAGATGCACCGTGTCCTGTTCAGCAGGAGCTGTTGTTGATATCTTTATTCTGCACTTAAAATCAACATGACCTGTAACTTTTATAAATAAATCAAGAAAGAATGTGATATTTTATATAGAGTTTGGTGGGCCATAGGTGACATTCAGCTCACAGAAAATTTATTTTAGTTCTCAAAAAATAAATGTTTCACTTGATCACTTGATCACTTGAATCCTGTTATTCATCGATTTGCTCGAGCGGGTGCCAGTAACATTTCCATTGGACCCTATCACGTGCCAGTGTAGCCCAATGGCATCTGGTTGATTCAGGAATATGAAGATCCTCAAACCATTCCTTCAGGGCCTTAACAAGGAAGTCTGACCATCTTGTAGGTGGGCGGCCACGTGATCTTTTGACATCCTGTGGGATCCAGTCGGTAATGGCTCTAGTCCAGCGGTTGTCTCCAAATCACATTACATGTCCAGCCCATCTGATTTTCGAAGCCTTGGCAAACGAGACAGGGTCCCTGATTCTGGAATAGCGACGGAGGTCAGAACTCCGAATTCCTTCTCTCACTTGAGTGAGACGTGATATTCCAAGCATAGCTCTTTCTATTCCTCTATGGGAGACCCGAATAGCATTCTCATCCTGCTTTCGTAGGGCCCAGGTCTCTGAGGCATATGTTAATGCAGGGAGAAAGGTGGAGTCGAAGAGATGTGCCCGGAGCCGGAGGTTCTTTGTCCTTTTAGCTATTTCTTCGATGCCTTTGAAGGCATTCCATGCCGCTCTCTTCCTCCTGCGCAGCTCAGGTTTTAGGTCATTCATCATGTTGACTTCTCGACCTAGGTACAAATAACTGCTGCATTCAGAGATGTTTGTTCCATTGAGAGTGAATGGGGCCTCAGGAACTAGTTCATTTTTCATGAAATTAGTTGTTAGCCTTAAAAACACAGGATATTACACATGTATGTATTTACTAAAACCAAAACACATTTTTGTCAATATTGAACTTGGTAATTTTTTCTCATGCAGTCCACCATGAGCCACCAGGCAGTCTTCACCACTCCCTCACACCTCAGCTTCCCTTATTTATAGTGCCGCATTCTTTGTAAGCATTTTTATCCTTGACTATAAGCAGATCACCCTCTGCAGGTGTAGAAAGGTTGAAAGTCACCGGTCCACCGCCTTGGTGATAACTGCCAGTGCATGGACCTGTGTGTGGCGCAGGTGCCAGTCTGCAAGGGTAAAAAGCTTCAGTAACTCTTGCTTGAATAAATAAAATAAAAAATTGTTTTTAGAACAGCAGAAACTGTATAGAATTAATTTTATAGCATTTCTTTTGGGAAGATACCAAAATTAATCAACAAACCTACTAAGTAAGAATTTTAGCATAGTTAGAGGCTTGCATTTCTAATAATGGCCTAGAACCAAGTCTCAGAAATCATTTAATAGCACCTCTAGCTATCAGAGCCTAAATTACTATCTTTCTGTTAATTCACAAAGAAGTGGAGCAGGAATACTACCCTTATTTTATTTTTGGGGGTCACACCCAGCAATGCTCTGAGGTTACTGCTGGCTCTTTGCTCAGGAATTAACTCCTGGCAATGCTTGGGGAACATATGGGATGCCAGGGATCAAACCCGGGTCAGCCGTGTACTAGGCAAACTCCCTCCCTGCTGTGCTGGACCCACTATCCTTATTTTAAAGATAAGACTGAGAATCAGTGACCTCTGCCGATCCAGGTCACTCAGCAAGGCAATGTCAATTGCTTTGGGTCTCAGATGATTTCTTCACAAACTATATTGTTATTTATTTATATTTTTATTTGCATAAATTAATGTATTGCTTTATATAGTAATGCTCACTTTTCTGTTCTATTTTAATAAAAACTTATATAATTTTCCACAGACTGCAATCTCAAATATATTGTGGAGGGGTCTTCATATGTACATGCTATTTTTTCTCTCCTCTCTTTCGTCCTCTCATTCCTTAACTTACCTACAAAGAATGGTGATGCCTTCAGAATAAGGCCCAGGAGAATTTTGGTTAATTGCCAGTGGAAAATAGCTATTTTCTGTGGGTTTTTGTTTATTCTTTTAGTGTAGTCTGTTCTAGAGGGTGAGTACTCTTCAACCAAGCCCTTTCACTCAATGAACAAAGTGGGGAGGGAAGGGAAGAGGAGGAGAGTAGAGGGAAGGGGAAGGGAGAAGGAGCTTCCCTTCTCTTTCGAGAAGAGAAGGGAAGGGAAAAGAAGAAAAGAGGATAGGGGAGGCGAGGAGAAGAGAGGATCGGAGAGAAGAGAGAAGAGTAAAAAGGAAAGGGAAGGAAGAGGACAAAGGAGAGAAAAGTTAAGATGGGAGAGGAGGGAAAGGGGGGAGAAGAGGGAATAGATGAAGGGAGGTGAAGAGAAAGGAAGAGAGAAAAGAGTAGACAGGCGAGGAGGGGAAAGTATGAAAGGAAGAGAGGGAAGGAAAGGGAAAGCGTGAATGGAGGGGAAGGCTAGGAAAGGGAAGTAAGAACCACAGGGACCCCAGACTTCTAGGTTAGAACAGAGGGGACTTAGGTGTATCATGCTACCAATCGACTATGTATCCCCCTTTCTCCATTCACTCTGCAGCTTTCAAAGGCCCTGGTGAAGAAGCAGCAAAGTCATGTGCAAGGTGAACATGGCCACAAGGCGAATTTAGAAACTAAGTGAAGCTAGAGGTGAAGCATACCTTCACAACGCTGCCCCATTAAGAACAAAATTATGCACCAGCCCTGGTTGAAAAGTATTATTTTTTGGTACATTCATCAACGACTGTAAATTTCTTTCTATAATTGCCTAAAATCCATTTTGATATTTTAGAAATACTGGGTTTTATTTAGAAAGTGAGAGCAAAAGTTAAAAATGAGCAGAAATTGCCAGGGAATGAAGAAAAAAGCTGAAACTGATCTAAAAGAGATCGAAAAGAGATGAGGAACTGATCTAAAAGAGATCGAAAAGAGATGAGGCCAGTAGTGGGGCTTTCCCCTTCTTGTGTGTTTGCACTGGTGGGGCTCCTGGATGCTCTGACAGCACCCGGGAGGGTAAGCGTCAGCTGATAAGAGAGAACTGTCAATGGGGTTCCCAGCAGGAATTCTCTGTGTTATGTGACACTGTACTTCCCGGATCCTGGACCATGCATCTTCCATACAACCCAGCCTAGGCTGGGCCACCCTTCTGCTCCGGAAGGATAATGCTGACTTCAGCCTGTAAGCAGGATTGGGACACCTGCACAGCCTCTGAGCCTCACACCCCACATTTAGAGACTTTGAGTTTAGTGTCCTGCTCTATCAGTTCTTAATACTTTATGAACTTGGGGACCGGTCTTTGTTTCCCTCAAGTCTCACAAATCACAAATGATGTAGAGAAACCTGAGCATAGAGGTCTCTTAGGTCATATGCAAACGGAAAAAAAGCCTTAGGTGCAGCCCAATCTTTCCCAAAATTATTGGGGCTTTTAAAATTCCTTTCTGTTTACTGCATAACCATGGGAGCTGTACCTTTTAGAAGATACAATATGAAAATGAGACATACAATATGAAAATGAGACCTGCTCTATTTCAGAGAAAATTTCTGAAATGAGCATGATATAGGAAGATGCAATTCAAGGTTTCTAAAGTTAATGTGTTTTGACAAGTCCATGGTGACATAGAAACAATAGAACCGTAGAACAATGGTTACATAGAAACCTCAGTTCCCATGCGAGTGGGAAGAGGGTTTGGAGATTTGAACCACCTCAAATCCAAGTGTGTACTCCCTAACTCACTCCCCAGACTCTGTGAGTCACAGACACAATGCACCAAACTGTAAGTGGAGAGGATAGAATCAGAATAGTTATATGAGACCTCAAAATGTGAATGGTTGATTTGCCTGCTACTTCAAACATTTTTGGACATGTCTGTTCTGGACTCTTAGACCATGGCCACCTCTCAGATGGAAGGCAGCTCTGTTTCCATCACAAGCAGGCTGTGAAGAAACACTAAAAATCTATTAAGGTTTCCATCTGCCTGTACCGAAAGTGGGCTCTCTTTCAGGGATTGCTCAATCTGATTTCCACCCTGCTGATAACTTTCCATCAGCTGTCTAAGGGCATCAACTCTTTCTACCCCCTTAGTTTCTAACTCAGTCATGAGCTCTGCATTCCTAGACACCTTCACAGGGTCATATTTTCCATGCATTGAGACATTTTTCTGAGAGCTGACCCAGCACAGAGACTGTAATGTAGAACAAAGATCTTTGCAAGCATCAACTGATCACACAGCGATCCCAGGGTCTGCTCATCTTCCCAACACAATGTTCATTCTCATCTTTGTCTGAACTCTGCTAGCCTCAAAAACTGATTCCTCGAATCATGTCACGTCACAATCAAGTCATGTCACTTCAACACTTATAAAATGATGGTATTGATTAAAAACACATGCAAAGATCAATGGAACAGAACAGAAAGTCCAGAAATAAATCTACACATCCATGATCAATAAAGTTATGGCAAAGGAGCTAAGAATGTACATTGGGGGAAAGAATAGACACATACAAAAGAATAAAATCAAACAACTAATTTTACTTTCATTGAATCACTGTGAGATTCACAGTTACATGGCTATTCGTGATCAGTCTTCAGTTATACAATGTTCTAACACCCATCACTCCACCAGTGTACATTTTCCACCACAAATGTCCCCCATTTCCCCTCCTGCTGTCCCCTCCCAGACTGTGTATAAGGTAAGCACTTTTCCTTCTCTGTCTCCTGTCTCTGTCTCTGTCTCTGTCTCTCTCACATTTTGTTTACTCTGGTTTGCAGTATAGATACTGAGAGGTTATCATGTTTGTTCCTTTATATGCTTTTGGCAGTTCTTATCCAAAATGATTATTTTATCTTACCAAAAAACAACTCTAAATAAATGCTTGAAATAAGACATGAAATAATAAAAATTTAGAAGAAACCTTATCTAATAATCTCTTTTGACTTTCTTTTGGGGCCGCATCTGATAGTCCTTAGGGGCTTCTCCTGGTATATGATTGGGGATCACCCACCGTGCTACTGGGGGTAACAAATGATGCCAGAGATTGAACTTAGTTCCCAATCTCTCTGGTCCATGCAGTACTTTCCTAGCAGAGGTCTTAGAAATGAGATTTTTAATTTGACATCACAAGCAATAACAATATTAGTAAAAGCAAGTAATAATCAATTAAATATATTCTTCACAGCAAAGTAAATCATTACCAAAATGAAAAGTTTGTGCTGGAGATATAACACAGTGGATAGGAAGTTAACCTTGCAAGGGGTGACCTGGGTTCAATCTCTGGCATTCCATATGGTCCCCTGATTGTGCCAGGAGTGATCCCTGAGTATTGAGCTAGGAGGAAGCCCTACAAACCACCAAGTATGTGGAAGGAAGGAAGGGAAGAAGGAAGGAGAGAGGGAAGAAGGGAAAGTAGGTAAAAGAAAATGTTCTTGCATCTGACCTGATTTCTATCCCTAGTACCACATATGACCCCCGAAGCACTGCCAGGAATGATCTTTAGGCACAGAGTTAGGAGTAATACCTGAATACAGTCAGGTATGGCCCAAACTTTAAAAGGCCACCTTTTTATTGAAAAATAAGTGCAAAGGATATAGGAGTTAGTGTTCAGAATACCTGAAAGTCTGGTATAATTCAACAGCAAAACAATAAAAATGAAACAATAAAAAACCTACACAAATCCAAATAATCCAGTTTTTAAATGGACATAAAATCTTTATTTTATTTTTTAAATTAAACATTTTATTATACCACCGTGAGATATACAATTACAACGTTGTTCCTGTTTAGAGGTTTCGGTCACATAGTATTCCAGCACCTGCCCTCCACCAGTGCCCATTTCCCACCACCAATGTCCCCAATTCCCTCCCCCCCCCCATAGCCTGCCTAAATGACAGGCTCTTTATCTCTCCTCTTTCTCCCTCTCTCTCCCTTCCTTCTCCTACACATTGTGGGTTGCACTACATACACTTGAAAGCCATCATGTGCATTTTTTTGCCTGTATTTAATGCTCAGTTCTATGTTGGTATCAACCCTTTCGACATTTATTCACACATGTTCCCTTCTCTGTCTTACCTAACCTCTGACTCCCTCACGTTTGCGGTAATTTCCACTTTTTGGTACGGCCACCTGATATATTTATGTCATGCAAATAAATGCAGTCATTCTATGTCTCTCTCTTTCCTTCTGACTAATTTCACTCAACATGATCCTTTCCATGTCCATCCATTAATAGGCAAATTTCATAACTTCATTTTTCCTAACAGCTGCATAGTATTCCATTGTGTAGATGTACCACAGTTTCTTTATCCAGTCATCAGTTCTCGGGCATACTGGTTGTTTCCAGGTTCTGGCTATTGTGAATAGTGCTGCTATGAAAATAAAAGTACGGATTGTGTTTCCGCTGTGTGCTTTTGGCTTCCCAGGGTATATTCCCAGGAGTGGTATGGCTGGGTCAAAAGGGAGCTCAATTTCTAGTCTTTGGAGGGATGTCCATATTGTTTTCCAGAAAGGTTGTACAAGTCGACATTCCCACCAACAATGTATGAGAGTCCCCTTTTCCCACATCCACGCCAGCACTTGTTGCTTTTACCCTTTTTATATGGGCCAGTCTCTGTTGTGTGAGGTGATATCTCATTGTTGTTTTGATTTGCATCTCTCTGATGATTAGTGATGATGAGCATTTTTTCATATGCCTTTTGGCCATTCGAATTTCTTCCCTTCTCAAAGTTTCTGTTCGTCTCTTCTCCCCATTTTTATGGGGTTGGCTGTTTTCTTCTTACATAGCTGTACCAGTGCCTGATATATCCTGGATATTAACCACTTATCAGGTGGGTATTGGGTGAATATTCTTTCCCATTCTGTGGACTGTCTTTCTATCTTGGTCACTGTTTCTTTCGAGGTGCAGAAGCTCTTTAGTTTCATGTAGTCCCTTATGTTTATCTTTTCTTCTAGTTGCTTTGTTAATGGTGTTTCACCTTTGAAGATGCCTTTAGCTTCAATATCGTGGAAGGTTTTTCCTATATTTTCTTCAATGTACTTTATGGATTCAGGTCTGATATTGAGATCTTTAATCCATTTTGATCTGATTTTTGTGCAAGGTGTTAGACACAGGTCCAAATTCATTTTTTTACATGTAGCTGAATGGACATAAAATCTTAATAGACATTTCCTAAGGATATATGCAATTGGTCAAAGGTACTCAATATCACTACTTAGAGAAATGCAAGCTAAAACTACAATGAGATATTACCTATGGAAATTATTTATCAAAAATATATGAAATAACAAGCAGTATTGTGGAAAAAGGGCATCCTTTTGTACTATTAGTAGGAATACAAATTTTTATGATCCTTACAGAAAATAGTATGAAATGTTAGAAAGAGAAGTACATATGGTTCAGAAATTGTAGCTCTGAACATCTATTTAACGAACATATATTTCTTTCCTGTGTTCATTACCTAACCTGAGGGAATGGTTTGAGGCTCTTTATGTTCCTGGAGCAAGCAGATGCCTTTGGGCTCTACTAGCATGAGATAGGACATATCGAGATGTTACTGGGGCCTGCTGGAGCAAATCAATGATGAAAGGGAAGACGGTGTTCATTACAAGCATTTACAAGTAACATCAATGTATGAAAAAAACTCCACTATTTATCAATATATAAGTAGTTTTCATATTGGAAACATAAAATATAGTGCATACAAACATCTACATATACGTGCTTATATCTGTATCTTTGTGGGTATATGTACACAATGAAATATTTTTCAGCCATTAAAATAAGACAAATGAAGTATTACCATTGTGATAGCATGAACCTCTAGGGTCCATGAATTGCTAATGAAATAAATAAGACAGAAAAAATACTATATAATCTCCCATATATAGGATATAAACATATACATAGGATATAATCACATATATATACATCACACATATATATAGGATATAAGCAAAACAAAATTTAAACTCTTAGATGTGGAGAACAGACTGACTTTTTGCCAGAAGTAGGAAGTTGGACAAAATGAATAAATGGTGTTAAGAAAAAAAATAAATTTTAAAGCGCAAGGGAGTTGTATCTTATACCTTTTTTCTTATAGCTTTCTGTGATAGACATGATCTCTCTGGCATTTATGAAATTATAAGCATATTCATTTTATTATACACTATAGACATAATATTATGCATATTTGGTAAAACAGTCATAATATTGAAAGTCATTTGAAAAAGTTCTCTCTTCACAAATTTCAAGTAAAAGAAAATAGTAAAGTATGGGCCCTAGAGATAGTATAGCAGGTAAGGAATTTGCCTTTCAGGCTACTGGCCAGGTTTGACTGCCTGGTACCTCAAACGGTTCCCCAAGTCCTGCCAGGATTGACCCCTGAGTACAGAGCCAGGAGCAAGCCATAAGCTCAACCGTGTATGGCTCCAAAACAGACAAATGAGAAAGAAAGAAAATAGTGAAACTGAGTAAAAATGAGCTTAAGGTGTTGATAAACAGTGTTCTTAAAATGCTGGAAGTCAATCCAAATGTGGAAAATAATTTCAAAAGTTTCATAGTTAAAGTTAAGTGAAAATAGATATTTAATATTAAAATGAATATTAACTGAAATTCATAGTTCAGTGAAAATAGACATTTAAAATACCACATAAAACTTCCCACCCTTCAGTGGGGAAGTCACATCTACTGGTGATCCAAGGCATCTTATTTTTTCTAGCTTCATGAACACTGTCGTTTATCATGAAACATTAATTATGTCTCCTTTTTAGCAGCACTGTGTGCACCCTCCATTTGGAATGTGTTTTCCCTCTCCTCCCCCTTACTTGTCCACTGAAGCCTTGCCCAAATTAAATGTCTCCTGATCTTTGAAGCCGGCCCCAATCCCTTAACTCAAAATCCAATTTCATGTACATTCCTCAAGTCTGGGGTCTCTTTAAAGCAAATTTTAGAATAATTGCTTGAGTACAGGTTGTTTATTTTGACAGACCTGGGAGGTGGAAAAAGTAAGCAGAAAGGAAGTGAGTTCATGAACAGTGGACAGGAAGGACTTTGACTTCTGGGCCCATCTGAGAAGTGGTAGTGAATGAGGAAGGTTGCGGGAGGACCTTGGATCCGGGTATTGAGCACTCATAAATTCTTCAGTCTACTGAGGAGTCTTCATAGCTCTGGAGAAGCTGTGTTTAGCCTGTACTCTGCCAGGGGCAGAGTTTTATCCACAGCAAATGCATTTTAATACAGGCCCAAGGGGAAACCTGTTGTATCCCACCAGTGACTGAAGAAGTTTTTTGGTGAAGAGTACTCTTTTCTCCTGGATTCTTGAAGAGTCCTTTTAGATATTCTCCGGAAACCCCCACAATGCACAATCCCCAGGGGTATCACCATTTCTGTGCATTGGAAGAATTATAGGGAAGGTTCTTTTATCCATTCTATCTGATGTTCTTGCTGCTCTGAGATGCCTCTGCTCAGATTAGGCAACTGTCTGTATTTTGATTAGCTTCTTCTCTAAAAATCTCCCAGGTCTAGAACAAGAGACACTACCAGCTTCTCTGAATCTGGCAGGATCCTGAACCTAATTGTTGCTCTAATAATACCTTTTGCTTCTTTTGAAAAAGATTAAATGCACCATGTGATTTTTTAAATAAAACTCACTTTTACAAATGTAGGTCAAAATTACTCAGGAGAGAGAGGAATGAGACAGGAAATCCTGAGGAAGGAGTATTGTATGAATCTTGCATGATTTGATGAGGTCCTATGCAAGCTAAAGGAAGAGGCAAGTTAAAATGACACACTTATTTTGAAAACAGAAGGTAGAAAAAAAGTTTATGGAGAGACTTTGGGCTACCACTGAGAGGTAGGGAGAACCCAGCACCTAAAATTAAAAATAACATATAAGGAAAAATTGTATATTAGATTGATGCTTTGCAAAAGGGAAAATTTTTCTAAGTGACTTTTGTAAAGACATACACCAAAGTAAAAGACTAAATTATAATTGGTTAGGAGGTATTTTTTAGAGGAATCCAAGTTAACTTAATAAGACAATTTATCTTTTTGGTGATCCAAAAGGATTAGGGGCTGGAGCCATAGTCCAGCCGGTAGGGAATTTGCCTTGTATGCGGTCAGACCCTGGTTCTATCTCCAGCATCCCATATGGTCCCTTGAGCACCACCTGGAGTAATTCCTGAGTACAGAGCCAGGAGTAGCCCCTGAACATTGCCAGGCGTGACCCAAAAAAAGAAAAAAAAAATCCAAAAGAATTAAATGACTTTTTAAAAACCACATAAGTTGGGTTAGACCAAAGAAATGAAATCAGCTGACTATAATCACTTGAATAACTTGAATTCCCGTTGATCATCGGTTTGCTCCAGTGGGACCAGTAACATCTCAATATATCCTGTCACAAGCGAGATAGCCCAAGGGCATCTGCCTGCTCCAGGAACATAAGGAGCCTCAAACCATTCCATCAGTCATGGGAATGAGGTTTACAATTGTTCAATTGTTAATTGAAGCTGATTACAATACAAAAAGAAATGTACAGACTGTAGTAATCTAGAACCCTCAAGGGGAAGCTCCTTCTTAGCCACAACTGACTGCTGACTACTATTTGTGATTTTAAAGGGTTCATTTAAAAAAAAACCTTTGGTTGGGGCCCCCGGGTGGGCGTGGTGGCCTGCGGCGCCGGCCGCCGGCCGGGTTCGTCCCGGCTCCCATAGGTCCCCGGCCCGCCGGGAGTTTCCTGAGTGCGAGCCAGGAGAAGCCCCTGAGCATTTGCGTTTGCGTTTCCCAACTTTTTAATCATTGACCATTAACTGGATACGTTGTGAATGAGAAAGTATTTGTGGGAAATTGAGCTGGAGAATGAAGAGGAATGGAGAAGGGGTGACTTACCCTCATGGAGTCAGAACTCTCAAATGACTTCTGCTAGTCTCCTCCAGGAAAGTAGACTGACTCATTCAGGGTCCACTCTGCAAAGCCTGGGTTCCAACTGATGCTGTTCAGTTTACCTTGGACATTAAAGTAAAACTCAGTCATACCAGGACATGTCCCTTGAACATACTGTCCCTGGTGTTCCCCTTCTCTCTCGATAAGAATGCAAACTCTCAATGGTAGGTATATTCCCTGCTCGCCACATGGGAAATTGTAGGTGCCCCATAAATATTTGCTTAGTACTAGAACTCTGCCCCATGCTTTATACTGGGCATGAGATTCCTTTGGTGGAAGATTGGAATAAGTTAATGAATGAGGTTTTGTCTGAAACCTCATTCATTAACAAAGCAAACGAATCCTAAGAGTCCAGAATTGGGAATATTCAGTCTTCCTGATCTACCAATCACACCCACACATCACTACAAAAATTACCAAGTTTTTGCCTTGTGCAGAATTCTGGGAAAAAAAAATATTCTGCTCTTCTGCAGTAATCCTGTTGTGTAGGTGCTATCTGCCTAATGAACCTTGATGTTATTTTAACAGTTCCTACTATTTAGTCTAATTTCCTGGACTCCTCCTTGCATCACTTTCCCCCTGCATATACATACACCTGTAGTGGCCACTTAGCACTGTCTCCTACTGGCCTCTTGATTAATTCTTTGCAGGTATAATTCGACAATTATCATGCCTACCATTAGTCATCTCTCCTCTGGGCTGTACAAATTTAGATCTCCTGATAGCAATGAATCATGGAACAAAGTGTTCATTTGCATTATGCGCCAGCTCTTTCAATCAAACTCTGTTTTTATAACACCTCATTGCAAGTCTCCTTAACATCTCTCTGTTCTGAACATTAAATCCAAGACTCTAGTGACACTGGGGCTTTCCCCACCCCCACCCACTTCCCCTTGTTCCCTGAGCTTGAGGTTTCCAGCACCTGAAAGAGGGTTGCTGAAGTCCCCATTTGCCCCATTTGTCCGAGTGGGGAAGCAGATCAAGACCCACTAGATGGCTGACAAAAATTGATAATAATGAGCCAATTTACATGGAAGAGACTCATTACCAAGCTAGTCACCAGTGTGCTGAATTGCTGGATTTATGCCAATAAATTGGATCTCCTACAGTGAGCATTTTTTCACCAGCTTGCAGAAAATCTCTATAGCTTAAAAATATTTCAGGAAAATTATCCTTACAATATAAAAGGATAGTGAGTCTACAGTTATTTAAGTATATTTCTGGTCATGGAGGGGCTGCATTTTGGGTACTGAAGATGTTCACAGATATTTTCATTATTTTCTATAATTCAGTTTAATTGCATTGAGACAAGGTTGTGACTGCTTTCCAGAAGGCTTCCCAAAATGCCTGTTTAATATTCAACTGCAGTAATCCCAAGCAATACAATGATAATTCATATGGAGGTGAAATGCTCATCATTTGCTGTTTGTAATGCAATGTCCAGTCCTTGGAATCCCAAAATATCATGTACTAGTATGTAATTACATAAACTGGGCAGACAAGGAGACAGAGTAATTGAATTTTAACCTAAGTGGGAAAAAAATCTTTACTGAAAACCTTTGTATTTCATTAAAAACATTTTTATCAGAAGATGCCATGCCCCGTTCAGGGTGCTGTAACCAAGTACAAGAGTTTTAAGAACTTGCTTGCTGATTTGTAGATAACTGTCTTATTTCTTTGTTCTTCATGTCAGAAGGGGTGAGGGAGCTCTCTAGTGTATTTTACAAGAATATAATCGCAGTCACTGGATAGAGCCTGCCATTATTTTTTTTAAATTTTTTTATTATACCACCGTGAAACATACAATTACAAAGGTGTTCATAATTGGTTCTTGGTAAAACAGTATACCAGCACCCATCCCTCCACCAGTGCCCCATTTCCACCACCAATGTACTCACCCCCCCACCCCACCCCCATGCTGCCTTAATAGCAGACAGCCCCCGTTCCACTCTTTCTCTCTCTGTCTCTCTCTCTCTGTCTCTGCATCTCTCTCCCTCTTATTTTACACATTGTAGAGCCTGCCATTATTAAGATAGTGATAATGCTACTAACTTCTTAGTACCATTTCCTGAAGGCATTAGAACTTATGAATGTGTGGAGGACGCAAACATCAGTCCATAGCAGGTTCTGGTTGTTGGCTGGGATGACCACAGGCAGTACACCCTCATTAATTCTCTACTTTGCTCATTGTCTCTCTGTGTATAAACACTGTTTCAAGAAACTAGAATCAAAGTGCAGTGATGCCAGTCTTGAGAATGAGTTTAGATGAGGCTACCATTCCGTCTCTAGTTAGCAGTTTTAATAAAACAGAACGCCTGAAATGCATCAGGAATGCTTGGAACTAAAATAATTGTCCCTTCTTCATGTATTAAAAAATTCATAACCTAATCAAAGTGCCAAGGATCACTGTTCTCTTAAATTGACAGTTGCTTTCTTTGGGCAAAGATATGTCTGGCATCATGCAGAATTTGGTCTCACCTGTGAAAGTGATGGGAACAGAATTAATGGTGCATATTTGGGGCAGATTATAGGACAGTGGAAGGTGGGCTGATAGTGAACAACAAAGCCTACAGGTGGCAGAAGCACCACCCATGGGCGTCATAAGATGCTCTCCAGTGAGTGTCATTCTCCTGAAAACACTCTCCTTGCATTGGGATTTTGTGTAGGTCTTATCTTCTCTTCTTGGCCCTCAGCGACTCAGAAGAGAGGCTTCTTTCTGTCTGTATGTGCATATAATCAATTTATGACATGCTAGTGCAGATGATTTAGATACATGGACTTGGAGCCCTGTAGTACTGGGTTTGGGCCAAGTTTATCCTCTTCCTTTGGCTGAAATTATTTCTATTTTCCATTTACTTATCTGCAAGCTGAAAATAATCATGTCTCATTGCAGGGTTAGCAAGCTAATACAGGAGCACCCAACAATTAAAACTGGCAAAGTGGAGGGGGAGTGTTGGAGAAATAGTCTAGTGGGTGGGGCATTTTCCTCCCACAGCTGACCCCAGTTCAATCCCTGGAATCCCATATGGTTCCCAGAGCCCACAATGAGTGATCCCTAAGCACAGATCCATGAGTAATCCCTGAGCAATACCAGGTGTGGCCCAAAAAAACAAAAAAAGAAGGAGGAGGAGAAGGGGAAGAAAAAGGAGGAGGAGAAGGGGAAGAAGGAGGGAAGGAGGAAGGACGGAAGGAGGGGAGGGGAGGGAGGGAGGGAGGGAGGAGGGAGGGAGGGAGGGAGGGAGGGAGGAGGAAGGAAGGAAGGAAGGAAGGAAGGAAGGAAGGAGGGAGGGAGGGAGGGAGGGAGGGAGGGAGGGAGGGAGGGAAGGAAGGAAGGAAGGAAGGAAGGAAGGAAGGAGGAGGGAGGAGGGAGGGAGGGAGGGAGGAAGGAAGGAAGGAAGGAAGGAAGGAAGGAAGGAAGGAAGGAAGGAAGGAAGGAAGGAAGGAAGGAAGGAAGGAAGGAAGGGAGGGAGGAAGGAAGGAAGGAAGGAAGGAAGGAAGGAAGGAAGGAAGGAAGGAAGGAAGGAAGGAAGGAAGGAAGGAAGGGAGGGAGGGGGGGGAGGAAGGGGGGGGGGGGGGGGGGGGGGGGGGGGGGGGGGGGGGGGGGGGGGGGGGGGGGGGGGGGGGGGGGGAGGGGGGAGGAAGGAAGGAAGGAAGGAAGGAAGGAAGGAAGGAAGGAAGGAAGGAAGGAAGGAAGGAAGGAAGGAAGGAAGGAAGGAAGGAAGGAAGGAAGGAAGGAAGGAAGGAAGGAAGGAAGGAAGGAAGGAAGGAAGGAAGGAAGGAAGGAAGGAAGGAAGGAAGGAAGGAAGGAAGGAAGGAAGGAAGGAAGGAAGGAAGGACGGACCTCGATTTTGTGAACTCAAGAGAGCTTTTAGTGCAGAGCACATGCTTCCCATGACAGAGACTCAGGTTATATCTCTGGATCCACATAGTTCCCTAAGCACATCCAAGAGCAACCACCCACATTATGGCATACTGAACTGGGAGTAGATCCTGAGACCCACTGGGTGTGTCTTAAAATAGAATAGCATTTAAAAACTAATAATGACAAGAGAAATAATATAGAGGTTTAGGTGTTCACATTGTACATGGTGAACCCCAAATCAATCCGTGGTAACTGAATATGATTCCCTAAGCACTACTAAGAGTGACCCCTGATCACAGAGCTATGAGTAATCTCTCAGTACTTGCAGGTATGGCCTAGAACCAATAATAATTATAATAATACACACTTTAGCTTAGGTTTAATACCCTGCACCATACACGGCCCCCAAGCATTGCCAGGGTGAATTTTGGAGCCATAAAATAAGCCCTAAGCATAGCTAGGTGTGGTCAAAATTTAAAATATAGTAAAATAAAAATTGTAACCGGAAATATGACTTATCTGTGGAGCACTTAACTTGCATGTATGAGACCCTCGGGTGCATCATGGAAATACACACACAAAACCTAGAAATTCAAGGTTGAAACATACACAACTTTCCCAGCAAAGACTAGAGCTGTTACTCTGAAATCACAGTGAATATTTGCTGCTCAGGGTCACAGACCAGGACATCTTCAGGTCTGGTATTCTAATGGACACTTGGAGACCTAATGTCCGTCCAAATCCTGGGTACAGGAGCATTCTCCTTTGCTAAGCAGAGCACTTCCTGCCATCACACTTGGCTTTCCTTTGAAGGGCTGGCAGTCTCTCGGCTCAGCCTAGAAAGTTGAGTCATATGTTTTTGCCTGCTAGGACGTTCTGCTTCAAATGGGCCCATACTCTCCTGCAGGCTGTTTGTTGATCTCCTTGCAGGCTGCTGAACCAAGCTCCACATCCACCCCAGGCATTTATACAGATACAAAATATGCAAATTATTTTTGCTCCGCTATAGGGAAAATGAAATGATGGAAAAGGAACCCTTCCCTCCAGGGCAAGAAGCCAAGGTCTACCCTGGAAGCTGAGTCTGGCCAAATTGCTTCCAAGGGTGAGAAATAGAAGCATACCCAAATGTGTTGCCACCAAGTTTTACACCTATTCTGCCCGAGCTCTGCTCCTTCCCAGGGCTCTGCAATGCTCAGCTGCCTTCCACTTTGTATATACACTATATCAGATCTTATACAAAGGACGAGGCCACTTACCTTCACCCATCAGTCTCCTCCTGAGTCTTCTAAGAGTGCACAAGTGCCTCTGTCTTCATGCAAAGCTCTCAGACATCTAAGCTTGAAGCATTACATCTGACACCTCACTCACAACACCCACACGCATGTTAACAGTGTGCTGGCCACATTGTTAGACAATCCTGTAAGCAACCCACTGCATATCAAGGTTTAGAGTAACCCATAATTTGTAGGAGGACTTTTTAAGCAGAAGCTTGGAAAGCAAAATGAAAAGGAAATTTGGGCTAAATTCTGACAGATTCTCTAAACATCTAGATACTCACCAGAGTCTAGCAAATTAAAAAAAAAAATCTTTTTCTTCCAAAATTCCTCTCATGGGCCAGAGACACAAGATAGGAGGTAAAGCATTTGTTTTGTGTGTGGCCTACACTGGTCTCTGGCACCAAATATGGTCCCCAGGCACTACCAGGAGTGACCTCTGAGCCCAGAGCCAGGAATAGCCCTTACGTAAAATAGGGTGTGAACCAGCCACACCCAAATAATGCAATAAAATAGAAATGAATTAAAAAATTAAATTTCTTTCTTTTGTGCCTTCTGTTGGTTTCTGTTTCTCCAGCATTGGAAAGGACCACTGGTATGCAATTTCTCACCCTGGGAAGGCTTCTGACCTCCTGAAGAGAGCAGCTTTCAACCTTTCCTGACCTTTAAGCCTTTTTTGCCTCAACTCTGAAGGCGATCACAATTTGTGGGAGAGAGAAATTGAAGGAGAAAACCTCTATTAATGACAAAATTATTCACAATAGCCATGATACAGAAGTAACCCGAGGCAGGCAGCTGTAAATAGAGGCCCCTGGCAATGAGTTCAGGAAGTAATAAAGCTAGATATGATTTAAAGAAAATGGTTTCTCTGTAACCAGGCCCCCAAAATGAAGCTGGACTCCAAATTGAAGGTTTAGTAACTGAGACATGCTTCACTTCTCTCTCTCTCTCTCTCTCTCTCTCTCTCTCTCTCTCTCTCTCTCACACACACACACACACACTCACACACTCACACACACACTCACATAACAATTTTAGTTTGCTATTCAGTTCCTCCTGAAATTCTTTTAAATAGTCTAAATTAAATAGCCTAAATAGTCTATTTTAAATTCTTGTAAATAGTCAAAAAACCTGGGAAATCTTGTTGTAAATCAAAAACAATGTTCCTTTTCCAGCTAAGATAAATTCTTCACATTCTTCACTCCAGACTGAGTCGATGACTCATAGAGAAATTAGGTGGCAGGGACCAGGACCCATGCCATGATGATCAAGTTTTTAGGTACCATTTGATCCCTAGCATCCCTGGTGTAGACATTTATGCAGATTACCAATTCTGAGCCTTCCAGGAACTTCACTAGGGAGGTTGAGGTGAGTCAGGCAAGAGGGCAGTGATAAAAGTAGTAATTCACTCTGTCAAGGTTATTACCTCCCTGTTCCCTGCTGACATCAAACCTAGGTGTTTATCCACATATGAGTGGATAAAGAAAATGTTTTATGTGTATATACACATTGTACATATATTATGAGTGGATATTTTTATCCACATATGAGTGGATAAAGAAAATGTTTTATGTGTATATACGCATTGTACATATATTATGATAATAGTGAAACATTATTCAGCCTCAAGGAAATAAAAAGAAACCTGCCATTTGTGATCATGTGGATGGAGCTTGAAATCATGGTGCTGAGTCAAATCATCCATTCAGAGAAAGAAAAATACTGGCTGATTTCACTTTTATGTGCAATTAAAGAAATATTGACCATATACAAATGAGAACAGATTCCCAAATTTATTTAGCTTAATGCCATATTTCCAGAAAAACAATCAGTCATGCCCTCTTGGTATATCGACCTTCTTTAAGTGAAAAGCAGAAAGTGCCTCCCAGTTGCACCTGAAGTTACTGTTCCATCATTATAACCCTTATCATCCTTATCATCTCAGTTACTAAACCGTCAATTTGGGGTCCAGCCTTCAGCATCCCCAGTGGGGTTTTGTGTTTGACTGATTAGTGGAGAGTTGATGACTACCAAGGCCTGGCAGCATGGTAAATAGGAGATCCTGGTGAAGGATCCCTACTTCTAGTTATAATAACACTTTTTGTTGTCAGACTACTTCTGTGGATATAAAAAAATAATGTGATCATTTCACTCATAATACTGTATTATATATTATGATATTATGACTACTGCATTATGTAATTAAAAATTATAAAAGACTACTGGTGGGATTGGTGTTGGAATATAATATGCCTAATACTCAACTATCAATAACTTTGTGAGTCAGAGTTCTTTTTTTTCACTCCTGGCGGTGCTTGGGAGAAGATATGGGATGCCAGAGATTGAACCTGGGCTGGAACAGGCCGGCTGCGTGCAAGGCCAAATGCCCTGCCCGCTGGACTATCGCTCCGGCCCCAGAGTTCTTTAAATTAAAAAAAATTTAAGATGATAAGCATTGAGAGACTAGAAATTCAATGGTCTATCCACAAAAAAAATGGAGTTTATATGTTTATGACGGAGTATTGCTGGTCTTGCTAAGGGTGAGATGATCATCATTTTCTTATAGGAGTGGGAAAAACCAGCATTTTCATATCACATAATTTTTCACATGATAATTATAACTCAATAAAACTTAGGCTGAAATATTTGATGAAGTATTTCAAATATTTGAAGAAGTATTTCAAATAATTTATTGAAAAGTAAATGAAAGTTGAACTGGTACAGCAGGCAGGATGCTTGCTTGCACATATTAACCCAATTTGACCCCTGGCGGCACATGTAGTCCCCTGAGGGAGTGAGCACAGAGCCAGGAGTCAGCTCTAAGCACCATGAGTTTGGCAAAAGAAATAAAGAAAAAGCAAACAAATGAAAAGGAATAAAAAGAAACCTTCATAATCTCTGCTGGTCCTCCAGGAGATAATACCTTTATGGGGATGTGTTGAGGAAGAGATGGGGACACTTCCTTCTCCAATGTATTGGATCCTTTCAGCTCTGATCCAGAATTTCTGTTACCCATTTTTGGGATTCCCTTCGCTTCCCAAGACCTGGGATTCTATTTGAGCTCTGTGGAAGTTGGGGCTGCTGCCCTCCTAGGTGGGTTCAGGTTACATAGATGCTATTGAAAACCACAGCTGTTTTAACTACTCCTAGAGACTCAAGCCTCTGAGCTTGAAAGAGAGCTAAATCCAACCAGCACAGGGACCCCAGGAAAAGAGTCCCTAAAACCCCATCTTCGGTCTTTTCAAAAGTGGAATCTACCACAAGCATCTGGGAGTCGGAGGTTGGGTGAGGCAGAGAAGGGAACAGTGTGCTAATAATTGTTGTGGCGATAATACCAACCTAGAACTAGTATTGAACACAGGCAAAAAGATACACTTGATAATCTCTAAATGTATGTATTGCAATCCACAGTGTGTAAGATAAGTAAGAGAAATAGAGAGAGAAGGAAAAAGAAAAGAGATAAAGAACTGGCCATAGAGGCAGGCTAGGGGAGAGGGGAAGGAGTTGGGGACATTGGTGGCAGGAAATGGGCACTGGTGGAGGAATGGGTACTGGAACAGTGTATGACTGAAACCTCGACATGAACATCTTTGTAATTGTATATCTTATGGTGAAATAATAAAATATTTTTTTAAAAAAAACTATCCTCATGGGGAAAAGGACAGAGAAGAAAGAGAACGTTGGATGTGGGAAGTTAAAACCAAGATAACTATCATGTTTCCCTGGTGGTACGATTTAGCCCCTCAGCTGTTTGCCTGCAAGACAAGCCAGATTCTGTAAGCATCTAGTCATTAAACAGGCTTTGGAGAGTGCATAGCAGATTAATGCATTTAATTTGTCCTACACGAGAGATAATCAGGAGCCCCTCCATCTTCCTCTGAGTTCCTCAGACCCTAACAAGTCACTGAGAAGTATACCTCCAAGAACATGGAACTTGTCATTTATCTAAATTAGTGGTTCCATGTCCCTGTCACTCTGAGTCTTTCAGTGGGAGTACACATTTATTTGACTTAAAAGATGAGAAAGAGTTGTTCTCTAAGGAAGGTAGTTGGGATACATAAATGTTAGAAAATTGGCACTTTTCATCTTGAAATCTATTCACTGTGATGCTAGACAGGTGTATTTAGTTAATTAACCAGAAAAACTATGTCGTCTGATAGCTGTTCCACTGCTGTTACAGGAAAGTTAGAACGAACCAGAGCTGGCACCTGTGCTCTCTATACTTCATTCCTGGCTTTTCCAGAAAAAAAAAAAAATCTCTCCAGCTACAGGATTCCTGGGAAGCCTGCTCTCCTCACCCTGACATTTTCTTGAGGCGCTCTTTCCCACTTTGTAGTCGCACGCATTTTCTCTTACCTCTGAAGCTAATTTAACCAATACTTCTGAAGCTCTCTGGACTAATGTACTAAATACATCTGTCTCTCCCAGAGAGATTACTTCAATACACTATGTCACCTTTAACTGTTTGCTAATTGAGAAATACTGCAGGTTCTCTTGATGACTGATGTCACATGTAATTGCTTATTTGAACAAATACAAATAGAGTCTTATTCTAGGAGACTGATAGGTCCATTCCAAGGAGCTCTGCAAAATCAGAGTAGTTGCCTATGAAACAAAAGGAATAAAATATTTTTCACTAAATAAGGAAAAATCAGGACTAATGGGTTTATGAAGAAAAAATTATTTTTCTTCATCTAGGGTTTCATGTTTATCATGCCCTGGCATGATAACCCCAGCTGCCGTCCCAGGTCTGCTCAAAGGACATTCAAGCTGCTTAGCACCTGAGGTCAAGGCTTCATTAATATGCATAATGCATAACTTTTCATGAAAAGTCTCCAGGTTTCTTTATCTAATCCTGTCTCAGAGGACTGACATCTGTTCTTGAGGACTGAGTTAAGTAGGAGTAAAATCAGTTAATGAAAGAGCCCATAACTTTAGAATGACACCTCTTTTAGTTAGATCTATAGGAAACCCTAAGAGAGTGTGATGTTGGTGTCCAGGAACTCAGCTGAATCCCCATGCAAGGTCTCTTTAGATTGACAACCTCCATGGACATCATACTGTGGTAGGCCCCAAGGAAGAACCCCAAACAGGATCTTAGCGAAGGGCCACTGATGGGACACTAGAGGGGGCATGCCTTGAGGCTCAAGATCTGCCAGGCTTCTGCTTATAATCCTGATTGTGGAGTACACCATGACATAAGGATTCTCGGGGCTGGTGATCAGGCAGTGGCTAATGAAATCTCTGGTACCTCTGGAGATGGCTTTAACTTCATTTCTCACTGGGAAACAGTGACCCAGGTTTAGTTTCACCACTAAAAGTTACCTGACTACCTTAATTTGCCTAGCTTAGGTAACTTCTTGAGTGTAGTGTGGCCTGAGCCAGCCTGCCAGTATTGTTTTTGTTTTTTTTTTGGGTCACACCAGGCAATGCTCAGGGTTTCATCCTTGGCTCTGCATCTCAGAATGACTCTTTTTACTTCGGTGCTCAGGGAGCATATGGGATGACCAGGGTTCAGTTTCGAACCAGGCTCATTAGGGCAGCCGTGAAAACAACCCTACCCGCTGGGCTATCACTCCGGCCCTTTTTTTGTTGTGTGTTTGGCTTGGCCTGCATGTTAGTATTGTTAGGCAGTTCTATACAGAGTAAGATATAAAGAATTTGTTCAGTGAATATCACATCTTCATACCAAAGACCAAAACCATTAGTTTATCTACTTTATTAACTCAGTATATCACTCAAAATATTTCACTTAAGATTAATAAACCAAAAGTTACATAATTGGCCATCTAACTGGTTGCATTAGACTTACATTCTCTTTTTTTTTCAATAAACAGATTATTCCCCCTATCTGTGTATGGATGGATCGGGAGGATTTGCAATGTGCAGAGCAAGCAAATTGATTGGTTATTGATCAAAAGTGAATAATGAGTCCTTCAGGTAAAAAAGCTTCCAATAAACACAATTTAGTAGCTGCTGTTGCCAACCTCAGCAGTCCAGAGGTGGTCATCTCAGGACTCCTGCAGTGATATAATCAATATTTCATATTAGTATTAGTAGCACGGGTTGCTTTATCCCATAGCTCTTCAGGGGTGGAGGCAGGTTCCCCTACCTTTCACTATGTGGGAACAACAGTGATCACTGAAGCTCAGGTGTCAGCTATATGAGGTGACTGGGTGATGAGAAGAAAGAGGAAAGCTTGTATTCAGTTTATGTCCCTTGGACTCTCCCACGCAACTTTCCCAATCAAATACTTCTGAACATTAGACCGCCTTCAAGATAGGTCCCTTTGCTTACAAACTTTATCCTACCTGTCTCCACCCACATTTCATAAAACACACACATCACCTTTGCATAATCCCTTTCTACATACCAGAGTTAAACTTGTGTACCTAAAGCAGTGTTCTGAACAAGGTGTTCTCTCATTCCTCATCTGTCCAGGCTTCTCATGCTTGCAAGATCAAATTCAGGTTGCTCAGTTGGACATCCAAGCCGTTCACAAAATGCCTCTTTCCATTCAAGTTATATCGCTACTGTTTCCCTTCTGTCACTTTATGTTTTTCCAGTGTAGCTCTGGTCAAGCATATTTGCTCCTCATCTCCATTCTTCCTTTGGGAATGAACTCTCTGTGGACAGCACTCTCCCCTAGTTCATTTTTACTTCATGCCTTAAGTGCTGTTCCCTTCCAGATGCCTGAACATAGTGGCACTGAAGACATAGGTAAGGAATTAGGAGGAATCCAGTTGATTTAAGAAACAATTCCTCTCGCAACTATTCTCATATCCACTGAGAAAAGTGTTTGGCCTACCACTTCCACCACCAAGAGACGTGCAGTTTAAAGATTAAGTGCCACTTTGAAACATCTTCAAAAGGCATCTTAAAGAGCTGTTGCAGATGCTCTCACCCTTTTGCCATCCTGTCCTTTGAAACAGCTCACTGCTGTACACCTAGCTGCTTCATAGTCTTTCCGCCCTCTCTTCACCTGTTCCTCTTCCCTTTGAAGATTTTTCTTGGGTGTTGCTCTGAGACTAGGTGATTGTAAAGGACTGACTTCTAGAAAAGATTCTTTCCTGGACTAGGTTCTAGCTCATCTTCAATCCTGATTTCAGTTGTCCAAGCTCATCTCTTCTTTGTATGATTTTAGCCAGAGTTCACCCTTCTTGATTCTGTATTTTGCTTTTCTTCACCTCCTGAAGGTGATGGAATTTACCTGTTCCGCCTTCAGCAATAATTCTACTAGGTGAGACTGACCGCAACACACCCTTACCCTGATGTTTCTCTTTAGTAATTTGGCATCTCCTGACCCTCTCTTCCTGCTCCCTAGCTATAAATTTTTGTTTTTCTTTTATTATGTTAGGAATTCAGCCCAATCTATTTCTAATCTTAAAAACCCAGATTGGTGCCTTATATTTGTCATGAGTCATTGTTATCTATGATAATTTCTTTAGCATCTGTTTCATGTCTTTACTTCATATAAACCACCAGTATACCAAATTCACATGAATAAAGTAAATTGTTTAAGGACTACAATGTAGTTCAAGTGAAGTCAGTGAGAGCAATTTGCTGGGAAGAGGATGCAAGAGAAACCAGGGAGTTGTCATTCTGTTTGGAAATGCTGAAATATGCTTTGAAGCACCAAGATTTCTCAGCCATCCTGTACCTTATCTTTGTACATTCTCATACCCTGCCTCTGGGCTGGTCAGACATGAAAGGTTTCCTCTGAGAAGGAGCTTATTCTTCTGGGGTGAGTTAGGAGGGAGAAAAGCAGACCTGTGTCTCCTGGAAGCTCCAGTGAATCTACTCATTTTGAATACAAGAATTTGCTGAAAAGTGTAATTCAATTTTGCTTTCCACTTACTGCATCTGGGGAAATTTGGTATCCTTATGACTAGTCTGGCATCAAGCGATGAAGAAATGTGTCAGATAGAAAAATAATGGAGCTGGAGCAATAATACAGTGGGTAAGGTAGCCTTGCACATAGATGACCCAGCTTCAATCATGGCACCATATATGAACCCTGTCAGGAGTGATTTCTAAGCATAGATCCAAGATTAAGCCCTAAGAAAGCCAAGTATGGACGAAAATCCTATCCCCTCAAAAAAGAAAAAAATAGTATTTTATTAAAATTACTAAAATAATTTTCTTTATGTAGAATTATAACAGGGCATGATCAGTGGAATAGCAATTCTGCATTTTTTCTTTGGATTCCAACTTATACATTTATTTCCAAAGGGGCTACCATAGATGCCAAAGATGTTCGATAACTTTGTGTCCAGACACCCCAGGATCAACATTTACTACACAGGAATCTGAACTTCTGTCCAATAAAGAAGTTAGGAAGATAAAGATTTCTCCTCACTGATACAAATACTTCTGTCATGCTGGCTCTGCATGCCAAGCTCCACAGAATGGGGTGCCAACTATTTGGAGAATGACCAGTTTCTCTAGAAGTAGAGCCTTTCATGTGGATTTCAGTGAAGAAGTTTTATCAAGGGTATATTCTCTGGAAAAACAGATAGGTCAGGTAGGCAAGCAGTATAGGGCAGAGGAAGAGCCAAGCCAAGATGTGAGTTCACTGGAAACTGTGCCTCTGAGCAGGAGGAGTGCAGCAACATAAATGGGCCACAATTCTCTGCAGCACTTGAGAAGGCTGGATGTTGGAAGCTCTCTATCATTAACAGCATGACTCTGGAGTTGGTTAGTCTAGGATCGCCCAGGCATCTCTGGGCAAAAGAGAGTCTCAGTAAAGGGGAAAACTGTGAACCATCAGCACTTTCAAAACCCAGCAGGCAAAGGAGAACCAGGCAAGAGGCCCTCCCATAATTTTTTTCTTCAGTGTTTCAGTAGTTTGACTGACTGCATTCAAATCCTGCACTTTTTAAATGTGTATTTAGCCTATAGTTAATTTAGTTTCCTCATCTGCATAGCGGTAGCACAATAAGAATGCCTTCCTCATAAAATTGCTGTGAGGATTGAATGAAAAGTACCCACAAAAGATTGGGAGCAAGTTGTGGGGAGTCACAGTGGAGACTCAACAGGAAAGAGCTGCTGTAATGACTATTCCCAACATTGACTGGACAGCAGGGAACTTCCTGTTTTCTCACTGCCTCCACAGTGCCCTCTACAGGGGGAGGTCAGAAGGCTCACCCTGGAAATAGCAATTATGGGGGTTCAGCAACTTCTGGACAAAGGGGATGGGCTAGCAAGAAGAGCTCCAGACTCCAGAGAGAAGAGGATGGCAATCCTTGAATTTCAGGGAGTCCCTCCTGCCTCTTAAGCTTTCTGAAAGAACATTGAATAGTTCATACTCTTACCAGGAGCATATAAAAGCGCAGCCCATTTGCTTTGCAGACAGAAACTTTGCTTTTAAAACCTTTGAGTTATCTCCTTCTTTCTCCCTCTTCAGGACAAATTCATTTCCAAGGAAAAGGTACAGTGCTGGGGAGCATACATTTGTCAGCCTTATTTCCCTCAAGGTTTGTAACCACTGGAGATTTTGCTTGAATCCATTTGTCACTTTGCTATTGCTTTCTTACCCACAGGGACTGTCCTCACCAGCGTATCCTTTGTAATCTGTCTGAAAGGGATCTACGAGCATAGGGGAAGTAGAGAAGGGAAGAAATTTGCGTCCTTTATTGTGCTTTCCCCATCATCTAGTTGCCAGCCTGTCTATTGTTGCCTTCTTAGAGAAAGGAGTAGCACGCTGCAGATCGCAGTATTGGCAGGGTTACTTCCTAGGTTGGCCTCAACTCTGAGTGAATAAGCAGGCACTACAGACACCTTTCTACGCCCTGTGTACTTTCTGTGTTGTGACCACTTAAAAATATGCTTTCATTTATTTATGCAAATATCACTACTTAGAGCCTGATGCCATGATATCAGCTCTGTAGATGAGGCAAATAAGATGCTTGTTGTCATGAAATCCAACCTCCCTGAGAAATGTGTAAAGACAAAGGTCAGTTCAGAGACGGGGATGATTGAGAGAACAGGGCTTGTGCAAAAAGTTGGAGAAAAGTTTATAATGTTATATGTTGTCTGAAATAGTTTTTGAACAGAAATTAGTAGGGTAAAAAAATAGGGGGTTCAGGTGAGCATTATCAGTTAGGAGAGAAAATCTCTGGGGCACTGGAGGAGCCATATAGCTAGGGCATTTAGATACGCGTGTGTGATGGGGGGTGTAGAAGGTGGTGGAAGTTAAATGGAAACCAGATGGACCAGGTCCTTGGGAGTTGTGTGACTATGGTAAGCTTTGTTTTCTGAAAAGGGTCTGTGGTGGGCCGGAGCGATAGTCCAGCGGGTAGGGAGTTTGCTCTTGCACGCGGCCGGCCTATGCCGGCCCAGGTTCGATCCCCCGGCATCCCATATGTTCCCCCGAGCACCGCCAGGAGTAATTCCTTAGTGCAGAGCCAGGAGTAACCCCTGAGCATCACCGGGTGTGACCCAAAAAAGAAAAAAAAAAGTAGACTAGGGGACACTGGAAGAGGGACCTGCTGGAAGCAGAGAAAACATGATTATTTAAAAGAGAGACAAGATGCCAAAAACAAGAATAAAGATGATCTCATGCTTGACAAGGTAGGAGTGGTAGAGAGAGGGGAAGAAAGAGTGAAAAAATTTGAAGTTTCATGGCTTAAGTGAAGGGAGAAGGTGGTATCACCATGATCAGACATTCCAGGTAAAGAAAGATCTTCTCTGCATCAAGCAGATATTTTTTGAATGCATGGACTTAAATTCTTAAAATGGAACCCCTCTCCCATTATTCTAGAAATTTAATGCAATACAATAAATGATGTTATGGAATTTGTCAACATAATTTTTAAAAATTTACTTTTTGGGGCCAGAGCAATGTTGCAGCTGATAAGGGACCTGCCATGCACACAGCCAACCTGGGTTCTATCCCAGGCATTTCATATGATCCCTAGCGTCCACCAGGAGTGAACCTTATGTGCAAAACCAGGAGTAAGCTCCAATAACCATCAGCTCTGGCCCCCAAAATGAAAACAATTTACTTGGAAGAGAAACTAGAGCAATAGCACAGGAAGCGGGATGCTTGCCTTGCTTGCAGCTGACTAGATTCAATCCCCAGCCCCTTGTATAGTCCCCTGAGCCCTGCCAGAAGTGACTTCTGGGCACAGAGACAGTGTAACACTGAACCCCACTGAATGTAGCTCAAAAGCAGAAAAATAAACAAAACGGGACTGGTAGATATCATGTAAATGAAGTAAGCCAAAAGAAGGATAAACACAGGGTGGTATGACTTATACATGGCATTTAGAATGACTGGACAAGGGATTTCAGTGTTTTAAATGGGGGAGGTCTAGATCAACCGTGGCTCTAGAGTATAGGGAGGAGAAGGAAAAGAGTGATGGGGCAGAGAAGAGACATATGAGAAGCCAATATTAAAACCATAGAATCAACAACACTGAAATCAAGAGACCCCAAACTTTAACAACACTGAAATCAAGGACCCAAATTTTAGCAAATGAACCTTGGAAAGTGCCTGTCAAGAGGGCAGGCTGAGTGGATGGAGGGTGGGCGACAGGGATGGGGATATGTGAAGATGCCTGGGAACATTGGTGGAGGCAATTAGTGGTGGTGGGATCACTGCTGCAATATAGTATGTCTAAAACCCAACTAGGAGTAACTTTGCAAATTATGCTGCTTAATAAAATATTATGCTGCTTAATAAAAGTATACTTTTTTTAATTTTAAAAAGTAAATTTGTAACTTCATTTTTTCCTAACCGCTGCATAGTATTCCATTGTGTAGATGTACCAAAGCTTTTTTATCCAGTCATCGATTTTCGGGCACTCTGGTTGCTTCCAGATTCTGGCTATTGTGAATAATGCTGCTATGAACATAAAAGTAGGGATGGTGTTTCCGCTGCGTATTTTTGGCTTCCCAGAGTAGATTCCCAGGAGTGGTATGGCTGGGTCAAATGGGAGTTCAATTTCTAGTCTTTGGAGGAAAGTCCATATTGTTTTCCAGAAAGGCTGTACCAGCCGGCATTCCCACCAACAATGGATGAGTGTCCCCTTTTCCCCACACCCACGCCAGCACTTGTTGTTCTTGTTCTTTTGAATATGTGCCAGTCTCTGTGATGTAAAGTGGTATCTCATTGTTGTTTTGATTTGGCGGGATGGGTGCTGCAACACTGTTTGACCAAAACCCAAATATGAACTTTTTAATTGTATATCTTTGTAATTTTAAAAATAAAAAATTTTAAAAAAAAGTAAATTTGGTGTAAAGAAAAAGAAAAGAATGTAGTACTTAATCCTGAATTCTACGTCTGTTCCAAAGTTACTGATTTTTTTCTGTAGAGTAATACACATTAATAAATTTTATTTGTTTTTAATTTAAAATACACACACTTGGAAGAATTAAAGCCCAACAAAAATCGTGATAATTATAATAACAAAGACATAAATGGTAGTGCTTTTTCTATCAAATATCAAGACACAGAGGAGTTTCTTGATCGATCAAATATTAAGACATGGTAGAGTTTCTTGATCAATCAAATATCAAGACACAGTGGGGTTTCTTGATCAATATTTAATGTTACATATTAAAACTGAACTAGTTAAGCTCCTTCACTTTTCTCTTGTTACTACTTATCTTCTCTCGTTAGTAGCTGCTGTCATGGCAATATCAGAACTGAGTCTTTTTTCAATGAAGACTATGACATCAGTAAAGTATAACATGACATTTGACTCTGTGAGAAAAACTTTTCCAGTCATTGACCTAGAAATAGACACAAGCATTTAGGGGAACTTGGTGTATGATGAAAATGGTTTTACAAATCATTTTACATATGATGAAAATGGCTTTATAAACTGTACTCAGATGTTAGCTTTTCTGTGGGAGTGGGGTGGGAACAAAATCATTATTTTGATTAATCCAGAAACAAGTTCTCAATGGAAAAAAGTCATCCAAATGTGAAAAGTTTGGGGCCGGAGTGATAGCACAGCGGGTAGGCCATCTGCTTTGCATGCAGCCAACCCAGGTTTGATTCCGACATCCCTTATGGTCCCCCAAACACTGCCAGGAGTAATTCCCAAGTGCAGAGCCAGGAATAACCCCTGAGCATTGCTAGGTGTGATCCAAAAAGGAAAAAAAGAAAGAAAGAAAGAAAGAAAGAAAGAAAGAGAGAGAGAGAGAGAGAGAGAGAAAAAGAAAGAAAGAAAGAAGAAAGAAGAAAGAAAGAAAGAAAGAAAGAAAGAAAAAGAAAGAAAGAAAGAAAGAAAGAAAGAAAGAAAGAAAGAAAGAAGAAAGAAAGAAAGAAAGAAAGAAAGAAAGAAAGAAAGAAAGAAAGAAAGAAAGAAAGAAAGAAAGAAAGAAAGAAAGAAAGAAAGAAAGAAAAGAAAAAAGTTTATAATTTTGAGAAGCTAAAAGATGATGGCCGGGCGGAACGATAGCCCAGCGGGTAGGGCGTTTGCCTTGCGGCCGGCCTGTGCCGGCCCCAGTTAGATCCCCGGCGTCCCATATGGTCCCCGGAGCACCGTCAGGAGTAGTTCCTGAGTGCAGAGCCAGGAGTAACCCCTGAGCATTGCCGGGTGTGACCCAAAAAGCAAAAAAATAAATAAATAAGTAAATAAAAGATGATGGCTTTATCAATTCAGAGTGTATGAAGCTCATCTTGGAAAAGAAAAAAGCAAACACATTTGCAGACTCCCAAACCACTCAACTGAAAAGTTTATCTAGCTCAGAATCTTTTTTGAGGAAGTACTTGAATAATGTCATCTGTGCCATATCTCTGAATCCTTTTCATCCTGCCTCTTTCTTTCCCTCTGGGATCCATTCTAGGTCTGCCCTAGATGGAGGAAAGTGGTGGCCACAGATGCAGTTTCTCTTATCAGTCTCAGTTCAGCAGGACTCTTGGTCCTCATGGGTTCCTGATTGCTTCTAGCTTTTCCAGAAGTCCCAGTAATTGTTCCAGTTTTCTCTAATTGGATCTTGAATCCTGAGTCCATCCCCTGACAAGTCACCATGATGAGGTTTTTATGACTTGAGGTTTGGAATTAGGATTGGAATTCCTTTCATCCTTAAGCAAGGCTCTTGCTCAGAGTGAAGAAAAAGCAGTTTTCTCTGGATGGATGGACATTGAGAAGCAAAGAGAATTATCATTAGTGCAAGAAGCAAGCACGCCTGTATGTAGAACAGAGGGGAATGGTCTACTGCTCCCAGGTCCTCTGTCTCCTTCATTTCAAGCTAAGAGTGGAATGGAAGAAGATTAGAATCTAGCACCTCTCTCCAAGAAGTATAAACCTACACAGCAGAGCAATTGCAGAACTCCTCTGGCTTTTCCTTCAGGCTAATTCAAGGAGCAATGTTGACTCATGCCACAAGGATGATGGGTAAAGTGCTTTAAGAAGCCATACACTAAGCAATGGATTTTTGTGACTCAAAGGACATTCTTGATGCTATTGGAAGATGTGGTCACTCAGCTATAAAACTGTGGGTTTTGTATCTCACAGAAAAAGCTTAAATTTACATTTAGTTATAAATATTAATAGAGTTAAATATGGAAATACTTTAACCACAAGTCGCTAGGAATTTGCAAGTGAGAGCGTCCATGCCTCCAGCACCTAGTGTCTTGTTAACATTCAATATCTAATGTGGACTTTCTGAAATCTTGACACTATGGTCAGAAAATTTCACCTGACTCCACTCCTCAGCTGACAATATGGGCTTAAGGAGATAGATCATGCCCATATCTTTGGTTACAATGGAAAAGAAAAGCAATAGCTATGTGCTGAGACCCCATATGCCTTGCCTTGGACAGTACTGTGGGAATCCTCAGAACCACCTCTGAGGTAGCTGTGCCATTATTAGGTCATGGTTATGGAACTAAAGCTTTTCATTACTGATGGTGCTCAGGAGACAAAATGGGAAGGTGTGGTCAGCTGTTTGTCAGCTATCATTTCACTGAACGTTTCTACTTTCTCCAAGTATGGAGTCAGATCACTCTTACAAGTGCCTCTTGAAGTAAGCTTGACTATGTGACTAAATTTCACTCATGTTGAAATTGACATGAGTGGGTGAATTTGTTAGGTGATATCTGTCTCTTAAAAACCCTGGAAGCCAGGTGGAGCCACCAGATATACAAAACCTGGGTCATAGTGCCATTGCATTGAGTAAATGCCAACTTTCCAAGTCTACCAAGAGACAAAGTCTGTTGGA
Source organism: Cryptotis parvus (assembly GCA_021461705.1). NCBI lineage: Eukaryota > Metazoa > Chordata > Mammalia > Eulipotyphla > Soricidae > Cryptotis > Cryptotis parvus. The sequence goes on along the minus strand of JAJIBD010038120.1, from coordinate 49,874 downwards.
TAAATCAACTGAGACTAGAGGGTACTAAATAACTAACAACTATATTTCAGATTATACAATACACAATTGTTCCCTCCCTCCACCACCTCCCGTCTGCCTCTATTAAAAGCATTTTCTTCTGTTACCCCCCCACCTCTTTGGGAATTATGGTTTTCAATATAAGTTCTGAAAGGTTGTCATGTATATCCCTTTACCTACTTTTAGTACAATTCTTGTCCAGAGAGATCATTCCCTACTGTCATTATCGTAGTGGTCCCTTCTCATACTAACTGTCCTCTCTCCCAACCCCAACTTGTAGCAAACTTCCAACCATGGGTTAATCTCCCTGGCCCTTGTTTCTACTGAACAACCAATGTTCAGACTCAGATCAGTGTTTCCCATATTTTCTCCTCCATGCCATCACCACTATTCTTAGATCTTTGAGTTTGACTGAACTACGCTACTACCCTTTCTATATCTTGTTTGTAGATAGTAGATGGTGGGATTTCTCAGCTTCCATAACTGTGTGTGCCAGTAATATATCTCCTCACCTTCTCTGTTCCTGTAGATTCTGCTTCTCTTCAGAACACTAACTAAAACAGAACTCTGGTATTATGGTCAAATAAGGCACTCCTATTAATTATATATCCATGTTAAGCCCTTTTCTCTAGTTTTTATTTAGTTTTGGAGCCATACCCAGTGGGGCCACTCACTCAAGATCTACTTCCAGTCCAGTACTCTTAGTGACGTTTGTGAAACTATGAGGTTTAGAGACCAAAAGCAGGCCTCCTGCATGCAAGGCACATGCTCAGTCTATTAAAGTGTCTCTTCGGCTCCAATCATTTTCCTATTTAATCATATATAAATAATGATATAAATGACTAAATTAGCTGAACTGTAATATCGTTTTATTATCCCCAATTTATAGGTGGACTGTTGCAGGATTCCTCTAAGAGCCGCTGCATCTGCTCTGAATTGCCACCTGCAAATCACTTCGTAGATAAGGGGGTAGTCTAAATGTGGCAGTTTATCTGACCATGTATTCTGTACTAGCTGGTATAAATATTCTCCCATGCTGCCACAATCATCGTGGTACTAGCTAGATCTTACCAGCATATTTGCCTGGCCACGTAGGATCCCTAAGTAATTAGACCAGAGAGAAATGCTGTTTGCCTCCAGCAAACAAGCATGGCTCCCCTGATATACTCAAAGGCAACTAAAATACAAAACTACCGTGAAGTAGACTAGACTCTTGTGAAGGCTTGGAGAAATATTTAACTGGTATTAGTATTAGTCTTTGGTACAGAGACATGCCATCTCAGAAACCCCCTTCTCTACCCTATAAAGGCATTTCCAGGCAGATCTTGGCTAAAGACATTAGCATATAAAAAGACATTGGGTGAGGTGCTAGGAGAAATTACCTGAGGGCATTTGACCCTGCCAGGAGAAGTTTACATTTGCCTTGCAGCTCCTCCCAGCTCTGCTGGGAGGCTTTGAATTTTCATCTCTAGATAACCCAGCCCAGAATGGGCTGGGCTGGGGAGTTGGGCGGATTTCTGGCTATAAGATAAGCTGCAAGAAGAAAGAAGCTCTCTCTTTTTCCCTTTTGCCATTTCTGCTTCCCTTGGCTTTTTGCTTCTCTCCATTCTCTGTTGGGCCTCAACACGTGGTGGCAGCCATCTTGGCCTGCACCTGGCTGGGGCCTAGCTGGGAATGCATAGTCTGGAGGTTTTCCCTGCTCTTGGTTTGTATATTGGAACCTGTAATAGTAAAGCCATTTTAAAACTGCATCGGACTCCTGAGTTTTCATCCATTCCTCGCCGGCTCGGAGGTAGAAGGGAACTTCGCTTCCCGGCACTGTTGGGGACACCGGCGGAGCTCCCCAACAGTGGACAATGAGAATATCTGAAATACTGGGAGAGTAGGAAAGTAGCTAATGTCAGAGTTGAGATATGGATCTAGCAGAGTGTCTAGGGAGAAAAACTTATCTACAGCCGTGTTAAACTTGGGAACACTGGCATCTCCAAAACCTCCTCTGATGCAAGGAGGAGGTCTGCAGGTGAGGTGAGAGGGGTTGTTACTGCGATCAGGTGACAGCTGTCACGGTCTGCAGTGCAGACGAAGAACCAGGACATGTAGGGGAACTACTTCCACTATCTCTCATCAAACACTTGATTTCTATGCTCCAGTGTGCACTTACTACCAATGGTTCACAGGCTGCTACAAACAAGGTATTTATCCCAGAGTTTTTCTCCTCTGGTCACTATGCTGATGAGTGCTTAGTGAGAGGTAAAATTTATTTCTGATCTTGATTTTCAAAACTAGAACTTTCCAGTCAGTGGGCAATCAGGCTTTGTCTTGAGATTTAAAAAGGGATTCTTAGAACAAGGAGCAACTGTTTAGGACAGAGGAGGCAAATCTCAGGTGGAATTGGGACACAGCTTACAATTGACAGGAGAACAAACACAAGAGGGCTGATACAGGGAGGTGGCTGATAGGACTGACACTCGGGCAGATGCAGGTTCTTTCCAAATTCGGAGACCCTCTGAGCAGCTATTCTCTGTTGACTCTGAGAACATCAGGCAGGTGCACTTGTTTTTCAGACTTTGGGAGGCGTGGGTCTCCAAATTCTGCCTGTGTCACCCATGAAGTGCCAAGGTTACCCAAGACTAAAGGTAAACACCTTGCACAAAGCCAAGACCATGTATGTTCTAAGACCCAGTATGGAAGGTGGGCAGGATCACAGGGCAGGAAAGAGAGCAAAAGGGTCCGGGCAGGATAGTGAGCCAGTCTTGCTGAGCAGAGAGAGGGGTTTGTGCTCAATTCTTACGAGAGTGAGCAGCAGGCAGAAGTCAGCACAGAGACTTAGCAGGAAGCCATGTGACACGATCTGCATGCAAAGGGCATCCAGATTGCTCTAGAACAATAGTGAGTATGGAGTAAGGAGGTGTTAGAAGCCACTCCTGCCCAGTCCTGAACGTTGATACTGAGAGCAGCCAGTGAGGTCAGAACAGAATCCCTTTTGTAGTGTTGCTTTGTGACGTCAAGTAGGAGGATCCAAACAGAATTATATCCTCAGAAAAGCCATCTAAGTCTCTTTGGATATTTGCACACAGATGCATTTAAAGCAATTAAACTGGTAAAATTGTTGGTAGAAAACACACATCTGTCCTGAGAAAGTAGCAACACTTTGAAGTAGGTTGGGCGAAGATAAACCTTAAGGAGTGGAATAAGGGAAGATGGATCTAGAGAAAGAGGCTTCATGGAAGCTGAGAACAGTTCCATGAGAAGGGTGATTGTTTCAATCTAATACTGCTCCAAGACAAGACTAGGTAAATTGGGAATCTATTAGCTTCGCGAGTAGGCCATTGTGGCAGTGTGAAAGGCATTGAAACCTAGATGATGGGCTGAGCAGGACCGGAGTAGGAATATCGGGGAATGAGTATCGGACCACTTTCCAGCTCCTTCACAGTAGGATGGAGCCTCAGATAGTTCTGGACAATGAAATATGAAAAAACTGATTGAGTCACTCAGGACTGAGGCAGTGACAAACACCTTGCCCAGTAGTGGAGGCCCCATTCCCCGTGGATGCTGCTGTCCCGAAGGGAGTGCTATATATAGTAGTGCTCCATGGGCTTGGATTGGGAGTGACTGGATGTAGCAGAGCCACCTTTCATGCAAATGACGGGTACTTAAAGATCCCTCCTCCCCCAGGCCCTGTAACTCTTCTTTTTGGCTTTAACAATAATGGGACAGAGACCAGCCTGAAAATGAAATGGCTTCCATGGTTCACCCTCACTTGGCTCTACCAGGAGTGGCAGGAGGAAGGGGAATACAAAATACTTGCGCTATTATTCTCTTTTATAAGGTCTTGGTGTTCACATTGCTGTTTCTTCCAGACCTTCCTCATCCATCAGCAGCCAGACATCTCTAAAATCAAATATATTTCTAGCCCTCCCAGTAGCGGATCCTTCTCTAGAGTGAGTGCTGCCAGCTCTCTGTCTCAGGGTGGCCATCCATCACGCAGCTTAGGGGCTGTTACTAATAATGGGTAGGAAAATATCTACTTGGCTGTTCTGTCATTTTTATTGCCCTTAACTATTACTTAAAGAAACATAGTCAATACACTCAATCTATGGATTTTACAGAACATTTTGGTAGCAATGCATTTTAAGTGGTAGGCAATATCCAAGGACTGGTTATAGCAAATCTGCAGTTTAATTTTTTCCAGGTCACCAATTTGATGATCTAAATAGAAATTTGTGTGTTCTCTTTGTTCTGCACTATTACCAAGTGGGAAAAGGGTGATAAACAAAGGACCTTCCTGCTCCTCTCCTTAGGCCACTCTTCAAGGCTTTTTCAGTAAGTCCCTACTTGGATTTTAAGTAAAATTCCAGTAGGTCGTGTCAGAAATCTGTATTCTGTGCTTATGATCATAGTCAATAGTGGGATATTGGCAGCCAGTGTCTTTAACCCTCTGGATCTTATTGCTGAATCTGCAAATATTCTTCCTTATTCACTGTTTTGAGAGTTCTGCTTTGTCTAGAATCTTGTGCTAAGTTATTCTCAGAGGCAAACATTAACTCAGATCTACTGTTGCAGTGCTCTTCAAGGTCACCCATATCCTGCCCCCTTCTGGCCTATCCTGGCTATGCAGTATGAAATTAGCAAAAGGCACTGTCAGAGCTGATCTAAACTTGCCTTGCAAGTAGACTAGCTGCCATCCTGTAATCTTTACAAGCTTTCTTTTACAAGTTTTCTTTTTAAATTAAAATAAAACTGAGGCATGACTTAGTCTGATATTGGTAGAATTCTCATACATGTTGGCCTTTGGTGATATCATCAGTCTTTGTGCCCTATCACTGTTTTGCTCAGCAAATATTTGAATGAGATTTACATGCATTGTAAGTGAATTTTTTTGAATACTCAAATATTTGTCATTATTGCTAAGTAAATTAATTTACTTGTTAAATGCAAATAAAGTACTTGCATTGTAACTAGTTCTTTTGGTAACTCTTTCTGAGTGATAATGATGATGATCTAGCAGAGATTTTACGTGACATTAAAGGAGTACTGGATCCTGGCATTGATCTCACCTGAACATATCGTCACATACCTGTATTCTTGATCTGGCAAGCTATTGTAAGATTTGACAGCTCTGCTCATATCAGGAGATAAAGAAAGTAGAAATTGTAGGTGTCCAATAGACAGAGAAGAAATGGAGGCCCAGGTTGTAGAAATCTCCTATCTAGTAAAATACTACCTAATCCTTGCACACTAAGAAAAGCAGAGCTAACTTGAGGCCCACTATTGACTGTGGTCAGATAATGGGCTATTGACTGTGATCCAAAGTAGAGAATACAGTTCATCTGTCTTCTAATCTTTTTATTGAGGGTGCAGTCATTGGAACACACCGGGCAATGCTCAGGCACTCCAACTCTGTGCTCCCCACTGGATTTTTAGTTTTATGTTCCTGTCCTCCAGCAGCTGACCAGGGCCAGCACCCGAGGATTTCTCTTGGTCTCCAGAGAGGCTTCTTCTGTAAGCCCCCAGGAACTACACGTGCCTTTGATTTCCTATCTTTCTCTGTAGTTTCTGCGTCTAAGTGAACTCTTTGACCAAAAACAGAGGAAACTGTGGGTGCTCTTTATACTTCACAGATTTACAGAGTTTGGAATCTCACAAATTGTGCTAAAACTTGACTTTTTTCTTTCCCTTCCCTTCTCACTAGTCTCTCCTTGGTTGGTCACAGCTGCCGAAGTCAATGTCTGAGTCTTCTGGGAGAATCTGACCAGTGTTGGGGGTGTGAGGCAGCCAACAGGCTATTCAACCTAATGCTCACAGCCGCAGAACTGCTGTGTTAAATTCCAACAGAAATTTCCATTTGTTTTTAATTGGCTGTTTCCTTCTCTGATATCAAGGGCCTAAAGTCACAGGTTGAAATCTCAGTTTTCTGCTGAAAATCAGTCTGTGAGTTCCTTTTTTAAATTTTTTCCAACAGACAACTGTACTCTTCCTGCAGATCCCCCTGAAAGCCTGCTGATCACCTCGGTGAATCCTTAGAGATTCAGAGGCCAGTTCACTTTGAAAAACTTGGACAGGACTGGCAGCAGGAACTTGTTAACAAGTCCCTATGGCCTTACTCTTCAACCACAGTCTAGGGCGTAGAATAGTTCTATCAGCCTTCCTTTTTTTTCTCTTTCTTTTTGGGTCAGGAGTTACTCCTGGCTCTTCACTCAGGAATTACTCCTAGCAGTGCTCAGGGACCATATATGGGGTGTTGGGGATTGAATCGGGGTGGGCCGCATGCAAGGCAAATGCCCTACCCTCTGTGCTATCACTCTGGCCCCTGACCAGCCTTCTGATCTCTGACTTCCAGGTGGGTTTAGTTAGTAGTGGCATTAGAGGGGGTGAAAGAGCTGGGTTTCTGTGTCTTTGCTTCCTCCCACTATGAAGAAGTGTAGCTCTTTCTTACGATCACTCCTTGGCACAGCAGTGGGAGTCCTGACTCCCTGGTAGCTAGCCTTGTGTGTGTGGCCTCCTAGCACCCCACATTCCCAGACAACGGTTCCTCTATTAAACACACTCAAGGACTGTGCCTTGTTCTGTTGCGAAGCCCTAGGCTGATTCAGAGTGAAAGTCTATGTGCCTTATGAACTAGAAAGAGTTGGGGAAAGATTTCTGCTCTAGAGAGCATTGTCTGTTCTTTATGATGCTTCATCTGTCCACCAGTCCACTCATTACGTTGTTCTTCCCTATTGAAGTGTCCTTGTGTCCATTTCTTGGTGATCTATGATCTCTGCCAGTGTTCACTGAACCTTCTTCCTTGTCTCAGGGCACTGCTTAGTCAGGTTGGCTGCTTAGGGTGGAGTGCGGGAGGCCTGGCAAAGCAGGTGCAACTTGAGGGCAAGAGCTATTTGCTCACCATGTGTCCTGACATAAAGAGGATTGGGGGGTGATAACTGAATGCAAATAATACATCTCATAGCCCAAAGAGTCCTCTTCTCTGGTCTTTTAGGACATGGTTCTTTTTCTTTTTTCTTTTTTGGGTCACACCCAGCAATGCTCAGGGGTTACTCCTGGCTTTGCACTCAGGAATTACTCCTGGTGGTGCTTGGGGACCATATGGGATGCCGTGGATTGGACATGGGTATTCTGTATGCAAGGCAAACACCCTACCCGCTGTGCTATCGCTCCTACCCTGACATGGTTTTTTTTTTTTGTCACCAGGTTTCTCTGCCGATGAGTGGGTTTGATCCATCTCATTTTTTTTGGGACTCACCATCTCCAGATGTTCTTCCCTGTTGAGTCTCCTTCCTGTTTTGGCTCTTTTCTCATGTTGTTGCCACTAGCTGCTTTACATCAATTGCATTTCTTCTTTCTTCTTCCTCAAAGCTCTGCTAACAGGAGGAAAGTGTCAGACAAGTGACTCACCCCGAAAAGGAGCATCAACCATCCCTGGCACTACTTGTCACTAACTCAAGAAGGACATTGCACCCTCTATAGGGAATGACTGTTCTGAGCACTCCTATGAGGCCACGTCTCCCTGGCTCTTCCTTCTGGGGTCCAGTCCCCAGCCAGTTGACTGGAGCCCTCCATTTTCCCCAGTCCCATGCCTTTTCTTCCCACTCCAAGGCCTCTTAAACAAATGACACAAAAATTCCAGGTACAACAGAGTATAGTTCTCAGCGTTTCTTTTCTCACAGTGACCTGGGACATATATTTTCATCTATTAAAAAAGATTCTCTGTTGGGGCTGGAGCAATAGCCCAGCGGGTAGGGCGTTTGCCTTACCGCGCAGCCGGCCTGTGCCGGCCCAGGTTCGATCCCGGCATCCCCATATGGTCCCCGAGCACTGCCAGGAGTAATTCCTGAGTGGAGAGCCAAGAGTAACCCCTGAGCATTGCCGCGTGTGACCCAAAAAGCAAAAAAAAAAAAAAAAAAAAAAAAAAAAAAAGATTCTCTGCAGCATTTTTCCAATGTAAAAAGACTAAGTATGCTAAAAAAAAAAAAAAACTTGGTTTCTCATAATACTGTAGCTGCTGCAGTCAAGTTTTGTTTTCAGCCGCAACAACATTTTTTCCTGATATTCAATTATCACTTATGTGGCTGAGCTGGCCCTACAGGTCACTGTTTATTCCCATTTTCCCTAGAAGCTGGCTTGGCCCAGCAATGCTCTTATCTTTCTCCCTTTTCTTGTATTTGGTGCTCAGCAGGATCTCACCTCAAGTGGCATTGTGGGGCCTCTGTTTCCTGCACACAAAACTCTCTCTGCAATTGCAGGAGTGACCATCTCGCCATGAAAGTGTGGGAGTTAACACCCTCAGGAGCACCCCTATACTAACAGAGTAAGGGGAAATTTTCCATCCTCCTGTAATTCACAGGAGCAATTATGAATACTGTCCTCCAAAAGTGGGTCCTCATTGCCCCAGAAGGGGGTTATTCAATTATGCCACTTTCATGGGTTCCCCTTCACCTCTACTCCCTATGGTCACTGCACAGGCCTACTTCCCTGCACAATATTGGCTCATGAATTTTCAATTGAGAAAGAAGAATGTTCAGTTGCAAATAGTGTGTCCTTATTCAGCTCAGTCCTTTTGAGCTGGACTCTGCCATTTCTATGGTTCTAAGCCTTCTACAGACCTTTTCTGACAAAACCCAGATTTTCCTGCTCTGTTTCTGTAAGGAAGAGTGACTTGTTTGCAGAAATGGACCTGCCCATCTCTTATCTAGAGCATGATGTTATATATTTTTAGTCTGGAGCATTCATTCATCTGGGAAGGCCTTTTGGCCATTTGAGAGTCATAAAATTCTCCTGATGTGACAAGGACAAAGTGACTTTAATGTCATATCTCTGCCCCTCATCCAGTGGAGTGAGCTTTCTGAAGACTATCATCCTCCTGGCAGAGGAATTGAATAAGAGATCATTGCTTATTGGTGTTGCCAGGTTAGTGTCTTGTTTGTCGCTAAAGGGGAAAGTCAATGTTTTGACAAGGAAACTAAGGCCGGGAGCCAGAATGGTTGTAAAATCCTTCCAATGGGCACCCAAAGATTAGTGCAACTCCGCATTTGACACTGAATTTCCCCGCAGAATACGTTGTCTGTCTCAGCTTGGAACTTGCTGGACTCATAAATTGTACCAGAGATGGAGCTTGATGTCAGTACATCTCGACTAAAAACAACAAAGTTCTCTTTACTTAGTTGCGTCATTCCATCTCGTTCTCTGCCAGAGCTCTCATTTTGGGATGAAATTGCTTTCCTGTGGTTTCCCAGAGCATCCACACTAGGTGGTCTCAGGGTTGCCCACCTAGACACCTGATTAAAGCAGGAAGTGAGAGTTACTGGGGAATATATGTGCCCACTTATCTGAGTGTTACCCTTGATCAAATGTGGTCCCAAACTGTTATATAAAGTTAAATAGTGTGCAGGAGACTATAGTCATATAACTGATTATAATGTATTATTGAATTGTTTTCATTTTATAGGTTTTTATTCTCTTTATAAGTTTATAAATTATTAAAATTTTTATAAATTTATAAAATTTTTATAAATTACATATTTTTGTAATTTTATAAAAATAAAATTAAACTTATAAATTTAGACTTGTAAACTATAAGTCCTAATTTATAAGTGAAATTTTTATCATAGGTGTGTATGTGTTTGACTCAGGACTAGCTGTGGTTTCAAGCACTTCTAAGGGCCTTAGAACATGTACCTCTTACATATTCCAGTATGCTTTGTGGAACCAGATACTGAATTTGGCACTGCACATACACTAAATATAATTCAGCCCTGAATGATTGATAATGCTTGATGCAATTTAGAATGAATTAAAGTGATACTCAGAAGCAGGAAGCAGTTTATCTGAGTGTGTGTGATAAAGCTTGAAGACTGACCCAGATGTTCTGGCTACATTCAGTGATTTCCCCTTCAAAACATTATTTTCTGAGTTAGATATTGCTGATGACTACTGATTCAAAGAAGGATATTGGGTGATGTGTACTTGAGGAGTTTGTCAAACACTACCCTGGGGTGTAGACCTATGGTTTATCTTGCAGAGGTTACCCACACTGGAGAGCAGGGTTTTGCCCATTTAGAACTGACAAGGATGTATGAAGCTGTCATCCCTGTAACCAATTCTGAACCACTGGACAATCTTTCTATTCCCAGATGACATACCTATCAGCATGAGGCTGATGAGCTTTTCCTCAACTCAGCAGGAGAGTGCTCATGTTAATCCAATGCATTGATAGGGAGAGCCAAGTGTTAGTGGTCTAGTGCACTATCACTGAAGGATTTCACCAGGCTTGAAGACCTCTTCAGTGAGGGTAGAATTTAGTTCAGTCACAGTGATCAACAGCACTTATTTGTCCTATGTCTGAGGCTCTTTCCAGGTGGCCAGTCAAATAAACGAGGAGCCTTTAGAGGCAGACACCAAAGCATCCAAAGCCTAGTTTCACCTCCTATAGCACACACCTGAGAGAAAGAGAGAAAGAGAGAGGAAAACAGAAAGAGAGAAAAGAGATAAAGAACCTGCCATTGAGACAGGCTAGGGGAAAGGGGGGGGAAGTGGGGACATTGGTGGAGGGAAATGGGCACTGGTGGAGGGATGGGTGCTGGAACACTCTATGATTGAAACTCAAACATGACCGTCTTTGTAATTGTATATCTCATGGTGGTATAATAAAATATTTTTTAAAGCACACAGCTTAGATTGGTCTTCCCATTTCTATGAGGGAAGACAGTGAATTTCCTGATACAGGAACACTGAAATCAGATGCATCTGTGGATCACAAAGAGCATATGTTCCTTACTCACTGACACCATGTCAGTTGATGACTTTCAATTTCTGGTGCAATTACCTTCTGGCCTCTCCCTTTTCTCTGCTTACTCTCCTACATCCCTGAGATCTCTTTCCTTCCTCATGCCCTTCCTCCCTCTCCCTGTTCCCTTTCTTTCTCCTATTCCCTCCCCTCCTCTATCCTTCTTTTCCTACACACCTGACAGAGAAGCACATATTTAATAGGAAGACAGGGAGTATCATCGGACCGAGTTACCTACCATGTCCACTGTCATGAGTAATAAAAATCTTTTTGCTGGTAGGTGGATGGAATCAAAGGTGACCAAAGGCGCTACAGGACAGAACTTCTCTGGACAAACCATCTAGTGCTCCAAATGAGTCTGTCACTTCTGAGTTCCAGCATTACTATTGTTCCATTATCATATTGTCAGGAAGATTCCTGGATCTGGGTTCCCGAGACTAGGAGTTAAATTCATTATAAGCATAAAATAAAGATCAAACTTTATGGAGTCCCCCCTCTACCCACTATTTTCAGAGGTTTGTTTACTTATAAATGAACACAGTGTTAAAACATCTTCATATTCTTGTCCTTAAGTGTTCAAGATTGAAAGCAGCGATCCAGACATAAGACAGCCAAATGCAATAAAACTTCATTTGAGGAAAGGAAGGGAGGGTAAGGAAACTGAGACACAGGATTTCATAAGGTAGGATGCCATGAGAAGGTGAGAATTTCTCCTTTAGAATTGAGGAGAGAGACAAAGAGAGAAAGGAGATAAAGAACCTGCCATGGAGGCAGGCTGGGGAGAAGGGGAGGGAGATGGGGACATTGGTGATGGAAGATGGGCACAGGTGGAGGGATGGGTGTTGGAATACTATAGAACCAAAATTCAAACATGAACATCTTATAATTGTATATCTAACACTGGTATAATAAAATATTTTTTAAAAGAAAATTTCTCCTTTATATCTTCTTCTTTTGAATTTTGTTTGTGGGGGGCCCACCTTCTTTTCAGCTTCTAACCTGGGGTAATAGATGAGCACTTTGCATTGAGCTTAAGATTTAAAAAGTGGTCAAACACAAAGGGTAGGGAAAAGTAGGATGTTTGAGAGGTTATCACCCTGAACATCCTCAATGTTTATCCTAGATCATTCTCTTTTTAATCATATCCCCTGTTTGTTTTCCTTCCTGTCCATACACCATCCCCTCCTTAGGAGGGGATCCCAACTGCTGTGGGAAATTATGGGCAAAGATGTCAATTGATTACAGAGGTCTAGATTGAAGGTGAAACTCCCTTTAGAAGGGCCCGGTGTATAAACTAAGTGGAGTGACTCTTCTTGATAGCATCAGCATTTGTAACTTAAAGGATTTTCAATGAAAAAACATGTTTTATCAAGGTTTCTAAGAGACATGGGCCAAATATTTGAACGAAAAAAAAAAGAAAGGTACATCACTTAATGTACCTTCTTCCATTATCTTTGAAGTAGTTTTTTGGAAATTGAGGGGTCCACTGATTGGTGGGAATAGTTACCCAATTTGTTAGCATCTAGTTCTTTTAGCCAAATTGCTTCAGGAAAGGGTCAAAGGGTATAAATATTTTTAGATGAGATAAGAGCAAAAGTGCAGATTAGAGGCTTTCCTTGTTTTTTTTTAAATAGTGAAGGGTCTCTTATCAATTATAGATAAGCTATTATTAAATCCTTAATCAAAACCTGAGGTATGGCAAAACCTGTTACATGTCCTAAAATCATGTGTAACTTGGATTTTAACTAAAAATTTTGCCATCTATTTACAAGATTAGAAATTGGCTGATAAAATAACTATGTATTAAATTTAAAATGTTCTTTTTTCACCTTCACAATTGCAATAACAGATCAAGTCTGGATTTAGTAAAAGTGACAGAGATTTTTGTGTAAGTCTAATAACTGAGGTAACAACTTATAACTTTAGATTGGGTCCAGTCTAACGTGGTATCTCCCCACATGACAACCTCTTAATGTATGCATTGTAATCCACAATGTGGAAGGGAAGGAAAAGAGAAAGAGAGAGAAAGAGAAAGAATTTAAGAACCTGCCACAGAAGCAGGCTGGGGGAGGGGGAGGGAATCAGGGGACATTGGTGGTGGGAAATGGGCTCTGGTGGAGGGATGGGTGCTGGAACATTGTATGACAGAAACCCCAAATATGAACATCTTATGAACATCTTTGCAACTGTATATCTCATGGTGGTATAATAAAATATTTTTTTAAAAAAGAAAGTATCTCCCAAGAAGCAATTGATCATATTTTCCAGCTATAGGTCTCAGGTCAGAGTCTGAGTGAAATCTTTTAGTTTGTTTATCCCTAAAGTTCTTCCAGGTCTTATAGACAGAAAATTTATTTGCTTCTGGGTAGAGGCTATCTTTTAAAGACATGTGCATACACCACAAAATGGCCCATATCAAAGTAAAGCAACAATGCTGTGTGGGGAAAGGGGACTCCATAACTGTTGGTGGGAAGCGACGACACCTTTCTGGAAAACAATATGGACATTCCTCCAAAGACTAGAAATTGAGCTCCCGACCCAGCCATACCCTGGGAATATACCCTGGAAAGCCAAAAACACACACGAAACACAAGCACTTTTATTTTCATACAGCACTATCACAATAGCCGAACCGAAACAACCAGTTGCCCGAGAACTGATGACGGAAAAGAGAACTGTGGTACATCTACACAATGAATACTATGCAGCTGTCGAAAAAATGAAGTTATGAAATTTTGCTAAATGGATGGAATGGAAAGAATCATGTGAGTGAAATTAGTAGAAGAAGAGAGAACAAAGAATGACTGCATTTATGGCTGACATAAATATACTAGGTGATCTTACCAAAAGTGGAAATTACCACAGCGGGGGAGGAGGGTTTAGAGAGAAGGGAAAGGTGAATAAATGCTAAAGTTCTGTGCTAACTAGAACTCAGCATTAAAAAGAAAAAACAAGTGGCTCTATGGGGAGAAGGAGGAGAGAGAGAGGGAGAGGAGAGGAGATAAAGAACTGCCATTAGGCAGGATGTGGGAGGAGGATGGGGACTGGTGGTGGCTGGGGGGCTGGTGGAGGCGGGGGCTGGAACGTGTGACCGAAACCCCCAGTGAACAGTAATTGAATCGGTATAATAAAATGTTAAAAAAAAAAAGAATGTGCATATACCAATGTATGCCATTATACCTTTTGACCCTAAACTCTCCATGTTAAAGTTGGTGTGATTTTTTTTCCTGCCTCTATTTTCATCCACACCTCTCAGTGGAGCAACAGTGAGCATTAGGGAATTACATTGAGCAGAATTTTAAGGAAACTGAGTGCATAAATTTGTGTAACAAATGTCCAAGGAAACATAGACTCTACTGGCAACATCCATATTTTGAGTTTAGTCACTCTACTTAAGGTTTTAAAGCATGCAAATGGGGGGCTGGAGCAATAGTATAATGGGTAGGAGGGCACTTGCCTTGCTTGCAGACCTGGGTTGGATTCCAGGTATCCCATATGGTCCCTCAAGCACCACCAGGAGTAATTACTGAGTGCAGAGCCAGGAGTAATCCCTGAGCACCACTGGCTGTGACTCCAAAAATACACAAAAAAGTACCCAAATAACTATGTTGTTACCATGTTACTAGTCTGGAACCACTTACAAAGTTTTGGTATCAAAAACAGTCATGTCTGATTCCTCCAGGAGGCCTCAAAGGGAAGCAAGTCCTACCTCCCAAATCTTACAGAATGATAAGGTTCCAAAGACTCCAGCCTTTCAAACCAGCCCTTGAAAGTGACTACTCTCTTGTCCTAATCTTAAATCTCTTCACCTTGCTGGAAAAGCTGAGTGCTGCTAATGAGTGTTGAGAGGCAATCTGAGAGTAGAAATGAGGTGTTAAGCCTGGACAGGTTCTAACCAAGAGGTCATAGTCCCCCCTGGCTAGGTATCACCAAAGTGGATCCCTTGCAGCTCACAGCCTCTCTGGCTTCCAAGCTGGGGAGGGGCTGCAAAGCAGCAAAGTGAGATGTGCTTTTAATGATTCTGAGCACATGGTTTCTGCCTCCAGCAAGCTAGATTTATAGACAGGCAGTTTTCCTTTGGATGGATTCCAGATGTTGTATAGTTTGTGCTTTTCTAAGCTAAAGAATCAGAGGTGGGGACTTTTCTTCCTTATAAACTATAAGTGAATAGTGGTTAAGCACTGACAAACAGCCTCCTAAAATTTGCATGGTGCCTGAGTCTGTGGAGAATAAATTACTGGAGAACAGAATCTGGGGCTGCAGTGATTTTAAAAGTAGGAAATGTGAACTATTTCTTTACTCCAGATTTCTGGGCAATCTCCCATTCCGAACACTATCCAAACCAGAGGTCTGGTCTGCATAACTAACTACCCCTCACAATGTTCAGATAAAATCTAACTCTGCAGCAAATATTTTATTATATATCCTATTAAACTGTATTATGCTGCATGTCATATCACATAATATGTAATACCTGTACTAGATTATATAATAATTATACTATGTTGTAAAATACTTTAACTATGCCATATTTTGTTGCATGTAATAAAAACATAATATTAAATATTTATTATGCTCTTTCTTTTTCTTTCTTTTTTTTTAACTTTCGGCTTTGGGGCCACATGCAGCAGTGCTCAGAGATTATTCCTGGCTCTGTAGTCAGGAGCTGCTCCTGCCGGTGCTTAGGAGGCCATATGGGGATGCCAGGGACTGAACCCAGTTTAAGTACAAGTATGAAAAGCAACTTACCTGCTATATTCTAGCTCCACCCCCAATATCCATTATGTTTTAATATAAGCATATCCTGTGCAATACTCTACAAATCTGAAATTCAAAACTGTTTTGTACTTCAAAACATTTGTTTGCTTCATGTGACAATTTGAGGTCTGTGGACAATAAACTGAAGAAAAGCCACAGACTTAACCCCTATATGGAATCTGCAGTGCCCCATTGAGAGGTAATGCCTCTGAGAAGTTCTGCAGAAAATAAGCACACTACTATTTATCTAAAATACGAATTTCATTTTGCTTGGCATACATGCACTGGACCCAGTTTTAAAGATAATTCAAAACCATTTTAAATTGCTGGCGAATGTGTTCTAGATGCACTGGGGGCAGAGAGGCTGTGCAGCCCACCTCAGCGAAAGGCCCATCCGGAGTAGGTGCTGAGAAGCAGGTTGGCCCTTGGCCCTGTGGTCCACACCACCTCTCTAAGGAGGAGAAGGGGTATACCTAACGAGGAGTCCTACCTGAACCGGTGCTGGAGTGCTTCTTCATCACTGCAGTACTATGCAGACTTGGTGGATCTCTCCCAATCATCATTCCTTCTTTGAATGATGACCTCTAGGGTGTGAGCAGAAAGTAATCAACTCCAACTCTTTAAGAAGACCCTGAATGTGCTCTTTAAGAAGACCCTGATACTGCAATTAAAATTCAAACCAACAAAGCATGATTTTTTTATCACTTTCTCTGCTTTCCATCCTTTTTTCATTTCTCCCGTGGTCTCTTCCTTTGCCTCTATCTTCTTTTTCTCCTTTTTTCATGTTTAATGTCTTTAGCTATCCCTAAAGACTGATAAATGCAGTTGTTGCCATAGCCCTGACTGGCTTCCTCATTGCTTCTGGGTTTCTTCTTGTAGTTAAAAATCCTGATTTCAGAGTCTTATTTTTAATTAATTGATTAATTAATTTTTACACATTCCACCTTACTTCTTTTCCCATTCACTCTCCTTAAGTAAACTTAATTTTTTATCAATTATACTGTTTTTCTTTTAATTTTGTTTTGTTTGTTAATCAGTTGTACATCTTAGATGAAATTATCAGATACTTTTTCCTTCTTATCTGTTTTGCTTTGCATAATTACCTTTAATTTTTTTCAAAGCAATATGTTTAGTATATTTGTTAGGATGTAATTAAGAAAGCACATTTACCCTTCCAAAGTATACAATTTGGTGATTTTCAGTATAATCACGAAGTGGTGTCACTCTCAACATCAGCTGTTTCTAGGGCATTTGTCCCCTACCAATATCTATTAGTGATCATTTTCCTTCTCACCCAGCACCTGCTAATCACTCACCTACTTTCTGTCTCTAAGGCTTTGCCTATTATGGACACTCATATAAATAAAATATATCATATGTCACCTTTTGTTATCTTCTTTAACTTAGACATGTTTTCAAGATTCGTGCCTGCTGCAACATCTGTTCGTTGTTCCTTATTTTTGCTGAATCTTGTGTATAGATATTTTGGTATTCATTTCTTTGTTTATGAGCATTTGAATGTCTCCACTTTTGACTATTGAGAATAATACTGCTAGAAACACTTGTCCATGGGTGATTATACAGACATGTGTGGCTCTTGAGTACCTGGCTGGGAGTAGAATTGTTGTGTCATGGGGATTCCTTTTTGAGGTACTGTTTGCTTATATAGAGTTAACTCTAAGCTAAAGCTATGAGAGTCTGTCAAACTATTTTCCAGATTAACTATACCATTTCAAAATACCACTACTAGTATATGATGGTTCTAATATCTCCATATAGTTGACTGTTGCAGGACTCCTCTAAGAGCCTCTGCATCTGCCCTGGATTGCCTCCTGCAGGTCACTTCATAGATAATGGGTTAGTCTAAATGTGGCAGTTTATCTGACCATGTATTCCGTACTGGCTAGTATAAATATTCTCTCATGCTACCACAAGTATCGTGGGACTAGCTAGATCTTACCAGCAATATTTGCCTGGCCACGTTGGATCTCTAAGTAATTAGACCAGAGAGAAATGCTGTTTGCCTCCAAGCAAGCAAGCATGACTCCCTGATAACTCAAAGACAACTAAAATACAAAACTACCGTGGAAGTAGACGAGACTCTTGTGAAGGCTTGGAGAAATATTTAACTGGTATTAGTATTAGTCTTTGGTACAGAGACATGCCATCTCAGAAACTCCCTTCTCTACCCTATAAAGGCATTTCCAGGCAGATCTTGGCTCAAAACATTAGCATATAATAGGGCCTAGGTGAGGTGCTGGGAGAAATTACCTAAGGGCATTTGACCCTCCCTGCTTCCCATAATAGTGGGAGGGAGGTCTGAGTTGCAGGGGTAGAAAACTAGCCTGCTTCCTTCCTTGCTGTCTCTCTCTCTTTTTTGGGCTCTCTCTTTTGGGGCTCTCTTTTGGGGCTTGCACTCTTCTTGGGAGTCTTGTCTTTGTCTCCTCTTTACAGGGCCTTTACAAGTGGTGCCGCCATCTGGCCTACACGTGGCTGTGGTTTTAGCCGGGAATACTAAGCACAGGGTTTTTTCTATTGCTGACTTGTATGCCTGAACCTGTGATAAGTAAAGCCTTTTTTTTTTTTTTGCTTTTTTGGGTCACACCCGGCGATGCTCAGGGGTTTCTCCTGGCTCTGCACTCAGGAATTACTCCTGGCGGTGCTCGGGGGACCATATGGGATGCCGGGGATCGAACCCGGGCTGGCACAGGCCCGGCCGCATGCAAGGCAAACGCCCTACCCGCTGGGCTATCGTTCCGGCCCCAAGTAAAGCCTTTTAAAACTGACCCAGCCATACCACTCCTGGGAATCTACTCTGGGAAACCAAAAATACGCAGCGGAAACACCATCCCTACTTTTATGTTCATAGCAGCATTATTCACAATAGCCTGAATCTGGAAGCAACCAGAGTGCCCGAAAATCGATGACTGGATAAAGAAGCTTTGGTACATCTACACAGCGGAATCTACACTATTCAGCTGTTAGGAAAAATGAAGTTATAAAATTTGCCTATAAATGGATGGACATGGAGAAGATTATGTTGAGCGAAATTAGCCAGAAGGAGAGAGACAGATACAGAATGACTGCATTTATTTGCATGGCATAAATATATATGTACATATTATAATACCAATATCCAAGGTCAAGTGAAACATAGGAGGTCTTGTCAAAGGTGGAAATTATCACAAACGTGTGGGAGTCAGAGGTTAGGTAAGACAGAAAATGGAACAGGGTGCTAATAATTGTCGAGGGTACTAATGCCAACCTAGAACTGAGCATTAAATAGAGGCAAAAGGATACACATGACAACCTTTTAATGTATGTTCTGTAATCCATAGTCTGGAAGGGAAGGAAAAGAGAAAGAGAGAGAGAAAGGGAAAGAAATAAAGAACTTGCCATGGAGGTGGGCTGGGGAAGGGGAGGGAACCGGGGATGTTGGTGGTGGGAGATGGGCACTGGTGGAGGGATGGGTGCTGGAACACTGTATGACCAAAACCCAAACATGAACTTTTTAATTGTATATCTTTTTATTTGTATATCTCACGGTGGTATAATAAAATACTTTAAAAAAAAACTGCATCGGATTCCTGAGTTTTCATCCATTCCCGCCGGCCTCGGAGGTAGAAGGGAACTTGTTTCCCAGTCACTCTTGGGGACCCCGGCAGCTTCCCCAACAGTTGACGAACTATTTCAATGTCTATCTTTTTTATTTTAGCCAGCCTGGTACATAAGAATAGATTCTCACTGTGATTTTGGTTTCTGTTTCCCTAGGATTAGTCATGTTTGGAATCCTACCATGTGTTATCATATATATTCTTTGGAGAAATATCTATTCAAATGTCTTGCCTTTTAAAAAATACGTTATTAGTCTTTTATTATCAAGTTATTCAGAATTCTTTAAATATATTGTGATCATTCTCAGACATATAGATTGCAAGAATTTCCCCATTTGTGTTATCTTTTCAAATTATTTATTATAAAGTCACATGTCTGTAATGTTTTACATTTGTGGTTTTGATGTGCCTGGTTACCACACCCACCATCATCAAGTGCTCATAATTTTCCACCAATGTCCTCATGTTTTTATGTTGCTCTTAGAGGATTAATGTTAGGGTTAATCCAGTGCTAGGGAAGACAGTGGAACAGCACAGTAATAGCAGCATAGGACTGACAATTTGGTGTTGAGCAATGGTGCTCAGGAGGCAACCTGACTATACTGGTGCTGGTGGAGATAAGGGTGTACAGTGCCCGTGATCAGATGTACTAATTATGTGCTCTACTATTTGAGCTAACCTCCAGCCCCTTAAAGTAGTCTTTAAGAGTTTTCCTTTCATTTAAAATTTTTTTTTCATTTTTAATCCCTTCTAATTTCATTACCTAACTTGGAACTGTACTATAAAGCTAAAATGATCAAAACTTATGGTAAAGATAGGCCTTCTGATGAATGGGTTCTAATTGAATATCCAATGATAAAACCCCACATTATGGACAGTTAATTTTTAACAAGGGAACTGAGAACATGAAATGGAATAAAGTTAGCCTCTTTAACAAATGGTGCTTGGAAAACTAGATAACAACTTGCAAGAAATTAAAGCTGGATCCATATCTTATACCTCACACAAAAATCAATTCATGATGGGTCAAAGACCTTGAGAACTGAGCAATAAATATGAAGCACATTGAGGAAAATATAAACTGAATACTTCAAGATTTGGACTTCAAAGATCTGATCCCACTTGAAAAAGCAACAAATCAAAAATAAACCAATGAGGGAGCTGGAGCAATAGCCCAGCGGTAGGGCATTTGCCTTGCACACGGCCAGCCTGCACCAGCCCAGGGTTCAATCCCTGGCATCCCATATGGTTGGTTCCCTGAGCACCGCCAGGAGTAATTCCTGAGTGCAGAGCCAGGAAAAACCCTGAGCATTGCCGGGTGTGACCCAAAAATCGAAAAAAAAGAGGCTATATAAAATTTAAAAGCTTCTGCATAGCAAAAGAAACATGAGCTAAAACTGAAGTAGAGCCAACTGAATGGGAACATATAGTCACTCTCAAAACATCAGATAAAGGTTTGATAACCAGTATTTGTAAAATACAAAGGTCAACAACAACAACAACATAATTTTAAAAACATGCCCCAAAATGGGGAAGGAAAAAAGATAGATACTTCTCAGAGGAAGACAGGTAGGTGGCCAGTAGGCACATGAAAAACTGCTCAACATCACTTATCATCAAAGAAGTTCAAATCAAGATGATAGTAAGATATCATCTCACACCAGTCAAAAACAGTAGAAATCTGGTCTCAGCTGAGACTTCCAAGGTGATCTTGAGAGGAGGGTTGGCCAAGTTCCTGCCCTACCAAACCTCTGACAGCTGCACTCACACTCCAACAGCTACAGCCTTGCCTCCATCTGGATTGCTCAGCTAAATATTGTGGATTTTCTGGAGAACACGGCCACAACTCTCCAAATGCTACAATACTAAAATCCCAGTAGGAGCACAGCAGATTGGATGGTAATATAATGTATAAGCCAGCTAATCTCGACTAACAAAAACATTAACACAGAAGGCATAACGTATAGCAACAGTTTAGTAAACTGTCAGACAAAGGCTTATGCCCCCTGGTGAGATACAACAATTTTCAAAAGTTTTCTTTTACTGAAATATGTTTTGATAATTTCATTAGCCATTTAATAGTAATAAGCAATATAAAATAAATTGTGGTGGGGCTGCTCTGGGGCAGACTTGATGGGTGGTTGAGAAAATGGAGACAATGGTGGAGGGAAGGTGACAGCAGTGGTTGGGTTGATGTTGGAATATTGAATGCCTGTAACAGATGATCATAAACAACTTTGAAACCATGCTACTTAAATAAAGTAGCAAAAAAAAAAAAGAAATGTGAGCCATTAACAGAAGAAAAGCTGCAAAAATTAGTAGGAACAATCTTGTTGGCAGGGATGGGTTGAAAAGCACTCTCATCCTCTGCTGGTGAGAATGTTGTCTGGTACAAACCCTGTGGAAAACAGTATGGAAGAGTTCTCAGTTAACTTAAAACTGAATTGTCATTGGACCCAGCAATTCCACCCTTGCTCATCTACACCCTAGGACAAAAAAAAATACTCTCTCCAAAGAGCACATGCCCACTATTATTCATTGGTGCATTCAGTACAATAGCTAAGATATGGAATCAACCTAAGTGTCCAATAAAAGTTAAATGAATTATGAAGATGTGGTATATATACATAATGGAGTAAAAGCAACAGCAAAAATTATGAAACCATGTTATTTGCTGCAACATGGCTGGAACTGCAAGATATGTTGAGTGAAGTAAGCCATAAGAAGAAAGACAAAAGAAATTATCTCATTTATCCTTAGTAGATAGAATAACTGGATCATGAAATGTCATTTAGTAAGGGTGGATGCTGAGAACTCCCTTGACTCTAAAGTTTAGGGAAGAAAGGATAGAGAAGGAAAGAAATCAACTGTGGATAGAAAAGATAAGAAAGGGAAGTAATGGGTGTGCAGGGGTCAGAGCTTTGGTTATACCAGTAATATGGGAGAGTTGTATAGCTGTATATCCAAAACACAAACTCAGAAACACTGGAAACAGGATAAACTAAGCTGTAACCATTAAACTTTGTAATGTGCCTATCATGGTGACAAGTGAGGGCTGGGATAGTGAAGTGGGGACTCTGGGAAATCTGGTGGAGGGAAGTTGACAGTGGTGATGGGATTGGTGTTGAAATAGTATATGCCTAAAACTCAACTATGAATAACTTTGTAATTCACAGATCTTCAATTAAAAAATAAAATAAAATCCAGCAAGAACAAAATGGCTGTTATGGCCTGATCCAGGTGCCAGGTTTACGTGACCTGCACAGAAAACTATTTTAAGGATGAGTCAGAGAAGCAAGAAATAGAAAATATTCATTAAATAATATAAATATAATAGTGCACACTTTAAGAATAGATACAGGCATTATCCATGCTTAGGGATTAAATAGTAATATTTTTTTCGAAAAGAAAGAGGACTCTGGGGAATAGATTTCATACAATCAAGCTATCACCCGGGTTTTGATCATGCTTGGTCACTTTCAGTGGTCACTGGGGCAATTGTAAACGGTTATTGTGGAGTGGGTGTAATTTTATTATGCAAATATATTACAGTAAGGTGGGAGTTGTCCATCTGTCACCTGGTCCTTAATTATAGATTCTCTTGGCTCTAACAAGTATACCATGAGTTTTAGCTTTCATTGTTCTCATCTTTTAGACTGCTTAACATTTCTAAAATATTAACATTTTTAGCAAAACATCATGTGATTCATACACAGAATAGGTATAATTTTAAAGAAATGGTGACTTCTGCATAAAAGGACATTAATTTTAACTTTTTATATAACTAACTCAGTGCATTGATACATTATACTTATATTGGCCATTTCCTCATCTCATTTGGAAACCACTAGATGTACATGTGTTTATAGGGAAGGAACATGTTAGGGAATTTCAGTAGAAGGAATAGTTTGAAGTCTGGTTCACAAATCCATATAGAATAAATGGATTCCAATTCCAAAAAGAAATCTTCTCTTTATTTTGCATTTCCAATTCAAATGTGGGCTTTTGACAATGAATGTATTAAGTAGTAATCTACCACTTTGGGTGAGGGCAACAATCATTCTAACTTTCGATCTGGTTGGGACTATAGTTGTTCTAGATAATGAATTTAGATAAAATGACTTGAAACTTTTATCCTGAGTCAAGACCCTTCAGAGTTGGGACTAGTAGGTATATAACTTGCTTTGCATAGACAGACCCAACTGGGGTTTAATGCCCAGCACCACATTTGATACCCCAAGCTCTGAGCCAGGATGAAATTCTGAGTCTCTGAACTCCCAAAACAAAAATCCAAACCTTTCAGAATTTTCTTTCCATGACTTTGCTAACAAGGGAGCATGCATTGAAATGAAGCTAACATCAACAATACGGGAATATTACAGTCAGAAATGGCCTGTTTTTGATCTGGGGAGTCTATGAGTCCTAAAATAATGTATTTCATTGTCACTGGTCCTCCAAAGTTGCTCATTATCATAGCACTATAAAACTAACTCAGTGACATAGGAGGACTCCCTTTGCCTAGTCAGGTGTTCAGCCCTACAGAAGATCTGAATGTCTGTAATCACACTAAGTTCTATCAAATAAGATATATTTGATTCTTCAAAGGAAATGGCTGTGCTATGTCCAAATGAAGATGTGGTCATGGGACCCCTCTAGGAATTGAGCCCATATTCCTGATCTCACACATATCTAGTCTGTGGGAGCAAATGAGTGGCCAAAATCATTTTCATCTCAATGTTGTGATCCTCTTTTTCACAATGGCCTGAATACCAGAGCCAAAGAAAACTTCTGCATTCTGACTGCTCTGCAGAGAGACCAATTTGCCTCCAGTAATGCTCAGAGGGACTCATTTGTCACTTAATATATTTAATTTAGTTTAAAACCACAGATCTTTCTTGAAAAAAGTTCAAAACTCACAGATGTTATTAAATATTAAAATTCACTTTATTGCATAGCATTAACAGGCTTATTAAAATACTCAATAAATCATGTATTGTTTGTGCCATGATTATAACATGAATAATACATTAAGTAAATTTTATGCATTTAAGGGAATGAGAAAATATTACGGAATTTCCAGCTGTCTCTCCACTCCGGCAGGTTAGTGATTTTGTCACCATCTGACACAATCAACCATCATTTAGTGTATCATATTATCTCCAACTAGAGGCAAGGTAATTAAAGAAAGCAAGAGTTAGCATAACTTTATAATACTGGCTATTATTTGCATATTGTACTAAATACTGCTAATAATTCAAAAGACAACTAACCAAAAAATCATGTAATTTGCTCTGCTCTCATAAGCCCACAATTTCTAACACCACCATAGTGAGAATTATTGATTAAATATTTTTTCTCCTTAACAGGGAGAAATTGAGAAGAAATTATTGACCTATAAAAGGCAATAGGTCATTTTGTTTAAATTTTTAATGTCCAGATACTCTCTGTAGATTTATCTGTGAAGGGCAAGAAGATGATCAATTAAAGAGCGAAATTTACTTATTGCATTAGGTGGGAAAATTTTTGCTGGTTTAGATGTAAATATGAGCTATCTATGTCAATCAACATGTTAAGGATTATTTGTTACAGCAATTTTCATAACAGCAAACATCTATCTTAAATTAGGGTTGAAGATACTTTATTTCTTTTGAGGCTACACTTCACTGTTCTCAGGGCTTACTACAGGTTTGTGCTCAAGGATCATTCCTATGGGACTTGGAAGACCATGTGTGGTGCCAGGGATCAAACCTGGGTTGAATTGTGCAAAGCAAGCACCTTACCGATGGTGCAATCTCTTGAACCCAGATTGAACAAATTTTGAACATCCAGGCAACAAAATTATCAGTGATTATTAAAAAAAAACCATAAATGGCCTCTTGGTAGTCATAAGGAAAATGTTTCCAGTGTCTAATTAAATAGGCAAAGGAAAAATATGCTAGTTACCATTTGAATTAAAAATAGGAAAGACATATATAATAGATAAATAATTGATAACAAATTTAATGCATTGTAATAGTGTTCACCAAAGAAACAGAAGTAATTAAGTGTACATCTTACATCTTCATCTTTGCCTACCTATATCTCACCTTTATTTAAATATAGATCACAAGGAATTGGTTCACATGATTATAGAGGTTGAAAAGACTCTTTATCTGCCATTTGCAAGCTGAAGACAGGAAAAGTTATGAGAACTAGAGTAGTTTAAATTCCACCCCTGGGCAGGAACACATCAAGGAGCCCAAGCAATCAGTCTTCCCTTGTCCTTTTTGTTCTGTCCAGGACTTCAGGAGTCTTAATGAAGCCTCCTGAATGGGAAGGACCATAAGGGTCTACAATTCAAGTGTCAGTCTCATCCAGGAAAACCTTACTGCCAGGAAGAATGCTTCGACAGAGTTGTGATCCAATGGACTGACCATACATTAGAGCATTCCATACATTTTTGGGATCACTGTTATTTTCCCCTTACCCCCTTCCTTATAGATTCATGTGTTTCTGGGAATAATGTATATTTGTTTGATTTGTCTTTTTAAGACTAGAGTATATTGATTATAAATTTTGTTTTGGGGCCACACATTGGTGTTTTTGTTTTTCCGTTATTCATGTTTTTTTGGGGGGGGAGGGGAATGTGTTGCGGCCAAACTTGGCAGTGCTCAGGTTTTTATTCCTGACTGCTTAGGGATCACTCCTGGCAGGCTTGGGGAATTATATGGGATGGCAGGGATCCAACCTGAATTGGCCTCATGCAAGGCAAACACCCTGCCTGCTTTGCAATCTCTCAGAAGGCCACCCCAGGTGTGCTCAGGGCCCACTCTGAACTCTGCACTCAGTCATGCCAGGGATTAAACCTGGGTTGGCCTTGTTCAAAAAAAAGTGCCCTACCCACTATACTGTCTCTCCTCTCCAGATTAGTCATAACATTTTGTGCCTACCTGTTTCGTTGGGCATAGAATCTAACCTGTAGTTTTCTTTTGGGTATCCACAGATACTATCACACAGCTTATGATACATATTATCAGATAAATTAGCAGTCTGCTCTGCAATCGGTGTTCACTCCTTTGGGTTATTTTTTCCCTTCAATACCTTTTAAATAAGTCTCCCTAGCCACATAATGTTATATTGATTCACTACTAGATTCCTGGTGTGCGGTTGTTGCCAGTGACGTGTGAAGCAGGGAGAGGTGAGGTGGCAACCCAGAGAGGGGATTCTACTGCTTTTCTCTCTACCCACTTCAGTCACCTGGGAAGTAAGTGTCTGGGAAAGTACTCTTGAAAGTCAGCTTTGAGTCATTGCATGGGAGTCTTCAAATTGCACCTGAACCGTGCTTGTTATAATGTGGAAAGTTATGCCTGCCACTCAATTTCTCAAGGAGCCACAGGACTCAGATTGAAGTGAAGAATTGCTATTTGCAGGAAAGGCAAATTAGTTCTAAATTCTACCCAGCTTTTCCAGGTCCATCCCATCCCTCACAGAGAATTTCAGGAAGGAGTCAAATAGTGAAGTGAGTTATTCCGGAAATAAGTGGAGAGAAAGAGGAGCCGTGGCTTTTCCAGAGGGAATATAACCAAGCACATATCCCCAGGTAGAAATGCAGTGAATCTACAAGGTGGGAAAATAATGCCATAACACGATAACACACCTCAGGCAGAGATGCAGGTCACTTCTGCAGAATGAGGGAAGGGTGCCTTGGTCTCTGCCAAGTTAGTTCATATTCACTCTTCCCAAAGTCTACTGTTAGAATTGTGGAAAATGGTCAAACCACACTAGAACTGAGCATTGAATGTACACAAAGGGATTCACATGATAATCCCTAAATGTCTGTAGGGCAAGCCACAATGTGAAAGAGAAGAGAAGAGAGAGAGAGAGAGAGAGAGAGAGAGAGAGAGAGAGAGGTAAAGGAAAAGCTCCTGCCATAGAGACAGGCTGGGGTGGGGGGAGGGCATTTGGGGACACTGGTGGTGGGAATAGGGCACTGGTGGAGGGTCGGGTGCTAGAACATTGTATGACTGAAACCCAGTCATGAACATCTTTGTAATTGTATATCACACGGTGGAATAATAAAAAATATTTTAAAAAAAGAGTGATCCCAAGGGGGAGAGTTTGGAACTTTTTATGGCCTTCTTTGATATTCTTAGCATGGTCTTTGTTTCAGGGGACAGAGTCTCTCCTCCCATAGCGTTCAGTCACAATTTGGGCCTGGATTTCTGCATCTTAAAGGTTCCTGTTTCCTCAGATGTGTCCTACATTTCTAAATCCTTATGACTTTGAGTTTATTTAGGTTCCACACAGTGTTTTTCTCCCTATACACTTGACCAGCCACTGTACCCACGCCCCCAAATCCTTCCTACCTGCAACATATTCTTTCTTGCCCTGCAGCTTTTTCTTCTGAACTTTCTTTCTCCAATTTTGAAAATTCTTTCATTGAATGAGTATTTTTAATTCTTTTGCTATCCAGTTTTGTTTTTGATACTTTCAACTGTTTTTTGAAGCCTTTTTCAACAAATACACATAATATACTTCTGATATGCAAAATAAACATTTAGACATTGTTATGAAGAAT
The DNA here is from genome assembly GCA_021461705.1 of Cryptotis parvus. Lineage (NCBI taxonomy): Eukaryota > Metazoa > Chordata > Mammalia > Eulipotyphla > Soricidae > Cryptotis > Cryptotis parvus. The sequence continues at coordinate 22,144 of JAJIBD010038120.1, read as the reverse complement.
GCAAGAGATACTATGATATAAGGATAAAGTGAAGCAGGGTCAGAGTATAAGGAATGACCCTAGAGAAAGGAATTATATATTGTATGAAACACAAAGGCAGATCCAGGATGTGCCTGAAAATCTGAATAACCTAGATTAAGTTACAGCCCGAAGATAATCATCTCAGCACTTTAGCCCTGTATTACACCCCCACCTGGTTGCAGTTCAGTTGTGCGTAAGGGCTTACCCAATCTCCATCCCACATTGTTAAATGGATAAAACAGGAGAAAGGTTTCTGCCTGTTTAAGGAGGCCCCTCCCTTAACCTGGGAGCTTTCCTATTTATCTTTCCCCCTCCTTTCCTTCTTCTAAATACAATATTTACTAATTTTTATCCTTTGATCCCTGGTCCCTTACTTTCCATTTTTGACTTAAGGACAAGAATCTGAGAACCTAGCTTGCATTTTGTTGGAGGTCTAATAAGGGCTTCAAATATACTTAGAACATATTGTCTGATTTTTAAAAAATATTCTAAAACTGTTAACACAGGCAATCAGTCAGGGAAAACATAAGGGCAGGCTTAAGAAATGAGAAGGAATCACTCATAGCCTCAAGAACGCTGCTGCACCTGGAGTGTGGGGTCCCAAAGACCAAAAAAGCAAAAACAAAACAGAACAAACAAAACAAACAAAATTCTTACATTGTTGGGGTTTGGCAGGATCCCTATCAGATCAAGGGGTTTGGTGGGGTCTCCTGGTGTGTTCAGAACCAATGATCAACCCCTGATCTATGAACAAAGGAAAAGAAACACAGGCTTGTGGTCATCAGTGGCCATTTAAATCAAGTAAATTCACCACTTACAGAGATATCATGAAGGGTTGGGGGTAGGGAGTTACAGATAGGTGATAAACAATGAGCAGATGTTTAGCGCCTTCCTTCAATCTTCTAGAGGACACACCTCAGGGCGGAATTCCATCTAGGGCTACAGCATTTTAGATTCCTTCTAGGAGACCCGCCCAAGGGCCTAATTCCATCTAGGGGTTTAGCATTTTTTTTTAATTTCCTTTACCAGTAACCCTTAAACAATCATATTGAATTTGTTTCTCACTAATATTTCTTTTTTTTTTTTTGGAACCTAATATTTTTAAAATTTTTATTATATCACCATGAGACATACAATTACAAAGGTGTTCATAATTGGTTCTTGGTAGTACAGTATACCAGCACCCATCCCTCCAACAGTGCCCCATTTCCACCACCAATGAACCCCACCCCCCCTCCCGCCTACCCCCAGGCTGCCTCAATAGCAGGTACCCCAGTATCCTCTCTTTTCTCTCTCTGTCTCTTTTTTCTGTCTCTGTATCTCTCTCCCTCTTCTTTTTACACATTGTGGCTAGCCCTGCAGATATTTAGAGTTTATCACTTAAGTCTCTTTGTGTATATTCAATGGTGGCTTTTAATCTGCCGTTACCATTTCCCACATTTGAATTTGTTTCTCACTAATATTTCTAGTCATTTTGTATAAACACAGTAAAATATATACATAAACTTTTATCTACACCCTGGTTAAGCTTAGCATGGACTTGCTTGATGTGGGCAGGCAGATGGCGGGGGCTACATAGCAATAAACTGTCGCCATGAGGCTTTCACCTGTTAGAACCAGGAATGAAGACCTAATAAGACCCAGTAACCAACAATAGACCCTGAGGAAGCTGAGTCCACCTTCTTCCAAACAGCCCTTAGCCCCTCCCCGCCCCCATCAACCTTTGATGGCCCAGCCTAAGATTCCAGAGCATTCCAATCCAAAGGGATAAAAGCCCCTTTGGAAATCAGTCTGGGCCCTCTGCCTCTGGAGCAACCCATGTTCTCCCTTGAGGGGTGTTTCTCTCTTTCCCTACTCCTTCCCCATCCTAAAACCTCCTTAAAAAAAATCTGTAAACTCCACTGCTGTCGACTCCTGAAAATTTTTTTTTCTGCGAGGAGGAAGACAAGAAACCTGAGGAAACCCTGGGACTGACTTGCCTAGGACTGACTTGCCTTTCCTGCAAAAGAGCATTTCCTCGCTCCAGCCTGAGTCTGTGACTCCCAGAGAAATTTCAGGAGGTGGGGGATCAACTCTCATGCCTAGAGATCAAGCGGACATCAGGTGTGGCCTAACAGCCACCTCACCTCGTGGGGCTGGTGGGGCTTAGGCCCATGCCGTGCAGGGGCTCATCACAGACTTTATCAGTTCTAGGCCTGCCCAGCAGGTCCAGGCAGCAGAGGCAGCTGGGGAGAAAGTGACCATCTCTCTCCCTTCCCGCCTCACATAAGCCTCCCATGAGGCCCACCTACATCAGATTCATGGCAAAGGCTGGTTTTTCCTGGGGACTTATCGCCATATATCACAGACTATGGTCCTCAAGCCAAGTTAGTTTTTTCTAACCACAACGGGGTCCTCAATCAGTCACTTCTTTATACGTCATGTCAGAATTTGTTCCATGACTGTAGCCTTAACTTATTACACTTCTTATGGTGTCCCATGTCAAGGCCAGGGTAACTTACAACTTGCCCAGGGTCCATCCAAGTGCCCCTGTGGGACCTTCCTTTTGGGGTGTAAGGAACTAAGGTCATCTGAGGTCACTAAGGTTTAATCATCAGGTAAATATGATGGATGCCCATTAGTAAATAAATACTTCAGAGTCAATTAACTCCCAAATTCAAAAGCATAGCATTAACTGTTTTCTTGTATCTATACCAAAAAAGGACTTTGCTCTAACATAAAAATATGCAATGGACATAAAGGAAAGAAAAAAAGCAACATTTCATATACAATACAAAATTCAATGCCATCAGAAGGCTTAACTTTATAACTTGAATGTCTGATTAGGAGATAACGTGTCCACCAGATAGGAAGGTTAGAATTAAACACAGAAGATGGGGTGTGCCCTGGTGGCACACCATCAGAGTGTGCCTCCAGCAGCACTGGGATGGAAGCAGTTCAATTAACCTATGCTCCTGCAGGGCAAACCAATGTTAAATCTGAAATGCCTAGGACTGTAACCCAACATTATAGATTCTGAAGAGACAGAAGGTGCTACCTGATTTGGGGACTTCCAGTCTGAATTGATAAGACCATCTGGTGCCAGGCCTTTCTCAACTAAGAAGCAGTAAAGCAATGGGAAAATTATGAAAATTCCCAAGAGTGGGGAAGATGGAAAAGAATTAAATAAAAAGCCATACAGCATGTTTGGTGGGGCTTCTCATTTGTGTGGTCATTCCACTCTGAACGTCTCCTGGAATATGCTATTTTTCTTCCCCTTTTCTTCTTTTTCAAAAATATTTTAATTAGACACTATTATTAATAATAGTTTCAGGGATTCAGCATTCAAATTCCAAATCATCACCAGTATCCCAAGGTTCCAACTCACTCCTTTCCTAACCTCCTTATCAAACTCATTTTTAAAATTTAATCATTGTAGTTTGGGAAATGTGTTTACTATAGTGTTAACTTTTATAGTTTTTATACTTACAATTGCTTCACCTCTATACCACAAGTGTCCAAGTTCCCTGATCAGTGCTCCTGTGTTACCACAGTGTTCTACCTTGTCTTCTTGGGTGATATTTTTTTCTCTCAGGAGACGAGGACAGAGACAACAGGAAGGAAGGAAGGAAGGAAGGAAGGAAGGAAGGAAGGAAGGAAGGAAGGAAGGAAGGAAGGAAGGAAGGAAGGAAGGAAGGAAGGAAGGAAGGAAGGAAGGAAGGAAGGAAGGAAGGAAGGAAGGAAGAAGGAAGGAAGGAAGGAAGGAAGGAAGGAAGGAAGGAAGGAAGGAAGGAAGGAAGGAAGGAAGGAAGGAAGGAAGGAAGGAAGGAAGGGGAGGGAAGGAGGGAAGGAGGAAGGAAGGAGGGAAGGAGGGAGGGAGGGAGGAGGGATGGAGGGAGGGAGGGAGGGGAGGGAGGGGAGGGAGGGAGGGAGGGAGGAAGGGAGGGAGGGAGGAAGGGGAAGGAAGGAAGGAAGGAGGAAGGAAGGAAGGAGGAAGGAAGGAAGGAAGGAAGAAGGAAGGAAGGAAGGAAGGAAGGAAGGAAGGAAGGAAGGAAGGAAGGGAGGGAGGGAGGGAGGGAGGGAGGGAGAGGGAGGGAGGGAGGGAGGGAGGGAGAGAGGGAGGAAGGAATAAACTATGTATTGGAGCAACCCAGCCAGTGAGAAAGCTATTAAAGTCAGCCCAGTGACAGGTGCTTGGAACAGTGAGGTGGGCATGGGAAGAAATATTTAAATTTGAAGCATTTGTAAGGAATATGTTTATAGATTTTTCTGTTGAACTGTACGAATTAGTGATGGAAAAGAAACCATCCAGTCCTAGGGATATGGCTCAGTATAATAGTGTGGGCTTGAGCCTGAGTTTATCTCCAACAACCTACCACTTCATTGAGTATAATTCTATAGCATTGCTATTGGGATTCCTGGGACCATGACAATTATGCAGTCTCCATCACATGAAAACCAAGTATGTGAACATTATACTATCACAACAACAAAAAGGAAGGAAGGGGGAAGATTTTTTAAAAACTAAGAATATTTTATTTTTTAAGTTTTTTATTTATTTTTTTACAATTACAAAGATATACAATTAAAAAGTTCATATTTGGGTTTTGGTCATACAGTGTTCCAGCACCCATCCCTCCACCAGTGCCCATCTCCCACCACCAACATCCCCGGTTCCCTCCCTCCTCCCCAGCCCTCCTCCATGGCAGGTTCTTTATTTCTTTCCCTTTCTCTCTCTCTTTTCCTTCCCTTCCAGACTATGGATTACAGAACATACATTAAAGGGTTGTCATGTGTATCTTTTTGCCTCTATTTAATGCTCAGTTCTAGGTTGGTATTAGTACCCACGACAATTGCTAGCACACTGTTCCATTTTCTGTCTTACCTAGCCTCTGACTCCCACACGTTTGTGATAATTTCCACCTTTGACAAGACCTCCTGATATATGTTTCACTTGACTTTGGATATTGGTATCATAATATGTACATATATATTTATGTTATGCAAATAAATGCAGTCATTCTGTATCTGTCTCTCTCCTTCTGGCTAATTTCACTCAACATAATCTTCTCCATGTCCATCCATTTATAGGCAAATTTTATAACTCGTGTTTCCTAACAGCTGCATAGTATTCCATTGTGTAGATGTGCCAAAGCTTCTTTATCCAGTCATCGATTCTTGGGCACTCTGGTTGCTTCCAGATTCTGGCTATTGTGAATAATGCTGCTATGAACATAAGAGTAGGAATGGTGTTTCCGCTGCGTATTTTTGGCTTCCCAGAGTAGATTCCCAGAAGTGGTATGGCTGGGTCAAAGGGAGTTCAATTTCTAGTCTTTGGAGGAATGTCCATATTGTTTTCCAGAAAGACTGTACCTGCCGGCATTCCCACCAACAATGGATGAGTGTCCATTCATCAACAATGGATGATTAGTGATGATGAGCATTTTTCATATGTTTTTTTTGGCCATTCAAATTTCTTCCTTGCTGAAGTTTCTGTTCATTTCTTCTCCCCATTTTTTGATGGGGTTGTTTGTTTTCTTCTTGTAAAGTTCTACCAGTGCCTGACATATCCTGGATATTAACCCCTTATCAGATGGGTATTGAGTGAATATTCTTTCCCGTTCTGTGGACTGCCTTTGTATCTTAGTCACTGAAAAACTGAGAATATTTTAAATTGCAATGAAATATAAAAGGTCATCAAAACCCCTGATTTTTGTCTTCAAGTGCTGGTACAATTAACAAAACTTAAAAAGACAGAGGTGGATAGTTTGGTAGCTCCTGGCAAATAACAGCACTTTCCCAATACCTCAGTTCTATCCTGGTAATGATCATCATAATGACAGTGACTCATAGAGATAGGAACTGAATGAAGTGATAAAATGAAAAGAAAAGAACTGATGATAACAATGGCAGCTGAAGCATGGAGCAGAGGTGGAGGAGGTAGAGGAGACTCTGACAATGGCTAACTCTAGATGGTAGGTGGGCAAAAGAGTCTATGATCTGAGCGTATACACATTCTTAAGCACTGCTGTGGCTATCACCTGAGACTGTGTTGGAGTAGAGACATAAGATGGGGGGCGAAGTGGTTACTAATGAGGTGATTCTGATCTCTTCCATGGTAAACTGAAGGCAGCCACAGAGGAAGAGAGGAGTGGTTGAATGTAGCAGGCATGAGGTTATATTTATGGTCACAAGCAGACAATTATTTGTAATCACTTTTTAAATCAACTTTAACCAGTCCCAAGAGGGTCCACCTCCACTGTCTAGCTGGAGGGAAGTCAGCTGCAGGCATTAATTCAGCATTGCTTGTGAAAAGCCCCTCAAATCCCCATCTCCCATGGCCATGAGTTCTTGGGAGTAATAAAACTAACTAGCCAATAAACCTAACTAGCTGCCAGGACCCAGCTTGTACACACAGGAACAAAGACCTATTCATGGTGCCAGTGCAGGTAAAGAGAAGGCTCAACCCCACTTCTTTTTTTTTAATTTTTTATTTTTACAATTACAAAGATATACAATTAAAAAAGTTCATATTTGGGTTTTGGTCATACAGTGTTGCAGCACCCATCCCGCCACCAGTGCTCATCTCCCACCACCAACGTCCCCGGTTCCCTCCCCTCCCCAGCCCTCCTCCATGGCAGGTTCTTTATTTCTTTCCATTTCTCTCTCCTTCTCTTTTCCTTCCCTCCAGACTATGGATTACAGAACATACATTAAAGGGTTGTCATGTGTATCTTTTTGCCTCTATTTAATGCTCAGTTCTAGGTTGGCATTAGTACCCTCGAAAATTGTTAGCACACTGTTACATTTTCTGTCTTACCTAGCTTCTGACTCCCACACGTTTGTGATAATTTCCACCTTTGACAAGACCTCCTGATATATGTTTCACTTGACCTTGGATATTGGTATCATAATATGTACCTATATATTTATGTTATGCAGATAAATGCAGTCATTCTGTATCTGTCTCTCTCCTTCTGGCTAATTTCGCTCAACATAATCTTCTCCATGTCCATCCATTTGTAGGCAAATTTTATAACTTCATTTTTTCCTAACAGCTGCATAGTATTCCATTGTGTAGATGTACCAAAGCTTTTTTATCCAGTCATCGATTTTCGGGCACTCTGGTTGCTTCCAGATTCTGGCTATTGTGAATAAGGCTGCTATGAACATAAAAGTAGGGATGGTGTTTCAACCCCCACTTCTGACAGAAGCTTCAAAGAAACAAAACACCGGCTGGAGCGGATAGCCCTGTGGGTAGGGCATTTGTCTTGCCAGCTGTGATCCCAACATCCCATATTGTCCCTCAAGCACTGCCAGGAGTAATTCCTGAGCAAAATGCCAGGAGTAACCCCTGAGCAATGCAGGGTGTGACCCAAAAGAAGAAAAAAAAAGAGATAAAAAAGAAACAAAACACAGGAAAAAGAAAATCAAAGCCTATCAACTACTCCCAAGTCTACCCCTTGGCAGCCACCCTAGTTACCTAGCCAGAAAGCCCCACCTGTGGCAGCTTGGGAGAAAGCCCTATAAAAGCCAAATTGAGCAAATGAAGTGGCTGCCTGTGCATGTGCTGCAGCTGAGCACATGTGGCGCTGGAGCAGCCTCATCTCACTCTTAAAATTAAAGAAAGAAAAACAGAAGCAGGCCCAGAGGGAAACTCAGCATGTAGTCTCCCCTCCGAGCCCTTCATGGAGGAAGGCCACTGGGATGCTCCGCGTACCTCTTCAAGTAAAGCACAGCTGACCATGTGGGTGAGTTAGCAAGCTTCCTCAGGGAAGCCCTGTTCACGCTCTCATCAGCTGGCACAGATGCAAAGTACAAGGAACTTTGTAGTAACTCCAGGAACAAGAAGAGGATTCACAGGGTCCTGCTTCTCTTCCTTCAGCAGGCGCTGAGGCATGCAGGGCCACTGTACAGCAGGAGTGTATTCCAGAGGGTAACTTCCTCCCTCTCCATCCAGGTCCTCAGTCTTGCTATATGGAAGAGTGGAGAAGAGGGAGTTTGAGAATAGGGGTGGGAATAGATGCTGCCAGCTGCAAGGTCAGAGAAGGTGTGGCAGCCCTGGGAAGTACAGCTCTGGGGAGCTTCGAGCAGAATGTGGAAGCCTCCAGGGACACCAGGCTCTATCTCCCAGCTGACAGTCAGAGGTTATGGTGCACATCACTTCCAAGGGTCTCCGTGTTAAGTGCTACCTGCACCACCTCACAACCACCCTAGAAAGTACATGCTTTTGTCAGTGCATAAAAGTAAATGAGAAAATAGAGGTGGAGAGTGTCTGGGACTTGCCCCAGTGCCTACTCCATTACTTGATTCCATACTTCCTGCTGCTTCCCACAGACCTACGACCACCTGAACGTGTCTTCTTTATGGCCTTGGAGACTGCTCCCTTTGGATTCTGGACAGAATGAGTGACAAGTCTCCAAATGACCTTTGGGTACTTCCTAAAATGACCCCCTCTTCAACATCTCTCTTTGTTTCCCCTTTTTTCTTACCTTTCACTCCCTTGTGTCCTTCTCTCCAAGGGATCTCCCTGAGCTTCAGGATCAGTGACATCAACATCATACTGTGGTCCATCCAACCTTTTCGTGGATCAGAGGAGTGCTTCTGCTCCAGATCATCTAACCCCATGAGTGACAGCAGCTTCTGCTCTGGGAAAGGACCTACTGCTCCAGTGTCTGGCTATAGGTGAGAAGGCTCTCTTTCTGCTTCTAATTTTGGTAAGGCACACACACCTGCCTGTGTATGCATCTACCCATGCAGCTTTACACGTCAGTCATTCCTAGCAAGCTTGTTGTCATAGCTGTGCATTTGGGCTGTAAGGACTTCCAAAGATTAGTGGTTTGTGGGAAGCAGAGCTTGTTATTGCATAGAACCTGCAGCGTTGCAAGGCACACAACTCTTTCCATTGTACCCACCTTATCCAGTATGTTGTCAGAACCCATTGCATGAGATGCTGACTTCATTCAGATCCCTTTACTCTTTGAAGCAAGACAAATAGAAAGCAAAGAGAGGCTGTTGGTACTTGCTGTTCTCTTTGCATATTACAGCATGCACATCCTCATTCCCAATGGAAGGACACAAGCTAGGCTCATCTTTAAGACTAGGGACAGAATGATGGTGCAGAAGGGGGCCCTAGAGTAGGAGTTGAGAAGCTGCCTGCACAGAGACCTAGACAAAGAATTTGTGCCTGTGAAGTTACAGTGTTAACACCCCTGAATTCTCTACTATAATTCCAGTTGACTCAGGAGCAACACAATCAGAGAACTATTGTGGCCAGAGAAGAAGCATACATATTCAGAGAGACATGAGTTAGACAACAGATTCTGAACTGCTTGTGCTATAAGCTCTACAAGCGCTGCTCTTAATTGCCTTTTAAGAATGCTGCAGGCTAAGTTATATGACTCAATAATATCCTCCATGCTGTATGAGGCCAGAGGTCAAAGCCATAAATGCTAGAAATAACTTTTGCTCATGTTCAGAACACTATTTGATGTGCTCAGAGGGCCAAAATGCTGATGTTACAGCTGGAAATACCTAACCTTGGATGGTAAGAGGAAGATACCTTGAGAAGCAATTATAACCTAGCAGTCAACCTGAATCACCTTGTAGAGGCAGTGAGCCAATCTGGTAAATATCAAAGATTATGGTACATTGACTAGTGGTATTAAGAGGATCCACCTTGGAAGGTTGCTAAGTCTTTGTGGTTTCCTGCCAATGACAGCTCTGCCCAGAGCATAGCTCTCATTGATAAAGCTATTCACTAATAAGGATTCATCTGGTCTCTCCCAGACAGCTTCTGGCTACTTGTTTGCTTGTCAGACTGGGTGTTGCTCTGTCAGGCTGCAAGAATATAACAATATTTTTATAAGCCTGACTTTGGAAGGTCAGTGGGGATTATTAAAGATGACATCTCCCTTGTCTTAGCATGTAAAATTGATTAAAATGTGCTGAATATAAAACTCTGACTGAATCGTTAAAAGCTATGATGCACTATTGTAGTGGATCACATCTGGTCACTGCATTGAGGAGAATTGCTTCAGATCCCAAAGCTCAAAAACTGGATAATTTGAGAACAGAGGAGAGGCCTTAGGGATAGTGATAAAAAGGATCAAAGGGGCATCATTCACGTTGAGGACTAGACACTTGTCAAACATAGGATCCATGAATACAATTAAATGTTATGCCAACCTTTTAATCTTTAAAAAAGTTGTATTTTTAATAAATCCAAATGTATGTATAGAATGTGTGATGATTGATTATATATGCGAACCTGGGGCCACAATGTGCTCATCTATTTAGTTAAACATTGTTCCCAGGTGTGCCTTTATAAAGTCAACATTTGATTCTGTCCACTGAGCAATGCTACTGGAACTCAATCTATGAAGACTAGATCAGAGTTCCTCAACTTTTCTATACCTGCTAATTGAAACCTATCCTGCATATCAATCCATTGCTTGCCATTACAACCAAAGTGGTAGACCAATGGTTTTAATGCTTTCTGTATCTTCAAATGGTATCAGTCTCTGGACAGGCTTGAGGATGCTGCTCTAGTGTAAGGACCAATTAACAGGAAATTCTTCCTCTTTACAGACTGGAACTTATAAAATGAGAGTTCCTGTTTCCCAGGCTTTCAGGTTGAGCTGGAATTTACCATGGAGGTGCTCTTAGATCTACATTTCCCACTATCTATAATCAGGTGAGGCAATTCCTTGTTGTATCTCTCTCATTATCTCTTTTTTCTCCTAAACTACTGAAATATATGTATATCTAAACAAATGGTCTAATCCAATAGGACCCAAGGTTCTGAAAGTTCTCTGCTTAGGAGGGTGCTGCTCTAGAAACTCATGTGCTTTCAGAAAGTCTAACCCTACTTCATTCGGTAGTTAGAAAACTAAGTTTTGAGAATGGAAGGGCTTTTTCCATACCAGACCCCTTCTTAAAAAACTGAGCTGCAATTGGGGGTCAGGTCTTCTTAGTCTAGATCTGTGTTCCTCTGCATGTACACATGAACAAACATATGATGACACATGAATGTACACACCCATGAATAGATGAGCATGCACATACTCATGCAAACCACAAAAGTGTACACACAATTGCACATATGCTAAATCTCCCTATAAAAACTGGTGGGCAGTGGCATCACATCACAAAACTATCTCTTGCTATGTGCAAGGCACTCTACTAAGTATTTTAAGTGCTTAACATGCACAATTTGCATAATGAGTCTTTCTATTAAGTAAAAACAATTTGATCACTATATTATAATGAGCAAACAAAGAATCAGAGGAACCAGGCAATGTTACAAAGACTGCGTAGCTGGTAGGTAACTTTACCTGTCTGATTCTTAACATAGCAATAAAAGGGATTGAGGCGCACTGAGTCATCTGGGGAGAACTTTGGTTTTCAGACTCTCAAAAAAGGTCAGCTCTGAGATCATAAGACACCACACTGGGCCAGGAAAGAATTGTTTCTTCTAATCACTATCACTAGCCCTATAATTTAGAGGGAGTTGTTGTGGCCTTGGGTCTCTGAGATCCCAGCAATTGCAGCCTAACTAATGTGAGGTTGTTTATCAATGGGTCTGCAGGGCCAGAGTATAGTGGAGTGACCATGATTATCGTCACAAAGGATGGCCTGTGTTATTAATATTCTGGGATGACCCTCAATATTATTCCTCCAGTCTCTACTCTGCCCCCATCCCCGTCTTTAAGTCTTGTAAGAGCTCCCTTTGAGTGTGGCAGAAACTGATCAGATGTGCTCTCATTCCCATGACTCTTGTTGTATAATTACAGGAATTTTAATGATTCCCTTATAGTTACTAATCAGAGACATGTTTTAGTGGGCTTGACCTAATCACACGGATTCTGTAAATCTGTCAGGGTCAGAGGCACAGAAAGCAGAGATTTGAATCAGAGTCACAGCCTGCGGGGCTGGAAGATAAAAACTTTAACTGACGGTGAGTTGACAAATGGAGGTCATGAGGCAGGGAATTTAGCACATACCTAATTATTGAGAGGAGCCCCAGCTAAATGCTAACAATAAAATGGGGGTCTCAGTCCCACAATCTAAGAGAGAAGACTGTGTAAATTCTGAAGGAGACAAAACAAAACCAACTTGAGAGAGGAGCACAAATTCCAGGTGAGACCGAGCCCGAGTAACCCCAATCTCAGCCTGTGAGAGTTAAAAGAAGGATTCCTGAGCTGCAGAATATAAGATGAGAAATGTCTGCCATTTTGTAGCTATAGAAACAAATACAGGTCTTGGGTTCAGGGAAAGTGCTCCCCTCCACATCCATATTACTGATGCAGCAGTGAGACACAGCCCAGGTTGCTGACTGGTTTCAAGAGAGCCTCGTGGGGGAAAGTTGTTGATGTTCTCACAATCTGCCCACATGTAGATGTGAATGGAAAACTAGAACCAGGGGATTTCTCACCAGGACCTGATGATAGTCACATGACTGAGGATGCCAATTCTAACGATTCTCCATCCTTGGCCAGAGGTGGTATTCTATGACTCTCATTATTCAGAATGCTCATTATGAATTTTTTTCATGGGGAAACATCCAATTTGACTCCTATAACTTCAAATGTTTTTTTTTGTATAAGCTGCTAAACTGATTTAAAAAATAAAAGTCTTTCACCTGGTAAAATGACTGAATTCCACCCATCTTATAAAAGTGTTTAAAATACAGTTTAGGGCCGAAGCGATAGTCCAGCTGGCATACCCCAGTAGGGCATTTGCCTTGACACGGCCGGCCCGCAGTCCGGTAGCCAGACAGGGGTTCGATCCCCGGCATCCCATATGGTCCCCTGAGCACCGCCAGGAGTGATTCCTGAGTGCAGAGCCAAGAGAAATCCTTGAGCATTGCCGGGTGTGACCCAAAAAAGCAAAAAAAAAAAAACAAATAAATAAGCAAACAAATTAATAATTAATTAATTAATAAAATACAGTTTACAGAGCATGAATGTAGGCAAAGGATTTACATGATAATTCCTAAATGTATGTAAGGCAAGCCACAATATGTAAGAGAAGGGGGAGAGAGAGAGAGAGAGAGAGAGAGAGAGAGAGAGAGAGAGACAGAGACAGAGAGACAGAGAGAGACAGAGAGAGAGGGAGGAGAGAGAGGGAGAGAGAGGAGAGAAACAGAGAGAGACAGAGAGAGAGACAGAGAGAGGGTGGGAGAGAGAGAGGAAGAGAGAAAGAGAAGAGAAAAAGTGTATGTAAGGCAAGCCACTATATGTAAGAGAAGGGAGAGAGAGAGAGAGACAGAGACAGAGAGAGAGACAGAGAGAGAGGAGAGAGAGAGGAGGGAGAGAGAGACAGAGAGAGACAGAGAGACGGGAGAGAGAGACAGAGAGAGAGGGAGAGAGCAGAGAGAAAACAGAGAAAGACAGAGAGACAGACAGAGAGAGGGAGGGAGAGAGAGGGAGAGAGAAAGAGAGAGAGGGAATCTCGGGACATTGATGGTGAGAATAGGGCACTGATGAAGGATGGGTGCTGGATCACTGTATGACTGAAACCCAATCATGAACATCTTTGTAATTGTATAACTCATGGTGGTATAATAAAATTAAAACCAAATTTAAAAAATAATAAAATATGCTTACAGTATAAAATTATACTGCATTGTCATGGCTTTCTCTGGCATTTCTGCAGGAAGGGTCCTGAGGAAGCCCTAGAGAATTTTCCATACTTCCTCACTAAAAGCTCTCCCAGGGTACAGGTGAACACAAGAGAACGCTCAGGGTCTTCATTGCGGAGATACAGGTTAGCCTTGAGATGGCTTTACCTTCAGAGTTCCTGGGAGATGCGGGGCTCAGCTTTTCTCTTTGCTATTTTAGAATTGTTACAGTGATTAAAATAAAAATACAGCATATGGCCAGTGTGACGACTGGTGGTGGCAGAAGGGGGACGTGGAGGGAGGTGAGGTGCAGAGCCACTCTCCCGCAGCCAGTGAAGAGATGAGCGGAGGCTGGAGGGGTAAGCCAAGGACTGATTGACTCACCAAACACATGAAGTTCCCACCCACACTCTGTTGGCTTCATGACTGCTGTTGAAGCTCCACTCCTTGGGGACTACAGGCTGATACCTCACCTGGAGAGCTTCCTTCTGCTACAGGCCCCCAGCTGATACTGCACTAGACCCTCCCTCTGAATTTATAAAGGAAGATAATCACCTTCTCCTATAGGTCAGGATGTGAGATGAGACTCTCCTGCCCTACATAGTCATGGTCAGAACATTGCGAAGGTCTTCCCCATCTCTAAAAGTTGACCTCACAAAGTACTGACCTATCCCTTCAGTCCCAATCCAACCTGTGGCTCCTGGTTCCCTGGTGTCATTGAAGTGTCCTATCATCTTTGACAATGGGATTTTTGGAATCACAGCCAAACTGGCCTTCTTGGGTCTTACCTGATTAACTCCTGCAAGGAAAGCATTTTGTACCAAGTACTCAGTCCTGCTGACAGACAGACTAGTCTTTGTAACAGGAAATGGGCACCTCAACCAGGCCCCCAAAAAAATTTAGTATTTTTGTAGGACATTTTTCTTGTTGATTGAGTTTCCTTTCGGACTTTTCCATGTTGCTTTTGATGGAGATTAGCGCATCCTGTTGCCCCCCAGGGATCATGCTTGATCATGCTTTTCAAACTATCGACATCTCTCCATCTGCTCAGTCTTCTCTTTAATCCTACACTTTGAAAACAATTTTTAATAATCTCTGTTTCCATACCTGCCACCTTCCCAATTACTGCCTGACAGTCTTTCTCAGATCCAGCCCTCTCTCCTCACCAGGGGGGATCACTTGCATCCAATATGCACATGCAGTCTCAGATCAGAACTACTTCCCTGAGGGCCAGAGCGATAGCACAGCGGGTAAGATGCTTGCCTTGCACAGGGCTGACTCTGTGTTCAGTCTCCCATATGGTCCCCTGAGCACTGCCAGGGTAAGTCCCTGAGTGCAGAGCCAGGAGTAACCCCTGAGTATTGGATGGCGTGACCCAAAAAAGCAAAAAAAAAAAAAAAAAACCCTATTTCCTGTTTGCAGTCTTACAACTTTTTGTTTTGTTTTGTTTTGTTTTGTTTTGCTTTTTGGGTCACACCCGGCGATGCTCAGGGGTTACTCCTGGCTCTGCACTCAGGAATTACTCCTGGCGGTGCTCGGGGACCATATGGGATGCCGGGATTGAACCCAGGCCTGCATGGGCTGGCTGCGTGCAAGGCAAACGCCCTACCCGCTGGGCTATTGCCAGTCTTACAACTTTTTGGTTCCTTCAACCCTCCTCCATCCACAGAGCTCCTGGCCACTAAGCTTCTGACTTTAGTTGGCAGTTCCGTACCACACTCCTATCCCTGGGCTTTGCGCTCCTGATTCTTCTGCTTTGAAAACAATAGTTTAGAACTTCTTTGGATGACTTGCTATATCAATTTGGCAAAATTTAGATGACTCCTCTTCAGCACAGCACCCCTAAGCACACAAGCCACTGTAGCTGCTCTTCACGGCCCTTGCTGCTAACGGAAACGTTCTATTCATTGTTTTACTACCAGTTTCCCAATTTCTTATACTTACTGCTGTCAATATTTGACATAGATATGAGCCTACAACACCTGTGACCTCCCAATTATTCTGAGTAAAGAAACACAAACCCAAGTCGGGAGAGGGTATTAGTGTGGTCTATAACCAGGTCACAGGAAAGAACCAGAATTGATGTTTCTGCTTTGGGTACTCCAGGGACCTGTGCTCCTGGGCATAAAGTCCGGTATGGTAACAGTTCCTGTGCGCTTACTTCTTGAGTCAGGTTTCCCAAATTGACTTTCACTAACTCCACTATACAGACTAGTAGAGAAGCAGTGTGCAGGGGCAGGTCTGATTCTGAGACCTGGGAGAACTGGGAGAATGGGGGCCTGTGTTGTGCAAAGGAGTAGATGGCCATCAGTGACAAATTCACAGGATTCTGTGTGCTTGCAGCCCAGAAAGGCATAGCCAGTGAAAGGTTTTCTCATATGGCTATGCTGGGGAAGATGAGGAACTGCAATTTATGGAGATGGAGAGACTTACTTTTGGGTACTTCTTTTTGAAAAGGTTGAGCCATTGCTGAGACAAAGGTAGAACCCTGTGTAAGTGAGGAGTCTCAGACACTTTCTGCATCACTGTATCACTGTGTCACTGTCTTCCCCCTTCATCATCGATTTGCTCGAGCCGGCACCAGTAACATCTCCATATGACCTGTCTCATGCAAGTAGAGCCTAAGGGCACCTGCTTGCTCCAGGAACATAAAGAGCCTCAACCATTCCATCAGGTCATGGGAATGAGGTCTATAATTGTTACTTGTATCTGGCATATCAAATACGACACAGGTAGCTTGCCAGGCTCTGCCGTGTGGGTAGCATACTCTTGTAGTCATCTCAAAATCCAGCATTTATTGATGAACCGCCGGCCGCAAGTCGGGCTGTGATAGGCTGGTCTGTTGGGTGGAGTTCTGACGAGGGGGAAGTCCGGATGTGGAAAATGGAGGCCCTCATGGAGTAGGGGGTTGTCTGGCTTGTTGTGAGGCTCTGCTGGGGTGGTGGGCCAGGCTAGAACCTGCCATCCCCTCCCGAGGTACCTCATGAGCAGCTGGGCACAGGGAGAGCCAGTAGCAGCTCTGCCCCATGTCTGTCTCTTTTCTGCATGCTTTGTTCATATGCATTTGTTCATATGTGAACTCTTCCTGGTCACTTGGGATCACAAAAAGGAGATATAGAGAAAAATTTAATGTCGGAGGAACATTGATTATATCACTTGATCACTTGACATTCCATTATTCGTCGATTTGCTCGAGCAGGCACCAGTAACATTTCCATTTGTCCCTGTCATGTGCCAGTCTAGTCCAATGGTATCTGCTTGCTCAAACCGTTTGTTCAGTGTCTTGACAAAGAAGTCTGACCATTGTGTAGGTGGGTGGCCACGTGATCTTATGACGTCCTGTGAGATCCAGTCAGTAATGGCTCTAGTCCAGTGGTCTTCTCCAAGTCGCATTACATGTCCAGCCCATCTGATTTTTTGACATCTTGGCAAACGAGACAGCAGACAGCGTCCTTGACTCTCCCTCATCGACGGAGGTCAAATCTCCAGATTCCTTCTCTCACTTGAGTGAGGTGTGATATTCCAAGTATAACTCTTTCGATTCCTCTTGGGAGACCTGAATAGTGTTCTCATCCTGCCTTTGTAGGACCCAGTTCTCTGGGGCATATGTTAATGCAGGGAGAATGGCAGAGTCTCTTCTCCAACCTAACTCTCCCACCCCCCACCCCATCCCATCCCCAATACTTAGGCGGGTTTCCAACCATGGAACAGTCCTCCTGGCCCTTGTTTTCTACTTCCTTGTGTGTTAGTCTCATACTTCATTTTATTTTAATCCCACAAAGGAATGCAATCATTCCATGTCTAGCCCTCTCTTTCTCACTCATTTGACTCAATATAATTGTGGAGGGCCCTGGTCAGGGGTCCCCGACATGAGTGAGAGGGAGCTCCACTGCCCTGAGAACAGGGCCTACTTCTGGGCTCCGCCCACAGGGCCTTACTGTGGGAAAGAGCCAGACCCCCCAAGTACCTTTACTCACTTGGGTGTCTTCTTTGAGGAAGTTTTTGTTCCTTTCCTCTGCCTAATTTTTTTTTTGATGGGGTTGAATGTTTTTTTTTCTGGCAAAAGTTTTACCAATACCTTAAATATCTTTGATATTAACCCCTTATCATATGGATATTGGGTAAATAAAATTTCCCATTTTGTAGGCTGTTTTTGTATCTTGTTTACCATTTCTTTGAGGTACAGAAGCTTCTTTGTTTAAAATAGTCCATTTGTTTAATCTTTGCTTCCACTTTGCTTGGTATAACTTTAGATTCAATGTCACTGATGATTTTGCCTGGGTATTTCTGCATTACCTATGGATTCAGGTCTGATATTGAGATCTTTGTTACATTTTATATGACCTTATTGCATGGTATTTGATAGAGGTTTGTGTTCATTTGTTTACATGTAGCTGCCCAGTTTTCCCACTTCCACTTCCTCAACAGGCTTTTTTTTCTCTACTTCCATATATCTTGATCCTTTATCAATGAGTAAGTGATCATATATTTGAAAGTCTGTGTTCATTTGTCTGTGGGTTTGTCCTTATTCCAGTACCATGCTGTTTTAATTACTACTGCTTGTAGTATATTTTAAATTGGGGAAGATGATGCCTCCCCATCTTCTTTTCCCCAGGGATTACTTTAGATATGCATGGGGTTTGTTGTTTTATATTAATTTCATGAGTGTTTGATCTATTTATTTGAAAAACACCATGGATATCCTTATAAGGGACTGCGCTTGAAATCTGTATAATGCTTGGGAAGTATTAACATGTTGAAAATGTGAACCTCTGAGTTCATGAGCAGAGGGCTGTATCTTCATTCCACATGTCCTCTTTTCCTTTTACTTTTAAGTAGTGTTATATGTGTGCATGTGTATGTATGTATATATATGACCTCTTTAGTTAATCTCATATTGTGTATGTATAATCTCATATGTGTATGTATGTATATACCTCTCATACTGAGGTACTTGATTTCCCTTTTTTCTGTTTTGTTTTGTCTTTTTGGTCACACCTGGTATTCTCAGGGTTACTCCTGGCTCCACTCAAGAATTACTCCTGGCTGTGCTCAGGGACCATATGGATGCAGGGGATTGAAACCGGGTCAGCTGCATGCAAGGCAAATGCCATCCCCCACTGGACTATTGTTCCAGCCCAGTACTGATGTTCTGGAGCAATTATGAATGAAATTTTTTAAATAGCCTTTTATTCTCTTTCATTACTTGTATAAAAGAAAGCCATGTACTTTTGACCATTAATTTTGTAATCTTCCACTTTATTATACAAATATATTTTTCTGGTGCTTTTGGTAGAGTCTTTGGGCTTTTCTAATTATAGCACCACGTCACCTACAAATAATAATAGCTTGACTTCTTCCATTCTTATATGGATACCCTTGATATCTTTTTCTTGCCTGACTGCTATGGCATGGATTTCCAGCACTATATTTAATTGCAGTGGCAAGATGGCAACCTTGTCTTGTGCCTGATCTAAGAAACAATGCAATTAGTTTTTACCCATTGAGCATAATGCTTGCCGTGGGATTGTGGTGGGAGCTTTGACTATACTGAAGAAAGTTCCATCAACTCCCATTTTGTTGAATGTTTTTTATCATGAATTAGTACTGGATTGCTTCTTTTGCATCTATTGTCATATGGTTTTTATTTTTCTTTTATTGGTATGTATATTATATTGATTGACTTAGTGAATATTTAACCATTCCTGCATCCCTGCAATGAATTCAACTTGGTCATGGTAGGATCTTTTCGATGAGTTTTTGTAGTCTATTTGCTAAATTTTTTCAGGTGCTTTGCATCTATGTTCATCAGGATATTATTCTGTAATTCTCTTTTTTTTTTGGTTTATCTGCCTACTTTGGGCATCAGGGTACAGTTGCCTCATACAAAAGAATATTGGAAGTTTTGGTTCTTCAGTTTCTTTAAAAGTTTTAAAAAAACGGGGCGGAGCGATAGCCCGGTGGGTGGGCGTTTGCCTTGCGCGGCTGGCCCATGCCGGCCGGGTTCGATCCCCGGCATCCCATATGGTCCCCGAGCACCGCCAGGAGTAATTCCTGAGTGCAGAGCCAGGGTAACCCTGAGCATTGCTGGGTGTGACCCAAAAAGCAAAAAAATAAAATAAAATAAAAAAAAAGTTTTAAAAAGCATTGGCAGTAGATCTTCTTAAAAGGTTTAAAAAGAATTAACTAGTAAATCCATCTGGGCCTGGGCTTTCATTTTTTGAGAAGACTTTGATTACCATTTCAATTTCCTCCATAAAGATAAGACTGTTCAGGTATTCCAAATCTTCTTTGTTCAGCCTTGGAAGGTTATAAGAATCAAGAATTTATAAATTTCTTTCTGATTTCTTATTTTGGAGCATAAAGATTCATAAAGCAATCTTTGCGATCCTTTGAGTTACTCTGGTTTCTATTTCTGATTTGGTTTGTTAGGGTTTTGTCTTTGTGCATCTTGCTAGTGGTATGGTAGATGGTTAATGGTCTGACATAGAAAAGACTGGGCCCCTGGGATGAATCCAGAGCCATGCAAAGCCTGGAAGGCTACTCGTGGTGTATTCAATATGCCAAAAACAGTAACTTCATTCCCAAGCAAATCGATGAACAGAAAGATAAGTGACAAGTGACAGTTCCTAGTTTCATCATTTTTGGGGGTTGTTTTCTGGGATTTAAATAAAGATCATTTGTTTCTGCTCTGAATTTTATTATTTCCTTACTTCTCACCTGATTTGAACTTTTGTTGATCCTTTTCAAGATATTCAGCTGTGAAATCTTATTATGTGGACCCTGCTTCCTGATGAATCCTTTGAAGAGCTATAAATTTTCCTCTTAACACTGCTGTTGCTAGTTCCACAAGTTGTGGTAGCTCGTGACCTCATTCTCATTTGTTTCAGGAATCTTTTGATTATTCTTTGATTTTTTTTCTTAAACTACTGGTTATTCAATAGTTATCTGTTTAACCCACAAGTGTTTGCTTTGATTCTCCATCTCTGTGTGTAGCAATTTCAATTTTAGTCCATCCATTCTGAATAGGTAGTTGATAAATTTCTATCCTCTTGCTTTTTATGGGGTATGTTCTGTGGCCCAGTTGTGGTCTATCTTGAAAAAAAAAATATCCCATGCACACAGATAGAAAATGTTTATTCCAGATTTTGGGGTATGAAAAGCCCAAAAGTGATATATCTAACGGCACTCTCTTTTCTTTGTTCATCCTTCAAAGCCAGTACTTGCTTGCTGAGTTTTCGCATAATTGATCTTTCAAGAGATGATAAAGCAGTAATAAATCTCTACAACTATTATTGTGCTGTTATTGTGTCCTCTTGGAAGTCTATTGAGGTTGTTGTATGTATTCATGCTGTCCTCATTGGTAAAGTGCGTATTATTTTGAACTGTAATTTTTTTTGATGTATATTACCTTGGATCAATAAGAACTTATCTCTCTCTGCCTCTTCTAACTTCTTTCTGTCTAATCTATGTCTTGGATGGATACTGGTACGGTCACGCAGGCCTTCTGAAGAGGTGCATTTGCTTGTAGAATTATTTCCAGCCTTTGACTTTGAGTTGCCTTTGCTCTGACTACTAAATGTAGCAAATTCTTTTTAGGCTGTTGAGTCAATTTATTAAACCTTTTCCACTCTGTCTCAAGTTGTGCATTTAGACCATTGGTATTGAGAGCCATTATTGGCATGGGGCTTTGTGCCATCTTTCATTAGAAATTTGTTGTGTTTGAGGTTCGTCTTGCCTTACAGTAACTCCTCTTGGGAAACCAGTATTATGTAGCGGAAATAATCTTATCCCTACTTTTATGTTCATAGCAAATATTCACAATAGCCAGAATCTGGAAGCAACCCGAGTGCCCGAAAATCGATGACTGTAAGAAGCTCGGTACATTTACACTAATGGAATACTTGCAGCCGTTAAAAATGAAGTTATAAAATTTGGCTAAAGGATGGACATGGAGTACATCATGTTGGAGCTAAATTAGCCAGAAGGAGAGAGATGTTACAGAATGACTGCATTTATCCGTAGATAACATAAATATATAGGTACATATTATGATACCAATAATCCAAGGTCAAGTGAAATATATCAGGAGGTCCTGTCAAAGGTGGAAATTATCACAAACGTGTGGGGCAAGGGAGGCTAGGTAAGACAGAAAATGGAACAGTGTGCTAACAATTGTGAGGGTACTAATGCCAACCTAGAACTGAGACAAATAGAGGCAAAAAGGATACACATGACAACCCTTTAATGTATGTTCTGTAATCTATAGTCTGTAGGGGAAGGAAAAGAGAAAGATAGAGAAATGGAAAGAAATAAAGACCTGCCATGGAGGGGGGGGGAGGGGGAGGGAACCGGGACGTTGGTGGTGGAGAGATGGGCACTGGTGGGGATGGGTGCTGGTACACTGTATGACCAAACCCAAATATGAACTTTTTTAATTGTATATATCTTTGTAATTGTAAAAATAAAAAAATTAAAAAAAAAACTGATTTTTAGTCTATGAAGTTTCAAGTTGCATTT
>JAJIBD010038119.1:0-14588 GCA_021461705.1 Cryptotis parvus | reverse complement strand
CTTCAGCAGGCGCTGGGGCATGCAGGCCACCGTACAGCAGGAGTGTGGCTCCAGAGGGTAACTCCTTCCTCCTCTCCCATCCCCAGGTCCTCCTCAGTCCGTTTTTTCATATGGAAAAGAGAGGGAGAAGAGGGAGTCGAATAGGTGTGGTGGTGGATGCCGCCAGCCTAAGGTCAACAGAGAATAAAAAGTGTGCAGCCCTGGGAAAGTAAAAGCAGCCTCCAGGGAGCTGGAGCAGAACGTGGAAGCCCCCAGGGACAATTGTGGCCCTATTTGGAATGACGGAGACAGCAGCACAAAGTCAGAATAGATGCGCATCACTTCCAAGTGGTCTCCGTGCAGAGCATACCCGCACCACCACAACTCATCCATCCCTAGAAAGTATTTTTTCTTTATTGTGTGCATAAAAAGTAATCTAGAGAAAAATAGGGAGGTGGGAGAGTGTTCGGGACTCAAATGGCTTCTGCGCCATCATGATATTCCGTTATTACCTCCGGTTGCTTCCTAAGAAGAGACCTATAATAACACCTGAAATGGCAGTGTCCTTTATGGCCTGGAGATCTGCCCTTTGGATTCTGGACAGTAGAAATGAGTGACAAGTCTCCAAAACAGACTCCTTTGGTTACTCTCAAATGACCCCCTCTTCATCTCTCTTTCGCTTCCTTTTCCTTCTTTTCTTACTTTCTCCACTCCCTTGTGTCCTTCTTCTCTCCAAGGGACTTCCCTGAGCTCCAGGATCAGTGATACGTCAACATCACATACTGGTCCATCCAACCTTTTGGTGGATCAGAGGAGCGCTTCTGCTCCAGATCATCTAACCCCATGAGCAGCAGCAGCTTCTGCTCTGGGAAAAGGCCTACTGCTCCAGTGTGTCTGGCTAAGGTGAGAAGGCTCTTTCTGTTTGTAATTTTATGAGTAAGGCAAAGCACACACACCTGCCTGTGTATGCATCTGCCCATGCAGCTTTACACCGCCAGTCATTCCTCAGCAAGCTTGTTGTCGGGTAGCTCGCGCATCGGGCTGTGCTAGACGCAAAGATTAGTGGTTTGTGGGAAATACAGAGCTTGTTATTGCATAGAACCTGCAAAGGTGCGCAGTGGCAACACGTCAAATCCTTTCCATTGTAATCACCCGCATCCAGTATGCGTTGTCAGAACCCATTGCATGAGAGATGCTGACTTGTCATTCACTAGATCCCTTTACTTTTGAAGCAAGACAAATAGAAAGCAAAGAGAGGCTGCTGTTGGTACATTTGCTGCGCCTTCTTACAGCTACAGCAGCATCCTTTATTCCCAATGGAAGGACACAAGCTAGGGCCCATTTTAAGGACTAGGGACAGAATGATGGTGCAGAAGGGGGCCTCAGAGTAGGAGTTGAGAAGCTGCCTGCACAGAGACCTGATACAAAGAATTTAAGCCATGGGTAGGAAGTTCAAGCAGCACACCCCTGAATTTCCTCTCTACTATAATTCCAGTTGACTCCAGGAGCAACACAATCAGAGAACTATTGTGGCCAGAGAAGAAGCATACATATTCAGAGAGACATGAGTTAGACAACAGATTCAAGAACTGCTTCAGCTATAAGCTCTACAAGCGCTGCTCGCCTTTGACGTTTTTTTTAACAGGCTGGGTTATAAGGACTCCAATAATACCCATGCTGGTAGGCGAGAGCCAGAGAGGTCAAAGCCATAAATGCCAGAAATAATCTCCTTTAAGCCTATGTTCAGAACACTATTGGCTTGATGCTCAGAGGGCCAAAATGGATGTTACAGCTGGGAAATACCTGCCTAACCTTGGATGGTGGTAAGAGTAAGATACCTTTGAGTAGCCACTATAACTCAGCAGTCAACCTGAATCACCTTGTAGAGGCAGTGAGCCAATCTGGTAAAACAAAGACATGGGGTACATTGATCAGTGGTATTAAGAGGATCCACCTTGAAGGTTGCTAAGTCTTTTGTAGAGCTCTGCCAAATGATGTTTTAATGCAGGCACTGAGCATAGCTCTCATTGATAAAGCTATTCACCAATAAGGATTCTTACTGGTCTCTCCCAGACAGCTTCTGGCTACTTGTTTGCTTGTCTGACTGGGTGTTGCTCTGTCAGGGCTGCAAGAAGGTAACAATATTTTTATAATCTCGACTTTGGAAGCATCAGTAGTTATTATTAAATATGACATCTCCCCTTGTCTTAGCATGTAAAATGAATAAAATGTGCCGAATATGTGTAAAACTCTGACTGAATCGTTAAAAGCCATGACGCACTATTGTAGTGGATCACATCTGGTCACTGCATTGAGAGAATGCTTCAGATCCCAAAGCTCAAAAAACTGGATACATTTGAGAACAGAGGGGGCCTAGGGATAGTGATAAAAAAGGATCAAAGGGGCATCATTCACGTTGAGGACTGACACTCTGGCTCCAACATAGGATCCATGAATACAACTAAATGTTGAGCCGCCAACCTTTTTGTTCTCTTAAAAAAGTTGTATTTTAATAAAATCAAATGTATGTATAGAATGTGAGATGATTGATTATATGTTAACCTGGGGCCACAATGAAGCTCAATCTATTTAGTTAAACATTGTTCCCAGGTGGAGGTGCACTTATAAAGTCAACATTTGATTCTGTCCACTGAGCAAATGCGCTACTGGAACTCAATCTATGAAGACCTAAGATCAGAGTTCCTCAACTTTCTTCTATACCTGCTAATTTGAACCTATCCTGCATATCAATCCATTGCTTACCATTACAATTAAAGTGGTAGACCAATGGTTTTAATGCTTCTGTATCTTCAAATGGTATCAGTCTCTGGACTTGGGATGCTGCTCTAGTGGGCGGACCAATTAACGGTGGTAATTCTTCCCTCTTTACAGACTTGAACTTAAGTGGAGTTCCTGTTTCCAGGCCTTTCAGGTTGAGCTTGAATTACCATGGAGGTGCTCTTTTTAGATCTACATTTCCCACTTTATCTATAATCAGGTGAGGCAATTCCGTTGGGTTGTATCTCTCTCATTATCTCCTTTTTTCTCTAAACTTACTGAAATATATGTATATCTAAAACAAATGGTCTAACCATGGACCCAAGGTTCTGAAAGTTCTCTGCTTAGGAGGGTTAGCTGCTCTAGAAACTCATGTAAGGTTCCAAGAGAGTCTAACCCTACTTCATTCGGTAGTTAGAAAACTGCGTTTGAGAATTGAAGGGCTTTTTCCATACCAGACCCTTCTTAAAAACTGAGCTGCAATTGGGGTCAAGGTCTTCTTAGTCTAGATCTGTGTTCCTACTTTAGCACATAGCAAACATAAGATGGCACATGAATGTACACACACCATGCATTAATAGATGAGCATGCACATACTCATGCAAACCACAAAAGTGTTTACACATTGCACATATGCTTTAAATCTCCCTATAAGAACTGGTGGGCAGTGGGGTCCCACATCACAAAACTGCTCTCTTGCTGGTGTGCAAGGCACTCTACTGGTGCATTTTAAGTGCTTAACATGCAAATTTGCATACTGAGTCTTTCTGGTAAAAAGCTAAAACAATTTGATCACTATATTGAGCTAGAAAGGAATCAGGGGTAACAGGCAGTGGTCAGACCTAAGTGCAGGTATATTAGTTTACCTTCTGATTCTTAACATCGTAATAAAAAGGATTGAGGCGTACTGAGTCATCTGGGAGAACTCTTGGTTTTCAGACTCTCAAAGGTCAGCTCTGAGATCATAAGACACCTACACTGGGCCAGGAAAGAATTGTTTCTTTAATCACTATCCTTTATAATAACCCTATAATTTTTAGAGGGAGAGTTTTGTGGCCTTGGGTCTCTAAGACCCCAGCAATTGCAAGCCTCAACTAATGTGAGAGGTCTGTTTATCAATGGGGTCTGCAGGGCCAGAGTATAGTGGAGTGACCATGATTATCGTCACAAAGGATGGCCTGTGTTATTAATATTCTGGGATGACCCTCAATATTATGTCCTCCAGTCTCTAACTCTGCCCCCAGCATCCCCGTCTTTAAGTCTTGTAGGCTCCCTTTGAGTGTGGCAGAAACTGATCAGATGTGCTCTCATTCCCATGACTCTTGTTGGGGTATAATTACAGGAATTTTAATAGATTCCCTTATGGTTATTAATCAGAGACTGTTTTAGTGGGCTTGACCTAATCGGGCTACGGATTCTGTGAAATCTGTCAGGGTCAGAGGCACAGAAAGCAGATTTGAATCAGAGTCCCAGTCCTGAGGGGCTGGAAGATAACCTTAACTGACGGTGCAGAGTTGACAAATGGAGGTCATGAGGCGAATTTAGCACATACCTACTTATTGAGAGGAGCCCCAAAGCCAAATGGCTAACCATAAAGATGGGGTCTCAGTCCCACAATCTAAGAGAGGAGAACTGTGTGTAAATTCTGAAGGAGACAAAACAAAACCAACTTGAGAGAGAGCACAAATTCCAGGTGAGACCGAGCCCGAGTAACCCATAATTCAGCCTGTGAGGTTAAAAAGAAGGATTCCTGAGCTGCAGAATATAAGATGAGAAATGTCTGCCATTTTGGAGCTAGGTGAAACAAATACAGGTCTTGGTTCAGGGAAGAAGTGCTCCCTCCACATCCGTAATGCTATTGATGCAGCAGTGAGACACAGCCAGAGTTGCTGACTGGTTTCAAGAGAGCCTTGTGGGGAAGAGGTGTTGATGTTCTCAATCTGCCCATGTAGACAATGAATGGAAAACTAGAACCAGTGGGAGCTCCTCTCTCACCAGGACCTGATGATAGTCACATGATCTGAGGGCCAATTTAACGATTCTCCATCCTTGGCCAGAGGTGGCATTCTATGACTCTCATTATTTAGAATGCTCCATTATAATTTTTTCTGGGCGGGGAAACATCCGAATTTGACTCCTATGTAACTGGCAATGTTGTTTGTTTAAGCTGCTAACTGATTTAAAAATAAAAAGTCTTTCACCTGGTAAAATGACTGAATTCCACCATCTTATAAAAAGTGTTTAAAATACAGTTTAGGGCCAAGCATAGTCCAGCTGGCATACCCCAGTAGGGCATTTGCCTTGCACGGCCGGCCCGTACCAGTCCGCGCCAGACAGGGTTCGATCCCCGGCATCCCATATGGTCCCCTCTGAGCACCGCCAGGAGTGATATCCTGAGTGCAGAGCCAAGAGAAATCCTTGAGCATTGCCGGGGTGACCCAAAAACAAAAAAAAAAACAAATAAATACAAACAAATTAATTAATTGATTAATTAATAAAATACAGTTTACAGAGCATGAATGTAGGCAAAGGATTTACATGATAATTCCTAAATGTATGTAAAAGCCACAATATGTAAGAGAAGGGGGAGAGAGAGAGAGAGAGAGAGAGAGAGAGAGAGAGAGAGAGACAGAGACAGAGAGGCAGACAGAGAGAGACAGAGACAGAGAGAGAGGAGGAAGAGAGTGGGAGAGAGAGAGAGAGAGAGAAACAGAGAGAGACAGAGAGAGAGAGCAGAGAGAGAGGGTGGGGTGAGAGAGAGAGGAAGAGAGAAAGAGAAAGAGAAAGTGTATGTAAGGCAAGCCACTCATATGTAAGAGAAGGAGAGAGAGAGAGAGACAGAAAGAGAGAGAGAGAGACAGAGAGAGGGAGAGTGGAGGGAGAGAGAGACAGAGAGAGACAGAGAGACAGAGAGAGAGAGAGAGAGAGGAGAGAGCAGAGAGAAAAGCAGAGAAAGACAGAGAGACACAGAGAGAGGGAGTGGAGAGAGAGGGAGGGAGAGAGAAGAGAAGAGGGAATCTCGGACATTGATGGTGAGAGAATAGGGGCACTGATGAAGGATGGGTGCTGGATCACTGTATGACTGAAACCCAATCATGAACATCTTTGTAATTGTATAACTCATGGTGGTATAATAAAATTAAAACCAAATTTAAAAAAATAAAATATGCTTACAGTATAAAATATACTGCATTGTCATGGCTTTCTCTGGCATTTCTGCAGGAAGGGTCCTGAGGGGAAGCCCTAGAGAATTCCATACCTTCCTCACTAAAAGCTCTCCCAGGTACAGGTGAACACAAGAGAACGTCTCAGGGTCTTCATTATGGGAGATACAGGTTAGCCTTGAGATGGCTTTACCTTCAGAGTTCCTGGGAGATGCGGCTCAGCTTTTTCTTTGCTGTTTTAGAATTGTTACAGTGATTAAAATAAAAATACAGCATATGGCCAGTGTGACGATGGTGGTGGCAGAAGGGGGGACGTGAGGGGAGGTGAGGTGCAGAGCCACTCTCCCAGCCAGTGAAGAGATGAGCGGAGGGGGGGGGTAAGCCAAGGACTGATTGACTCACCAAACACATGAAGTTCCCACCCACACTCTGTTGGCTTCATGACTGCTGTTGAAGCTCCACTCCCTTGGGGACTACAGGCTGATACCTCACCTGGAGAGCTTCCTTCTGCTACAGGCCCCCAGCTGAGACTGCACTAGACCCTCCTCTGAATTTATAAAGGAAGATAATCACCTTCTCCTATAGGTCAGGATGTGAGATGAGACTCTCCCTTGCCCCGATAGTCATGGTCAGAACATCAAAGGTCTTCCCCATCTCTAAAAGTTGACCTCACAAAGTACTGACTGACCTATCCTCTGGAGTCCCAATCCTGTGGCTCCTGGTTCCCTGGTGTCATTGAAGTGTCCTATCATCTTTGACAATGGGATTTTGGAATCACAGCCAAACTGGCCTTCTTTGGGTCTTACCTGATTAACTCCTGCAAGGAAAGCATTTTGTACCAAGTACTCAGTCCTGCTGACAGACAGACTAGTCTTTGTAACAGGAAATGGGCACCTCAACCAGGCCCCCAAAAAAATTTAGTATTTTTGTAGGACATTTTTTCTTTGTTGATTGAGTTTCCTTTCAGACTTTTCCATGTTGCTTTTGATGGAGATTGGCGCATCCTGTTGTTCTCCAGGGATCATGCTTGATCATGCTTTTCAAACTATCGACATCTCTCCATCTGCTCAGTCTTCTCCCTAATCCTACACTTTGAAAACAATTTTTTAATAATCTCTGTTTCCATACCTGCCACCTCCCAATTACTGCCTGACAGTCTTTCAGATCCAGCCCTCTCTCCTCACCAGGGGGATCACTTGCATCCAATATGCACATGCAGTCTCAGATCAAAACTACTTCCCTGAGGGCCAGAGACGATAGCACATGCGGTAAGATGCTTGCCTCACAGGGCTGACCAGGTTCAGTATCCCATATGGTCCCCTGAGCACTGCCAGAGGTAAAATCTGAGTGCAGAGCCAGGTAACCCCTGAGTATTGGCCCGGGCGTGACCCAAAAAGCAAAAAAAAAAAACCTATTTCCCTGTTTGCAGTCTTACAACTTTTGTTTTGTTTTGTTTTGTTTTGCTTTTTTGGGTCACACCCGGCGATGCTCAGGGGTTACTCCCTGGCTCTGCACTCAGGAATTACTCCTGGCGATGCTCGGGGACCATATGGGGATGCCGGGATTGAACCCAGGCCGGCATGGGCTTGGCGTGTAAGGCAAACGCCCTACCCGCTGGGCTATTGCCAGTCTTACAACTTTTGGTTCCTTCAACCCTCCTCCATCCACAGAGCTCAAGCCACTAAGCTCTAACTTTAGTTGGGCAGTTCCGTACACACTCCTATCCCTGGGCTTTGGCGCCTCCTGATTCTTCTGCTTTGGAAACAATAGTTTGGAACCTTCTTTGATGACTTGCTATATCAATTTGGCAAAATTTAGATGACTCCCTCTTCAGCATAGCACCCCTAAGCACACAAGCCACTGTAGCTGCTCTTCACTGCTCCTTGCTGCTAACGGAACGTTCTATTCATTGTTTTACTACCAGTTTCCCAATTTCTTATACTTACTGCTGTCAATATTTGACATAGATATAAGCCTACAACACCTGTGACCTCCCAATTATTCTGAGTAAAGAAACACAAACCTAAGTCGTGGAGAGGGTATTAGTGGGGTCTATAACCAGGTCACAGGAAAGAACCAGAATTGATGTTTCTGCTTTGGGTACTCCAGGACCTGTCCCTGGGCATAAAGTCAGGTGTGGTAACAGTTCCTGTGCTTACTTCTTGAGTCAGGTTTCAAATTGACTTTCACTAACTCCACTATACAGACTAGTAGAGGGAGCAGTGTGCAGGCAGGTCTGATTCTGAGACCTGGGAGAACTGGGAGAATGGGGGCCTGTGTTGTGCAAAGGAGTAGATCACCATCAGCGACAAATTCACAGGATTCTGTGTGCTTGCAGACCCAGAAAGGCATAGCCAGTGAAAGGTTTTCTCATATGGCTATGCTGGGGAAGATGAGGAACTGTAATTTATGGAGATGGAGAGACTTACTTGGGTACTTTTTGAAAAGGTTGAGCCATTGCTGAGACAGAGGTAGAACCCTGTGTAAATGAGGAGTCTCAGACACTTTTCTGCATCACTGTATCACTGTATCACTGTCTTCCCATTCATCATCGATTTGCTCGAGCAGGCACCAGTAACATCTCCATATGACCTGTCTCATGCAAGTAGAGCCTAAGGGTACCTGCTTTGCTCCAGGAACATAAAGAGCCTCAAACCATTCCATCAGGTCATGGGAATGAGGTCTATAATTGTTACTGGTATCTGGCATATCAAATACGACACAGGTAGCTTGCCAGGCTCTGCCGCGACGGTAGCATACTCTTGTAGTCATCTCAAAAATCCAGCATTTATTGATGAACCGCTCGGCCGCGAGTCGGGCTGTGATAGGGCTGGTCTGTTGGGTGGAGTTCTCAGAGGGGGAAGTCCGGATGTGGAAAATGGAGGCCCCCATGGAGTAGGGGGTTGTCTGGCTTGTTGTGAGGCTCTGCTGGGGTGGGGGCCAGGGCTAGAAACCCGCCATCCCCTCCCAGGTGCCTCATGAGCAGCTGGGCACAGGAGAGCCAGTAGCAGCTCTGCCCCATGTCTGTCTCTTTTCTGCATGCTTTTGTTCATATGCATTTGTTCATATGTGAACTCTTCCTGGTCACTTGGGGATCACGAAAAGGAGATATAGAGAAAACATTGATTATATCACTTGATCACTTGACATTCCATTATTCGCCGATTTGCTCGAAAGCAGGCACCAGTAACATTTCCATTTGTCCCTGGTCATGTGCCAGTGTAGTCCAATGGTATCTGCTTGCTCAAAACCGTTTGTTCAGTGTCTTGACAAAGAAGTCTGACCATTGTGTAGGTGGGTGGCCACATGATCTTATGGCGCCCTGTGAGATCCAGTCGTAATGGCTCTAGTCCAGTAGTCTTCTCCAAGTCGCATTACATGTCCAGCCCCCATCTGATTTTGACATCTTGGCAAACGAGACAGCAGACAGCGTCCTTGACTCTCCACATCGACGGAGGTCAAATCTCCAGATTCCTTCTCTCACTTGAGTGAGGTGTGATATTCCAAGTATAACTCTTTTCGATTCCTCTTGGGAGACCTGAATAGTGTTCTCATCCTGCCTTTGTGGGACCCAGTTCTCTGGGCATATGTTAATGCAGGGAGAATGGCGGAGTCTCTTCTCCAACCCTAACTCCCACCCCCCTTACCCCATCCCATCCCCAATACTTGGGGAAGTTTCCAACCATGGAACAGTCCTCCTGGCCCTTGTTTCTACTTCCTTGTGTGTTAGTCTCATACTTCATTTTATTTTAATCCCACAAAGGAATGCAATCATTCCATGTCTAGCCCTCTCTTTCTCACTCATTTGACTCAATATAATTGCTGGGGCCCTGGTCAGGTCCCCGACATGAGTGAGGGAGCTCCACTGCCCTGAGAACAGGGCCTACTTCTGGCTCCGCCCACTGGGCCTTACTGTGGGAGGAGCCAGACCCCAGTACCTTTAATCACTTGGGTGTCTTCTTTGAGGAAGCTTTTGTTCCTTTCCTCTGCCTAATTTTTTTTTGATGGGGTTGAATGTTTTTTTTCTGGCAAAGTTTTACCAGTACCTTAAATATCTTTGATATTAACCCCTTATCATATGGATATTGGGTAAATAAAATTTCCATTTTGTAGGCTGTTTTTGTATCTTGTTTACCATTTCTTTTGAGGTACAGAAGCTTCTTTGTTTAAAATAGTCCTATTTGTTTAATCTTTGCTTCCACTTGCTTGGTATAACTTTAGATTCAATGTCACTGATGATTTTGCCTAGGTATTTCTGCATGTACCTATGGATTCAGGTCTGATATTGAGATCTTTGTTACATTTTTATATGACCTTATTGCATGGTATTTGATAGAGGTTTGTGTTCATTTGTTTACATGTAGTTGCCCAGTTTTCCCAGCACCACTTCCTCAACAGGCTTTCCTTTTTTCCTACTTCATATATCTTGATCCTTTATCAATGAGTAAGTGATCATATATTTGAAAGTCTGTGTTCATTTGTCTGTGGGTTTGTCCTTATTCCAGTACCATGCTGTTTTAATTACTACTGCTTGTAGTATATTTTAATGGGGAAGATGATGCCTCCCATCTTCTTTTCCCCAGGGATTGCTTTAGATATGCATGGGGGTTTGTTGTTTTATATTAATTTCATGAGTGTTTGATCTATTTATTTGAAAAACACCATGGATATCCTTATAGGGACTGCGCTAAATCTGTATAATGCTTTGGCATAACATGTTGAAAATGTGAACCCTCTGAGTTCATGAGCAGAGGCTGTATCTTCATTCCACATGTCCTCTTTCCTTTTTACTTTTTAAGTAGTGTTATATGTGTGTATGTGTGCATGTGTGTATGTATGTATATATTGACCTCTTTAGTTAATCTCATATTGTGTATGTATAATCTCATATGTATGTATGTATATACCCTCTCATACTGAGGTACTTGATTTCTTTTCTGTTTTGTTGTTTTGTCTTTTGGTCACACCTGGTGATGCTCAGGGGTTACCCTGGCTCTGCACTCAAGAATTACTCCTGGCTGTGCTCAGGGGACCATATGGGATGCAGGGGATTGAAACCGGTCAGCTGCATGCAAGGCAAATGCCATCCCCACTGGACTATTGTTCCAGCCCAGTACTTGATGTTCTGAGGCATAATTATGAATGAAATTTTTTAAATAGCCTTTTATTCTCTTTCAATACTTGTATAAAAGAAAGCCATGTACTTTTGACCATTAATTTTGTAATCTTCCACTTTATTATACAAATATATTTTTCTGGGAGCTTTTGGTAGAGTCTTTGGGCTTTTCTAATTATAGCACCACGTCACCTACAAATAATAATAGCTTGACTTCTTCCATTCTTATATGGATACCCCTTGATATCTTTTTGCCTGACTGCTATGGCATGGATTTCCAGCACTATATTTAATTGCAGTGGCAAGATGGCAACCTTGTCTTGTGCCTGATCCAAGAAACAATGCAATTAGTTTTACCCATTGAGCATAATGCTTGCCGTGGGATTGTGGTAAGGAGCTTTGACTATACTGAAGAAAGTTCCATCAACTCCCATTTTGTTGAATGTTTTTTATCATGAATTAGTACTGGATTGCTTTCTTTGCATCTATTGTCATATGGTTTTTATTTTTTCTTTTATTGGTATGTATATTATATTGATTGACTTATGAATATTTAACCATTCCTGCATCCCTGCAATGAATTCAACTTGGTCATGGTGTATGATCTTTCTGATGAGTTTTTGTAGTCTATTTGCTAGAATTTTTTTCAGGTGCTTTGCATCTATGTTCATCAGGATATTATTCTGTAATTCTTTTTTTTTTTGTGGTTTATCTGCCTACTTTGGGCATCAGGGTAATAGTTGCCTCATATAAAAGAATATTGGAAGTTTTGTTTCTTCAGTTTCTTTAAAAGTTTAAAAACGGGGCCGGAGCGATAGCCCAGTGGGGTAGGGCGCTTGCCTTGCACGCTGGGCTGGCCCATGCCGGCCCGGGTTCGATCCCCGGCATCCCATATGGTCCCCCCCCGAGCACCGCCAGGAGTAATTCCTGAGTGCAGAGCCAGAGTAACCCCTGAGCATTGCTGGGTGTGACCCAAAAAAGCAAAAAAAAAAAAAAAAAAAATAAAATAAAAGTTTTAAAAAGCATTGGCAGTAGATCTTCTTAAAAAGGTTTAAAAGAATTCACTAGTAAATCCATCTGGGCCTGGGCTTTCATTTTTTTGAGAAGACTTTTGATTACCATTTCAATTTCCTCCATAAAGATAAGACTGTTCAGGTATTCCAAATCTTCTTTGTTCAGCCTTGGAAGGTTATAAGAATCCAGGAATTTATAAATTTCTTTTCTGATTTCTTATTTTGTAGCATAAAGATTCTCAAAGCAATCTTTTGTGATCCTTTGAGTTACTCTGGTTTCTATTTCTGATTTGGTTTGTTAGGTTTTGTCTTTGTGCATCTTGCTAGTGGTATGGTAGATGGTTAATGGTCTGACATAGAAAAAGACTGGGCCCCTGGGATGAATCCAGAGCCATGGCAAAGCCTGGAAGGCTACTCGTGGTGTATCAATATGCCAAAAACAGTAACTTCATTCCCAAGCAAATCGATGAACAGAAAGATAAGTGACAAGTGACAGTTCCTAGTTTCATCATTTTTGGGGGGTTGTTTTCTGGGATTTAAATAAAGATCATTTATTTCTGCTCTGAATTTTATTATTTCCCTTCTTCTCACCTGATTTGAACTTTTTGTTGATCCTTTTCCAAGATATTCAGCTGTGAAATCTTATTATGTGGACCCTTGCTTCCTGATGAATCCTTGAAGAGCTATAAATTTTCCTCTTAACACTGCTGTTGCTATTTCCCACAAGTTGTGGTAGCTCGTGACCTCATTCTCATTTGTTTTCAGGAATCTTTTGATTATTCTTTGATTTTTTTTTCTCTAAACTACTGGTTATTCAATAGTTATCTGTTTAACCCACAAGTGTTTGCTTTTGGATTCTCCATCTCTGTGTGTAGCAATTTCAATTTTTAGTCCATCCATTCTGAATAGGTAGTTGATAAATTTCTATCCTCTTGCTTTTATGGGGGTATGTTCTGTAGCCCCAGCTTGTGGTCTATCTTGAAAAAATATCCCATGCACACAGATAGAAAATGTTTATTCAGATTTTGGGGTATGAAAAGCCCAGTATATATCTAACGGCACTCTTTCTTGTTCATCCTTCAAAGCTAGTATTTACTTGCTGAGTTTTAGTATAATTGATCTTTCAAGAGATGATAAAGCAGTATTGAATTCTACAACTACTATTGTGTTGTTATTAATGTCCTCTTTGAAGTCTATTAGCAGTTGTTTTATGTATCTTGCTGTTCCTCATTGGGTGCATATATATTTTGGAATGTAATTTTTTTCTGATGTATATATACCTTGATCAATAAGAACTTATCTTCTCTGCCTCTTCTAACTTTTTTTCAGTCTGGAATCTATGTCTTTGGATGGATACTAGTACGGTCACGTAGGCCTTCTGAAGAGGCATTTGCTTGTAGAATTATTTTCCAGCCTTTTGACTTTGAGTCTGCCTTTGCTCTGACTACTCAAATGTAGCAAATTCTTTTAGGCAAAAAAAGTTGCAGTCAATTTATTAAACCTTTTTCCACTCTGTCTCAAGTTGTGCATTTAGACCATTGACATTGAGAGCCATTATTGGCATGGGGCTTTGTGCCATCTTTCATTAGAAATTTGTTGTGTGTTTGGAGGTTCGTCTTGCCTTACAGTAACTCCTCTGGGAAACCAAAAAATACGCAGCGGAAACACCATCCCTACTTTATGTTCATAGCAGCATTATTCACAATAGCCAGAATCTGGAAGCAACCCGAAAGTCCAAAAATCGATGACTGGATAAAAGCTTTGGTACATCTACACAATGGAATACTATGCAGCTGTTAGGAAAAAATGAAGTTATAAAATTTGCCTACAAATGGATGGACATGGAGAAGATTATGTTGGAGCGTAAATTAGCCAGAAGGGAGAGAGACAGTTACAGAATGACTGCATTTATCTGCATAACATAAATATATAGGTACATATTATGATACCAATATCCAAGGTCAAGTGAAACATACATCAGGAGGTCCTGTCAAAGGTGGAAATTATCACAAACGTGGGAGTCAGAGGCTAGGTAAGACAGAAAATGGAACAGTGTGCTAACAATTGTGAGGGTACTAATGCCAACCTAGAACTGAGCATTAAATAGAGGCAAAAGGATACACATGACAACCCTTTAATGTATGTTCTGTAATCCATAGTCTGGAGAGGAAGGAAAAGAGAAAGATAGAGAAATGGAAAGAAATCAAGAACCTGCCATGGAGGAGGGCTGGGGGGAGGGGGAGGGAACCGGGACGTTGGTGGTGGGAGATGGGCACTGGTGGCGGGATGGGTGCTGCTACACTGTATGACCAAAACCCAAATATGAACTTTTTAATTGTATATCTTTGTAATTGTAAAAAAAAAAAAATTAAAAAAAAAACTGATTTTTAGTCTATGAAGTTTCAAGTTGCATTTTATCTGTGAGATTGTATATTAACCCTTCAAATCTGAATGAGATCCTAGCTGGGTAAAAAGTATTCTTTGTAAGGCTTTCATTAAATTATTTTTATTATATATTTTGGTCCAGGAGGGTTTCAT
>JAJIBD010038118.1:0-56765 GCA_021461705.1 Cryptotis parvus | reverse complement strand
AGCGCAGAGCCAGGAGTAAACAACTCAAGAGTATCGCTGGGTGAGAGCCAAAAAGCAAAAACAAGCAACAACAACACTACAAACAAACAAAAACCTATTACTAAGGGGGAGAGGTACATAGGTGCCTGTGGGACATTATGGGGTTCTTGCAGTGACCTAAATAACCTCATATCAAACTTAGCCAGTGACTTCCAGATAAACGGTCAAGAGTTAAAGCTAAATGAGTGGAAAAATGAAGTTATGTAGCATACATTGGAATATACATTAGAGCAATATGCAGCTTCAAGGAATGACAAAATCATGTAGTTTGCTGTGACTTGCATGTAACTGAGGATATCATGATAAGTAGAGTAAGTCAGAAGAAGGACTAATACTGGACTAACTCACTTACTGCAGTCATATATAAATTACAGTGACTATTCCCTACATAGTCATATAGAATAACAGGACAAGAAATGTGAGGTATCAAGGAAGAATACCTAAATTCTGGAAGCTGACACTAAATTGTAGGAATGAGAACAGGGGAAAGGAAACAAATTGAAGGGAAAAAGTAAGAAAAGGAACAGATGGTACTTTTGAAGTTCATCACAGTACACTATTCACAATAGCCAGAATCTGGAAGCAAACTAAATGCCCAAGACAGAAGACTGGCTAAAGAAATATGGTACATCTACACAATGGAATACTATGCAGCTTTCAGAAAAAGATGAAGTCACAAAATTTACACAAATGGAGATTATCATGCTGAGTGAAATTAGTCAGAAGAAAAGGACCAGATATAGAATGACTGCATTCATTAGTGGAGATAAATGTATACTAGTGCTCTACTAATTAGGAAAAATGTTAACACCACACTAGAACTGAACATTGAGTGGATACAGGAGGGAATTCCCATATGATAATTCCTTTAAATGTCTGTAGGGCAAATACAATAGTAAGAGAAATAAAGAGAGAGAGAGGGAGAGACAGAGACAGAGAAAGAGAGAGAAGAGAGGAATAGTGCCTACTATAGAGGGCAAACTGGGGAGAAGAACAAGGGAGGAAATTAGGGGACATTATTGGTGGGGAATAGGGCACTGGAAGAGGGATGGGTGCTATAAAAATGTATGACTAGAAACCCAACTACATGAACATACTTTTAATTATATATCACATGGTGGCATAATAAAAGAAAATATTGAATAATAAATGTTCAGACTAAAAAAATAAAAAGAAAAGGCAGATGGGAGACAATAGGGCCAGGAGTCACGGACTTTGGTACATTGGTGGTATAGAGGTGTGGTATATATATTTCTAAACCACAGAGCCAATAGCACTATAAATAGAGGACCTAAATTAAAATAATGAAACTTTAAAAGGTGCTTCTTAAGGTGGCATGCTGGGAGGAGGAAATCTGGGGACATTGGTGGAGGGAGCTGACACCTTGGTAGTGGGACAAATGTTGGAACACTGTGTGCCTGGAACTTTATTATGGACAAATTTTTTGTAAATCGTGGTTCCTTAATAAAAAATATTGGAAATTGTTTTAAAAAAGCCTGAAGCAGTTCTAATTGTAGAGTTAGTGGGAAAGTAAATAAAATCCACCTGTGTCCTCCACATAAGAGGGCCAAGTCTATGTCTCTGGTCTTGGATTATGCAGAGTACCTGTGCTGTCCATCGCTGGAACAGTTGTTGGGTTTGTGTTTACCTAGGCTGCTCCTGATTCTAATAAGAGCCTTGAGCACCTTCACAAGAATTAGGACAATAACACACATTGAGAAACATCACTATATCACTGAGTCTGACTCAAGTCTAAAGACCTGCAGCTTCTATCTGCACCCGTCTGAAAGAGTTGGGTGGCAGAACCTAGAAATCAGGACAAGACTCCAGTTTCTAGGGCTTTGCTGATGACTTGAAGTGATTGGGGAGGTACATCTTAAAGGGCGGTTGCAGAAGGAAGGAGGGATGCAGATTTCCAAGTGAGAATGCCTCTACCCTTTCAGATTATCATTTAGGGAAAGGGAGGGATACACAATTTTACACATACTAAAAGCAATTTATCACCACCAAATTAGCTATGCAAAAAATATGAACTAAAAGCAATTTCACCTAGAAATAGTAAGACAATAAACTTATACAATGTAGGTGTGGGGTGGTAGAGAAAAGAGAAAAAATTGTACCTCTAATATGAATATAATAGTTTAGTAGGCCAAAGTACATAGCTATATGCAAAGCTTAGGACAAACTTACAAAAAAGTATATACAATAAAACCACAAAAAATTGTAGAAGAGACTCAAATATAATCAAAAGAATAATGTGAAAGTACAAGAGAAAAATATGTGAAAATTGATAAATCAATTCCAAAATAATAAAATTGGAATAAGTATTTTGAATTTTAATAATTAGCTTATATGTCGATGGTAGGCATATTTCTGAAATAAGCTGATGATGATGGCATTTCAAGTTTTAAGAAGGTATAAGATTTGCTTCTAAGAAAAACAACAGGGACTCCTATTTCAGAGTGTTTTGGCCTGAACGAGGTCTGGAAATTTAGTGCACTTAATGTGTAGTTTATTACTGTTAAGTTCACACTGATGACTTCTAAGATGTGCTTTGACATTCTGCAAAGAGTTATTAACATGGGACAGAATTTCTCTTTGTTTTTCATCTGTAATATTTTTGGGAAAAGGTAGCATTTTGTTTATGGATAAGTTTGATCTGATGGTCAGAGACTGTCAGATGGGAAAACCGTTTAAACAAATATAGTGACAGGGCCTGGAGAGACAGAGCACAGTGGCTCAGGTGCTTTGCATGTGGCTGACCCACGTTTTGATCCTGAGCCCAGCTAGGGTGAGGATAAGTCCTGGAGCATCACTGGGTGTAGCTCCAAACCCAAACTAAAACAAAAGAAACTTGATATGGAGTCAGAGAAAATGGGAATGTGGGGGACAGTGAAATCTCTGGGAGCAGGGGCTGGGGAATCCCCAGAGGATCCTGCTGGGAAAAGATGTGATGGGGAACGTTGGTTCCTGTTGGCTTTGGATTTTCAAGTTGTCTCTTGGACTTAACTGCAATTAAGTTGGAGACTTGAGAAATGTTCTATATGTCTAAAAATTCAGGTTCAGAGATTAACTCAAAGACAGCAAAGGGGGGTATTTAATAGCCATTGATCACAGTCGTAAACCATTGGGTGGCTGGTGAGTCTAAACTCACACTGATCCGAACAGTCATTGCAATCCCAACTGCACAAGTCCCTCCTCCAATTCTCATTGGCTGAATACTGCGAAGTGTGCTAGTTTCTGGGATACTACCTATGTTTCATTAGGTGTTTCAAATGCACACAGTCAACCCAGGTTCAATCACCAGCACCTCATATATAAGGGTCCCCAAAGCCTCACCAGATGTAAGCCCTGAGCACAGCCATATCTGGCCCCAAACCAAAATATTTTCTAAATATATATATATATATATTGTTTGTGCATATATACACACACACACATACACACATATATGCCATGCTCTTTTCTTACACCATTTATAAAAATTAACTCAGAATGGACTAAATACCTACATTTAAGAACTAATCTTAAATTTATAAAATTTTTAGAAGAAAACAATGGATAAAATCTTCATACAATGAACTTGGCAATGACTTCATAGATATGAAATTAAAAAGACAGGAAAAATAAAAAGTTGCACTTCATCAAAATTAAATAAGCATGGAAGTTTTACGCAGAGTAAGAAATGAAAGGAGGTGCAAACTGATGTCTGATAAGGAATGACAATATATAAATAACTCCATAACCAAGCAATTTAAAGGACAATTTAAGGGACAAAAAAATTGTCTTCTCCAAACACGTAAAACAAAAGTTCTAACTAGAACATAGAAAAACTGAAAAATCTTGAGCACCGGACCAGGTAGGCAAGCACCCTACCTGCCATGCGCAGTCGCCCCAACCGTAATCATGATCCATCCCAACTCTCTTATGTGAAGATAGCTTTTGAGGCTATCATCAAAAGGTGTTGGTATTCTTGTTCAAATGTATTTGACCATCTGTGGGGAGTGTTTATTTTGGGGCTAGTCTTTCCCCTTTGGTTAATATTTGTTCTTATGTGAGCCCAACACTTTCAGAGGTGACTACAAGAGTATGCCACCAGGCACGGCAAGCCTGGCAAGCTGCTCGGTGTCATATTTGATATGCCAAATACCAGTAACATTTATATTAGGTCATTCCCATGACCTAATATAATGGTTTGAGGCTCTTTATGTTCCTGGAGCAAGCAGATGCCTTTGGGATCTACTAGCATGAGACAGGACATATGGAGATATTACTGGTGCCCACTCTAGCAAATAGATGATGAACGGGAAGATAGTGATAGTGATAGTGAATTCTAAATGCATGCACCTCTTGGGACTGGTTGGGATTTTATCTAGAGCCTGGCAAGCTACCCATGTCATATTTGACATGCCAAATACTAGTAACAATTATAGACCTCATTTCCATGACTTGATGGAATGATGTGAGGCTCTTTATGTTCCTGGAGAAGGCAGATGCCCTTGGCCATCTCGCATGTGACAGGATATATTGAGATGTTACTGGTGCCCGCTTGAGCAAATCAATGATCTATGGAAGACAGTGATACAGTGATGGATTCAATAAATAAAAGGCAGAGTGGGACAGAATGATCAAAAGGATCAAAATCCAGGCAGGGGACATTCCTAAGTGGTAAGGTACTTTACGAAAACAATCTAGGACTTAAGTTTGATTCCCACTACCATGTGCCACCTGTACACCACCCCCATGACACCACTGTTGTCTTAATTGTTACATCACAAGTAACAAAGTCAACTATTTTTTTAGCTTACAGGAAATATATCTAAACTGTAAAAATAAATAAAGGCTTTAAAAATAAGTTTGGAAAACTTCCTATAAGTAAATGGCAACTTGAAAGGAAACAGAATCACAGAGAGACAGGGAATGAAGTGTTTGACCTCTCATGCAGCTCATCTAGATTTATCCCCTGGTATTAAAATGGTTCCCTGAGACTCACCAGGAATGATATCTAGTTATAGTCAGGAGTAAACCCTGAGTACTGCCAAGGTAGCCTAAGAACTAAACAGAACAAAAAGTATACCCATGTGTGTCAGAAAGCATAGATCTCCAGCTAAAAAAGGATAGTAAGATACAGGGATGAATATTATAAAGTGATTCAGGTCTTAATATAACATATGACAAAACATTTTATACTTGCTTGTATAACTATAAATGCATTATATATGTGTACCAAATAAAGGAGCAACAAAATATATTCAGAAATTGTTCAAAGATAAAGGGAATGGCAATATTAATAGATGCAGAGAGAGTATTTGACAAGATTCAGTATGCATTTACGATTTAAAAAAATATCAATGAGAGAGAG
Source organism: Cryptotis parvus (assembly GCA_021461705.1). Lineage (NCBI taxonomy): Eukaryota > Metazoa > Chordata > Mammalia > Eulipotyphla > Soricidae > Cryptotis > Cryptotis parvus. Next base: position 51,364 of record JAJIBD010038118.1, on the reverse strand, counting down.
AGAGAGAGAGGAAGAAAAGTGCCTTGCCATAGTCGTAGGGGCTGGGAAAGGGGGTAATTAGGGACATTAGTGGTGGGAAATGGGCACTGGTGGAGGGAGGGGCGCTGGAACACTGTATGACTGAAACCCGAATATGAACATGGAATGCTCTTCAAAAGTATCGAAGAAATAGCTAAAAAGACAAAGAACCTCCAGCTCCAGGCACATCTCTTTAACTCCACTGTTCTACCTGCATTAACATACGCCTCAGAGACATGGGCCCTACGAAAGCAGGATGAGAATGCTATTCGGGTCTCCCAAAGAGGAAACGAAAGAGCTATGCTTGGAATATCACGCCTCATTCAAATGAAAGAAGGAATCCGGGAGTTCCGACCTCCATTGCTGTTCCAGAGTCAGGGACGCTGTCTCGTTTGCCAAGGCATCGAAAATCAGATGGGCTGGACATGTAATGCGATTTGGAGACAACTGCTGAACTAGAGCCATTACAGACTGGATCCCACGGATGTCCAAAGGTCATATGGCCACCCACCTACAAGATGGTCAGGACTTCTTTGTCAAGACCCTGAATGAACGGTTTGAGGCTCTTTGTATTCCTGAAGCAACCAGATACCATTGGGCTACACTGGCACGTGATAGGGTCAAATGGAAATGTTACTGTGTCCGCCGAGCAAATAGACGAATAACAGGATGTCAAGTGACCAAGTGATTATGAAGAAAATTGAATGGAGTAAAAAAATATGCCTAACACTGGTAGCACTCCACAAGAAAAAAACAGCCAACCCCATCAAAAAATGGGGAGAAGAAATGAACAGAAGCTTCCAAAAAAGAAGAAATTCGAATGGCCAAAAAGGCATATGAAAAGTGCTCTTCATCTTTAATCTTCAGGGAGATGCAAATCAAAACAACAATGAGGTACCATCTCACATCACAGAGACTGGCACACATCCAAAACAGCAAGAACAACCGGTGCTGGCATGGATGTGGGGGAAAAAGGGACTCTCATCCACTGTTGGTAGGAGTGCCGGCTGGTCCAGCCCTTTTTGGAAAAACAATATGGGCATTCCTCCGAAAACTAGATATTGAGCTCCCATTTGATCCAGCAATAGCACTCCTGGGAATATACCCGAGAGAACGAAAAACACATAGCAGAAACACTATCTGTATTTCTTTATTCATCTCTGTGCTATTCACTATAGCTAGAATCTGGAAAACAACCTAAATGCCCGAGAACAGAGGACTGGCTAAAGAAACTGGTTCATCTACACTATGGAATGCTATGCAGCTGTCAGAAAAGATGAAATTATGGAATTTACCTGCAAATGGATGGACATGGAGACTATCATGCTGGAGTGAAATTAGTCAGAAGGAAAAGGACAGATATAGAATGACTGCATTCATTACTAGGATATAAATAGATACCAGTGTTTTGCTAAATGTGGGAAATGGTAATGGCAGATTAAAACTCACCATTGAATATACACAAAGAGACTTAAGTGATAAACTCTAAATATCTGCAGGGCTAGCCACAATGTGTAAAAGAAGAGGGAGAGAGATGCAGAGACAGAGAGAGAGAAAGAGAAAGAGAGGATACTGGGGTACCTGCTATTGAGGCAGCCTGGGGGTGGGGCGGGAGGTGGTGGGGTACATTGGTGGTGGAAATGGGGCACTGATGGAGGGATGGGTGCTAGTATAGTGTACTACCAAGAACCAATTATGAACACCTTTGTAATTGTATGTCTCACGGTGGTATAATAAAAAAAAATCTAAAAAAAATGAGCCTAAAGGGCAATTGAACTTTGTTGTGTGGATTTATCTATGTAAGTATTACAACATGAACTGTATCTTAGGATTTAGAACTTGTGATCCTCACACATTTTCTTCGACAATATAATTAATGAATCTGATGCATTCTCATTTATAAACCTCATTTAAAAGTGAGTCACTTTTGGATGTTTTTCTCAACCTAAAGATTAAGCATGAGTAATGTTTTGTAGAGGCCTCTCTGCTCCTTTCTCCTGGGGAGTGGGCTGCCTTGGCTGTAACTCACAGTTCTTGGGAATGGTGAGCTACTCATAACTTGTTCCTGACCGCAAGAGAGATTTGGTTCTGAGATTCACTGTTAAGGGGTCTTCTAGCAGCTGAATTAGACTCACACACACCTTCCTTCACTTCCCTCAGTGTGTACATAGCCTACCAGTTTGGGATTTTCCTATTTCCAGCAACCCATTATGCCCAGAAGCAACATTTCTTCTGTCCAAGCCCTCAGGGATCAGCTCTCTGAGGGTACTCACATACCATTCTCATTGCCATGATTTTCTTGCTTGATGAAGTTGACCAGCACAGTCCTAGTAAGAAAGGCCACAGTCTAATTCAGTCTAATTCTCTTTTCTTTCAGAAGGCTCCTATAAGTCTACTACCACTGATATGGTCCCCATTTGAACATGAACTTGAGAATATTGACAAGGGAAGAGTGAAATTTCTGTCATCATGAAAATACACTAATAATAATCTAGCACAAACACAAAATCTCTGCTGATGGACTGTATGCAACTTCTCAAAGAAACAGGATTCACATTTTTAATTGTGAAAATTAATACCTGTAAATGAATTTTTAAAAACAAACAGCATAATCTGGTGCATAATTTCTCTAGAAAGAAAAATTTAGTGAGCTGAAAATGTTCCCTGATGATTTTCTCTGTTCACTCAGAATCCTGATCCCAGGGATTATCAGTACCCATTGGTGTCGATTATCTTTAACTCCAATCCTCCCAGACTGACAGAGAATACCTTAACCAAAGTGCAAATCTGGCAACACAAGAACTTTCTTTAAACTCCATAAGGATAAGACTCAGAAGATGCCTTTTGGAGACCAGTGTAGAGTAGGAGTATGGGAGCAGGAGTAGGGAGAAAGGGAAAAAGAAGGATGTAGGAAATGAACACACAAGAGGGACCTTCCTCCAGTCTAAATGTGTTGTTTAAGCCATGCACAGTTGTTACTGCTAGAACCTCTGCTCTACATGGACAGATAATGTCTGTGCCCAATCCCTTTAGAGACAGCCTTTCCTCAGCTCTGTTTAGTTTAGGAACTGGCTGCTGGGGAAAGGAGCCTTCCTAATAAATGTTGTTATAATCTGGAACCCTGCCCATAGCAGGACTTATCTGTTAATAATGAGCACTGTGGTGAGTTAAATTACCACTCTTTGAAGTTTTGTGTTACCCTGATCATCTTGCTTCTAAACCCAAAAAACAGGTTCTAGAGAAAATTCTAATGAGTTCATGTAGATGACCTCATTTCCGTTAATTATATATATGTATGTATGTATGTATATATATTTTTAAACACTGAATCACAGTGAGACACACAGTTACAGAGTTGTTTATGACTGGGTTTCAGTCATACAATGTTTCAAACCCAGTGTTATTTACCAGTGTACATTTCCATCACTAATGTCCCCTGTTTCTCTCTCTCTCTCTCTCTCTCTCTCTTTTTCTCTCTACACACAACCACCATCTGCCACAGTGGCAGGCACCTGTCTCTATTTTTTTTCTCTCTCTTTTCTCTCTCTTCCATCACTCCCCCTCACTTTGTACTTTTATGGTTGGCAATACAGATACTGAAAGTTTATTAGATTTATCCCTTTACTTACTTTCAATGCTCAGTTCCTGTACAAAATGATTATTTCCAACAATTATTGTCCTACTGCAGATGACTTCATTTATCAGCACAGGAACATGTGCTGTTGCTTTGAGCCTTCAGGGTAGGTTTGTCTCTTCTGATACCTTTTGTTTTGAGAGGGGAAAAACAAATTATAGATGACTAATTGTGGGAGCCAGAAAACCCACCAGAGAATATATTGTTAGCAGTCATGGACACCAAGTTAATATACAGTTGACTGAAGATATGCTTGGGATCATGGGGCAAGAATGGTTGTGTAGCTTCAGAAGAGACAGGATATATTAGAAATGGAAGAGATGAGAAAGGAAGGGAAAAATTGAGATCTGGGTAAATTCCTTCTAGGTTGAAACTAGCAAGCTCTCAAAGCCTCCACGAAGACCAGACTGTATAGGAAGTCAGTAGTTAAAGTAAGGAGTCAGAGACCATGAAAGCACATCCTTTGGTGGACTTAAATTATTCTTCAGGACAACAGATTCTGCTCTACCTTATGGAGTAGCCTTTATTACTCAAGATAGCAAGGAGATCTTTCAGCTGAACTGGGGTGTTCAGACTCCCCAGCTCCTGTATTTAGGTTCTCATTTTCCCCACGACGGTGGTGACTTCAAAGGGCTCTTCAAGGCAACTTTGAGAGGAGTTTGCAAACTTATGGATACATTCTGACTTAGTTACTGGGAAATTATCAGTATCTTTGTTTCATACCATGGTGATAGGTGACTACAGGCTTGAGGTGTCTGTAAGGCTATTTGCTACAATTTGTTACAATTTTCAAGAGTTATGAAAATTGCCCTATGTGTCAGAGCCTTGAAAATAGTATCATCTTTTTCTACATGCCATCCTCTGCAGAATTGCAGCATCAATTTATATGGATGAGAAGTGTTAGAACTTAAAACCATGTGATTTCAGGGCCAGAACAATAATAGCATCCCACGTAGCCTGCAATCCCCAGCACCCCATATGGCCTGGGAGCCCCTGCCAGGAATGACTCCTGAGCACAAAGTCAGGAGTGAGCACTGAGTACCCCTGGAAGTAGTCAAAAAACAAGCAAGCAAGCAAACAAATAAACAAAACATGATACTTTCAGACAGAAAGTAGTAGGAAGCTTCAGGATAGTGAAATGTTCTGCAGAATCTAGCTGAAGGTGTCTGTTGGCCGAGACACAGATGGAAAACGTCTTTCTGTGATTCTGCTACTATTAGGCATGTGATCCTGTGGAGTTCACTGTTGCTCTCTGGACCTCTGTCAGTGTTAAATGAGGAATTAGAACTAGAGCAACTTAGGTTTCTTGTTTTCCCAAGATTCTGAGAATCTCTCTCTCTCTCTCTCACTCTCTCTCCCTCTCATCACAGTGAGTCACAAAGTTACAAAGTTGATCATAATCGAGTTTCAGTTTTACAATACCTGTCCCTTGACAGTATACATTTCCCACCACCAATGTCTCCAATTAATCCACCCACCCACACACCCACAGCCACCCACCCACCCACAAACCCACACACCCACAGCCACAGCCACACACACACACACACATACACATACACATACACTTTCTCTCTCCTGGCCTGCCTCTGTAACAGACTCTCTCTCTCTCTCTCTCTCTCTCTCTCTCTCTCTCTCTCTCTCTCTCCTCTTCTCTACTCTCTTCTCTTCTATCTTGAGGGGAGCCCACACCTGGAAATAAACAGAGCTTAATCCTGGCTGGGAGCTCAAGGATCACTCCTGGCAAAGCTCTGGGGATTAATAGGGTGCTTCGGATTGAGACTGGGTCAGTGGTGTGCAAGGTTAGTGCTCTACCTGCTATACTATCTCTCCAGCCCCTCTTAAAAGATTCCTACCTCACTCTTTTAGCTATTAGCTAAAGTATGTATTATTATTTCCAAAGGTTTTTGTAATTTGTAGAGTCCCTTCACAGACATTCTCTCATCTTTTCCAAAAATGCGACCCACAGACAGACAGTCATTTTAGTCCTTCTTCGTTTTGGCAGCCTAGTATGGCCGTGAGATTTTATCGGGCACTGCTTGTTCACCTTTCTTACTGCTGCCGTATTAAGGGCTCTTTCGGGTCAGGAAAATAAACATTTTTGTTACTGGTTTTGGCATATAGAACACACATCGGATAGCTTGCCAGGCTCTGCCGCGGGGGCGCTATACTCTCATTACTTTGTGGGCTCTCTCAGAGGGGTGGGTAGAATATTCCCAGCAATTTGGAGGTAAATTACGCGGCCCCGCGCAGCAGCCGCAGCCGCCAAGCGCAGCACGCAGCAGCAGGCGCACAACGGGGATAGCTGGTTTCTGCTCTGCCGGGTGTTTCTGGCATTTTAGGACTAAAATGACTGTCTGTACTTTCAATGCACGCGTACGATGGCATCGGAAGCATATATTGAGGATCTGATGGTGCAAGCACAAAAGATCAAGTACGACATCATTGGTCTGACTGAGACGAGGAGGCATCAGTCGCATCATGCTGTATTTGACACCGAGGAAGAATTGTTCCTTGGAACATGCGACAAAAGAGGCATCGGTGGTGTTGGTGTCCTTGTCAACACGAACATGGCCGTCAACATTGATTCATTTGAATGCCTAACAAACCGGATAGGACGATTACACTTGAAGAGATGTGGCCCTGCCAGCAATTTCTATCTTCATTGTCTACGCACCAACATCCACATACAAAGGAGATGAAATTGAGAAATTCTACATGGAACTGGAGGAGATCTATAAAAAAGATCACACCTTCTATAAGCTCATAGTCGGTGATTTTAATGCCAAGATAGGACTGAGAAGATCGGCTGAAGAACTCCATATCTGGACCCATGGCCTAGAATGGAACCAACAGGGTGAGAGACTATCTGAGTTCATCATGTCCAACAAGACCATTCATGGAACTCACAGTTCCAGAAGACTGAAGCGAAATGTTGGACATGGGAATCTCTTGGTGGACAGTTCCACAATGAAATTGATCACATCATCTTCAATCGTCGGTTTTGTCTGACCGATGTTGCTGTCATCCCCAAATTCCAAACAGGATCGGACCACCGTCTCCTTCGTGCAAAATTCTACTTCCCGCAACGGGGAGAAAAGGCTGCAAAGTTTAAGGAGAGAACTCCCAGAATGACCACCAACTGGGAACTCTTTGGCACTATTGCAGCAACATGGGAAGATACCACCATTGATGACATCGATGAAGAATACAACCGACTGGTTCAGCACCTCCATGATTGTGCGAAGAATGCCGAGAGAGAGAAAGACACAAAAGGACACCTGTCTTCAGAAACTCTCGAGCTCATTCGCCAACGTGGCAAGGTGTGAGCCTCAGGAGACCAAATGCTAACGTTCAAGCTTGCTAAACAGTGCAGAGAAGTGATGAAAGAAGACCACAAAGACAGAAGAGCAGAAATACTGGAAGATGCAGCAGAAGCCAGGAAAAGCATTCACACTGCCCGCCTGTCCTTCTATAAGACCAAGATGACTGCCCTCCGACGCCCTGATGGATCTATCAAATCTTCCAGAAAGGCAATGGAGAAGATTATCCAGGACTTCTACTCAAATCTCTTTGATAGCCACATCCACCTGCCCACATACCAAATTCCACAGGATGGATATGTCATTCCCAAAGTTCTCCCTTCTGAAATCCGACATGCCATCTCGTTGGTAAAGAAGGGAACAGCACCAGGCCCAGACAAATCAGATCCGAACACCTTAAGAATCTGCGTTCGGTACTCATCAATACACTAGCTCGGCTCTTCACACGCTACCTGTCTGAATGCAAGGTACCCTCCCAATGGAAAACCAGCAGGACAGTTCTACTGTTCAAGAAGGGAGACACTCACGACATCGGCAACTATCGCCCCCATCTGCCTGTTGTCCGTCATCTACAAGCTGTTTACACGAGTCATCCTGAACAGGATTGGCAGAACAATAGATGAAGGACAACCATGCGAGCAAGCTGGCTTCCGGAAAGGATTCAGCAAAATTGACCATATCCACACAGTAACCAAGCTCATTGAGGTTTGTAGGGAGTACAAGATGCCTCTCTGTCTCACGTTCATTGATTTACAGAAAGCCCTTGATTCTGTGGAGACTGAAGCAGTCATCGAAGCCCTAGCAAAACAGGGTGTTCAAACCCAATACATCAAGATCCTTCGTGAGCTGTATTATGGATTCACCACCAGGATCTCACCATTCTACAAAGAAGTGATCATTAATGTGAAAAGAGGGGTTCGACAGGGTGATACCATTTCACCAAAACTCTTCAGCGCCACCCTCAAGAGCATCATGCGACAATTAGAATGGGAAGGAATGGGAGTGAAGATAGATGGTCGGCAACTACACCACCTCCCGCTTCTCTGATGACATCGTTCTAATAACACCAAATATTAGCCAAATAGCACAAATGCTGGCTGACTTTGACCAAGAATGTGGAAAGATAGGTCTACAGCTGAATCTGAAGAAAACTATGTTCATAAAAAATGAACTAGTTCCTCAGGCCCCATTCACTCTCAATGGAACAAACATCTCTGAATGCAGCAGTTATGTGTACCTAGGTCGAGAAGTCAACATGATGAACGACCTAAAACCTGACCTGCACAGGAGGAAGAAAGCGGCATGGAATGCTTTCAAAGGCATCGAAGAAATAGCTAAAAGGACAAAGAACCTCCGGCTCCGGGCACATCTCTTTGACTCCACCATTCTCCCTGCATTAACATACACCTCAGAGACCTGGGCCCTACGAAAGCAGGATGAGAATACTATTTGGGTCTCCCAGAGAGGAATCGAAAGAGCTATGCTTGGAATATCACGCCTCACTCAAGTGAGAGAAGGAATTCAGAGTTCTGACCTCCATCGCTATTCCATAATCAGGGATGCCGTTTCGTTTTCCAAGGCATTGAAAATCAGATGGGCTGGACATGTAATGCGATTTGGAGACAACCGCTGGACTAGAGCTATTACTGACTGGATCCCATGGGATGTGAAAAGATCACGTGGCCGCCCACCTACAAGATGGTCAGACTTCCTTGTAAAGACCCTGAAGGAACGGTTTGAGGCTCTTCATATTCCTGAATCAACCAGATGCCATTGGGCTACATTGGCCCGTGATAGGGTCCAATGGAAAGGTTACTGGTGCCCGCTCGAGCAAATCGATGAATAACAGGATTCAAGTGATCAAGTGATCAAGTGATCAATTGACCCACAGAAACCCCAAAGTGGTGTTCGTTCACCTGGGTCAACGAACCTTAAAGAGATCTTTTCTTTGTTATGGTTTCCTTCCTATCATTCAACATTATGCTGAACAAATTTCAAATAAAAGCTTGATTCCACAAGACATATTTAGAAATCATACTTTTTTTTTAAACCCACAGGTATTTGTTAATCTCTCCCACCAATATTTAAGCTGCAAACTAATTTATGTCCTACTGGTCAAGGCTTTACATACAAACAGGAAATAAGAGACAAAATGGATGGCCACCTGCCCCTGAAGGTGTTGCAGGTGTGGCTGTGGTACCCATCTGCGTTGGCAGGTGGCAGACAGGAGATAGGCTTGTCTACACTACCAGGGCTCTGCCCTGTGGGTCCCTGGATGGTGGATTGTCTAACATATGAAGAATAGTGCGCAGCTTCTCAAGAGGCTTAGATAACAAAGTAGGCTTCCCAGGATTTTTCACATCTGTACAACATAATGATCATTGTAGTTGTAAACAAACTGAGGAGGTTGATGGAGAATGCGGAACTATAATATCACATTAGAAATCACTACTGAATATACACATAGATAATTGCATCATAAACCTTAAGGCAAGTCACAAGGTTTGGAGAAGAGAGAGAAATGGAGAGACAGAAATAGAGATAGAGAGAAAGATGAGAGACTCAGAGCACAGGGAAAACTGCCCTCCAGCTCTCCCCTAGTTCAGCTCACCATGAGGCTCCCAGGAGGCAAGATGGGTTTTGGGTGTTGATCCATCACCTTTGTAGGGCCTCAGAAGCAGCTGGATGAGACTATTTCACCATAATAGCTGCCATTTTCGCAGTGCAGACCCCACAGCTCATCAGAACCAACACAAGAGAGACGCTGACCTCAAGACCAGCTCAGAGCAGCTGAGTTCAAGCCCAGGTAGGTGACTCTTGGAGGTGGAAGTCACTGGGCGTTCCTGGAGATGGAGCTGGTGTACCCCTTCCCTCTCTGACCCGTCCTGGAGGCCTGGTGGCCCTGCCTACAAACTGCTTCGGAGCTCTCAGCCATGAAGCAGAGACTCAGACGCACAGTGGAGAGCTGCCATCCGGCTCTCCCCTAGCTCAGCTGACCATGAGGCTCCCAGGAGGCAAGGTGGGTGTTGGGTATTGGCCCATCACTTTGTGGGGGTCCAAGAAGCAGCCGGATGAGTCTCTCTCACCATAATAGCCGCCATTTTTGCAGTCTCGATTCCACAGCTCATCAGAACCCACACAAGAGAGATGCTGATCTCAAGACCAGCTCAGAGAAGCCGAGTTCGAGGCCCAGGTAGGTCGCTCTTGGAGGCGGAAGTTACTGGGTGTTCCTGGAGATGGAGCTGGGGTCCCCATTCCCCTCTCTGACTTGTCCCAGAGACCTGGTGTCCCTGCCCACAAACTGCCTCAGGGCTCTTGGCCATGATGCAGAAATTCAGACGCACAGTGGAGAGATGCCATCCGGCTCTCCCCTAGCTCAGCTGACCATGAGAGATCAGGTCAGCTGAGACCATGAGGCTCCCAGGAGGCAATATGGGTTTTGGGAGTGGGTCCATTACGTCTGTAGGGCCTCAGAATCAGCTGGATGAGACTTGCTCACCATAATAGCCACCACTTTGTGGTCCAGACCCGGTACATCGAACTAGTGGAACCAATCATGTTCTAGAATATATTACAATCTACAATGTATAAGAAAGGGAAACGAGAAGGAGAGAGAGAGAGAGAAAGAGAGAAAGGAGATAAAGAACCTGCCATGGAGGCACGCTGGTGGAAGGGGGAGGGAGGTGGGGATGGGTGGATGGATGGTGTTGGAACACTGTAGAACCAAAATTCAAACATGAACATCTTGTAATTGTATATCTAACAGTGGTATCACTGTATCACTGTCTTCCCGTTCATCATCGATTTGCTCGAGCGGGCCCCAGTAACATCTCCATATGTCCTGTCTCATGCTAGTAGAGCCCAAGGCATCTGCTTGCTCCAGGAACATAAAGAGCCTCAATCCATTCCAGAATGAGGTCTATAATTGTTACTGGTATTTGGCATATATATTAAATACAACACGGGTAGCTTGCCAGGCTCTGCCGTGCAGGTAGCATACTCTTGTAGGCATCTCTAAGTCCAGCATTTATTGATGAACCACGCGGCCACTGATATGCTGGTCTGCTGGGTGGAGGTCTGACAAGAGAGAAGTCCAGATGTGGAAAATGGAGGCCCTCATGGAGTGGGGGGGTCGTCTGGCTTGTTGCGAGGCTCTGCTGGGGTGGTGGGCCAGGGCTAGAACCCACCATCCCTCCCGGGCGCCTCGTGAGCGGCTGGTCACAGGAAGAGCCAGTAGCAGCTCTGCCCCATGTCTGCGAGTCCTGGTTACTGGTGGTATACAGTGGTATAATAAAATATTTTTTAAAAAAGAAATGAAATGGAATCATTGGTGTCTGGATAAATAAGAGTCAGGAAGCTACTGTGAATCAAGCTTCAGTCAGATCAGATATACCCAGGTGTACTCAGGCATATCACCTACTTGGAAGGAACCAAAACAAAGTTAACTTTATCGGGGGCAGCTGCCGGGGTCCCCGACAGTGTCAGGACTGAGGTTCTCTTCTACCTCCGAGGACGCCGGGAGAACAGATGAAAACTCACGAGTCCTGTGCAGTTCCAAAAAGGCTTTTAATAGTACAAAAGCTCTTCCACAGCACTCCAATATAATGAACAAACTTTAGCTCTGGTCGAACTTAGACCATACAAAAGAGCCTAAGTCTCCCACCAAAGAGAGAGGATCTTACCTGAGCTGAGTCCTACCCAGAAGAAGGAGCAAAGGTCAAAGAGCAAAAGCCAAAAGCCAAAAGCAAAAGGCCAAGGAGCCAAAAGCCACAGGAGCCAAAAAGCCGAAAGCTAAAAGGCCAAAAGGTGAAGGGGGCCTCAAGTCAGCCCCTTATTTACACCAAAGTAATCCAACCGGGAGGGTCATGTCAACAAAGAACTCTAAATAGAGTGTAGTGCCACACCCTATTGCAGGTATAAACAAAGGTTATACCAAGGACTAATTCCGAGATTATCTCTATGTAAAACACTGGAGAGAGAGAGGGCTGATATAAAATAATACATCTTAATTTCATGAGCTTCATGTAATCTAGATGGTACCCACAAGGTCCTTCTTATTATTATCTGCATCAGGGTGATTCTGAGTATCTTGTTCTTGTGTACTGAAAGGGTCACACTCTTCTGCTTAGAGCAAACTAGTATGATCCTTCCTATAGTCTTCCTATAGTCCCAGCGTAGCCAGTGTGGTAGTCTCCTGGTAAATTCTAACTGTCCCACGCTGGGTGCAGTGGGTATAAAGAGGAGCTGTGCCCAATCTAGAAAACATAGAAGTCTTAGTAGATGTATAAGTCAGAAGTTATTCAATCAAGGTGACTTCTGTAACTGCCACACCCCTCTAGCAGTATTTATGTAGAAGAGAGGTCTCATTAGAATGAACCGTGGCTTAAATAGATTAAGCTGGGAGTGGGCAAAACAACAAAACTCCCAGGTTAGCTATACCTGTCCTCCAACAAACTTTAAGCTTCCAAATTCATAAAACGACAGACTACCAGAAGAGGAACTTGAACCAATCGTGACTTGACCAACCTGTCACCTAATTCGCATATTGCTGCATTAATCACAGTGCTTGAAAACTTATCACACACACAAAAATATTGGGGCTAGAGAGTCGTTACCGACTGGATCCCACAGGATGTTAAAAGATCACGTGGCCGCCCACCTACAAGATGGTCAGACTTCTTCATCAAGACTCTGAAGGAACGGTTTGAGGCTCTTTTCAACCAGATGCCATTGGGCTACACTGACACGTGATAGGGTCAAATGGAAATGTTACTGCACCCGCTCGAGCAAATCGATGAATAACGGGATGTCAAGTGATCAAGTGATCAATAGAGATACTACCAGTATCTCTATCAATAGAGATCAATTTGAGCACTTGATCCCTGGCATCTCATTTGGTCCCCAGAGCCTGCCAGGATTGATTTCTAAGTGCAGAGCCGGGTATGGCTCCTCCCACAAAAAAATAGAGAAGAAAGAAAGAATCATTAATTTATGTTACAAAATTTCACTTCTTTTACATAGAAGATTTAAGCAAGGACATCAACCCTGCCGATTCTCATTAAGTTCTATCTCAACCATAGTCAATGCAGAACACAATTTCCTTTCTCCAGAATTTCTTGAATCTGTTTCTCTAGGAACATAGTCTTAAGAGAACCCTAAGAAAATACTTCCATTTTTCTAAACCAGTTCTCACTCATTCTTTGTTGTTGGATAACAACAACAAAAAGAGATAGACTGCAATTCTGTGACCCTCCCTCAGTTACAGGCAAGAGGAGAGGTCCAGACTAACTCAACCTTATGCCCATCATGCCTTGAATAATTTTCCTCCCCAGGGGCCACAGAAATATTCCTTGTCCCCAAATCCATTACCAGAAATGTTCTGGGATAATGTATGAATGAGAAATAACGCTTTCACAATTTATTAATCAAGCATAGAGACATCCCATTGGAAAATAGGTCACAAGATGTTAGTGTTCCAAAACATGAAATACTAATAAACACATAAGCGTGTCTGGGATCTGCCATCTGTAACTGCTCTTTTGACTTCTTGTTCTTCTGCTACGTCATAGAAAACGTTGTCTACAATCACTTTGTCTATTTCCTCACCTCTGGTATCTCTCCAACCCATTCCAAGTAGGTCGGTAATGATCTTCTCATTGCCAAATCCAGAGGTTACATTTCTGAATTCATCTTACTTGGTATATTTAGTGCTATTAATAAAGCTGACCATTTCCTTTCTATTCAAACTCTATCTTGCCTTTTATGATTCCACTGTCACCTCATTTTCTTCCCATCTACTAGACAATTTCCTTAATATCTCTTCTTATTATGGTCCATATTCATCCATCCATCCATCCATCCATCCATCCATCCATCCATCCATCCATCCATCCATCCATCCATCCATCCATCCATCCATCGCTTTTTGGGTCACACCAGCCAAAAGCCAGTATTACTCCTGGCTCTGCACTCAGGAACCACTCCTGACAGTGCTCAGGGACCATATGGGATGCCGGGATCCAACCTGGGTCAGCCGCGTGCAAGGCAAATGCCTTACCCACTGTGTTATTGCTCTGGCCCCTATAGTCCATTTTTATAGCATTTCCTCATGATTCCACTTTGTTTTCCAAACCTTCTAAATGTTCTGTATTTTAAAACTAATTAGCTATTTAAAAATTGCCAATCCAGGGATCAGACTCAGACACTCTGAGCCTCTTTACCCTGTCTGAGTCTTTCTGCTTTAATAACTTTAAATATGTTGATGACACCTAGGTTTCATTATTCAGTGAAGTTCTGACTTGTATATTAAATTACTAATTTGGCATTTCCATTTAACAGTTGGCCTGAAAAAAAATAGATATTCTACTCCTGTGGGTAAAGAGTTAACAAAAATTATTTTCCTTTCTCAATATAAATCTGTTTTCAAACTATCTCTGTTTTATTAATGGCCTGAAAAGGATGAAATAGCTAACTTTGGTTCTAGGTAACACTGTCTATGGTAGAAAGTGACCCATTTGGTAATGAAAGCTGAAATGAGGGAAAGTGGGACAGAGTCATACATACCTGGTGGAAAAGCATATTGTAGACTTTCCCTAAGGCTGCTGATCTTTGAATAGAACACTATTCTATCCAGTTAATGTATTGGATTTTCCATCACTGTTTTTACCCCCTTTATGGTTGAACATTAAGCATCTTGCCCATCACTATTATATCTGAGAGTGTTACAGCAAGGAGTCTCATACATTGTGATTTGCTTTCCCTTTGCTCTATTCCAGTAGTCTAAATTACAATGAATAAAATTACAGGATCAAAGGGTATGAACACACGTGTGGTTTCAATACACACTGCCATGTTTCTTTTTCTATCCAATACAAAGGTATTCTTCAACTTCAATATAAATAATGACGATGGTATTATTATCAATCATATGTTCCTACACAAATTAATAGATATAAATATATACCTCATTGTTTGAGTTCACTATTGACTGAACATTTTCCCTATGTTCTTACCACCCACATTTTGTTCTGTTTATTTATGGCATTGCCATCAAGGTTGTGATTATTGTACTTTTATGAATTATAATAATCTTTTATATTTTATGCGCTTTCCCCCTCTGAGATTTGAAACAGAAAGTTTACCTGCTACTTTCATCGTTACTGTGATTTGCTCATCCTTATGCTGCTTAGGTATTGGTTTTTATTTATAGTGTTTTTTAAATTTTAGGAAGTATGAGTTATAATACTCTTAGTAGCAAACATAATACCCCAGCACCACCCCTACAACAGTGCCTGCTTCCCTCCACTGTTGTTCCAATGCCTCCCACGTCCTACCCCATCCTCAACCCCACCCCCACTGTGGCAAACTCACTTCTGTACACTAGATATTTTCCTTTATAAATTCTTTCAAGGCTCTCAAGCTATCATAGAAATAAACACACACAAATTAATACATGTTTGCAATTTATGACATATTATAAGTTAATTCATTTTCAATTTTAATTATAGATGTAATTTGTATTTTCCAAGATTAATCCAGTGGCATCTTTGGCCATGACAGTGGTGAAGTTATGAGTCGAGAAAGCTAAAGCTCTTTTGCCATGGATCGGTTGCGAGCATACAGGGATTGAGACACTCCAGTCTTCCGGGGCTTCTTTCTGCAAAGAAAATAATAAAGATTTTTGTAACTGTTTGTTAAAAAGAACTATTTAGGCTGGATAAATTATTTTATTATCATCATCATTACTATAACCTCTTAATTTTTAAGAACCTTAAATTGAAGGCTTTTTTTTTTTTACAATTTTGTACTGAATTTTAAAATTATTGTTTTTTTAGGTGTGGTGATTTACAAACCTGATGATAACAGAATTTCAGAAATTAAAATATTTTATGGTCTTTATTATGTCTAGTGAATACATAAACCCTATCCTATAACCATTCCTTAACACCAATTACAGAAACACAGAAATTTATTTTCTTTTTCTCTCTCTTTCAATAATTGATCTTATTTTCATTTAATACCTCAGGTACATATTTGTATCTGTACTAAAATTATAGAATCTTAATAATTATTGTTTTTAAACTTGTCCTAATAGTTGTTAGAACTGATCTATAGCCCAGAGTTTTTCTCTTATGCCTCTATATTATATATTCAACTAAACTTTATAAATCATGTTTATTATAATAGAAAATTCCTGTCATGTTGAAGTTGCATTGGATTTGTAAGCTATTTCAAGGTGATATGACATTCTTATAGAGATATAAGTATTTGATATTCTGTTCCAGGACGAGTGTGCCATGACTGCTACAGAGAAAGTTCAAGAAGAATGGAAATAGGAGCAGGAACAGGAAGTAGGGAATATACATATGTTAAAGTGAACTTCCAATTCAGGACGCTCAGTGAGGCTGGGAAACAACCTTGCAGGAATCAAGTTCCTCAAGCAGGTTGTAAGTCAGCACTATGAATAGAAACTCGAGAAACAGGACAGAGACTGTTGTTTCAGAGGGAGACTGAGGTTTATCTTTAAGCAATTTTACCTCTTCTAATCTGGCATTCTAAAGTGGCAATAGCTTTGTAACTCCCAATATACTACTCATGAGCAAATTTGCATTTAAAAACAATTGTTTTTCAGGTGGATACCTATGAAGCTAATGACTACACCGTTTAATAGAAAATAGATATTAGGGCCTGGGGGCTGACCTGCTTGGGGACCATTTGGATCATTATAACAACCAGAAAAGTGAGCACAAAAGTCAGCACAGGGTTAAGGTGTTTACTTGCCAAGTGGCCAGTCCCATATTCAATCCCTGTCACTGCACATGTTCCCCTGAGCACTGCCACGAGTGACCCCTGAGCACAGACCAAGGAGTAAACCCTGAGCACACTGGGGTGTCACCCACAATAAAGCAACAAAAAAGAGAAAAGATATGAATAACTGCTGCCTCTAAGATATTTAGAATAGGGCTGGCAGTGTGACTCCATGGTAAAATATATGCCCAGTGTATGTGGATACTGGGCTCAGTCCCTGGCATTACAAAAGAAAGGATCTTTATAATACATGAGAGGAAGTAGAATTGTCAATAAACTGTAGTGTCACCAATTCAGAGCTACAATTAAAATGCTGTGAATTGTGCTGCTTAAAACATAATCTTTATCTCAGAGATGTCAGCACTTCCAGGCAGACAGGACTGCAGAGCCTCAGTAAGCATTGCACAGGACCTAGAAACTGTATTTAACAATGCTTGTTTTTTCCAATCCAGCACAGAGTATCTTCCTTTTTTTCCCCTGACTCCTTTTTATTATTTTTCTTAACTTAAAAAAATTAAAGATTATAGAGGCCACAGCTATAGGTGCTGGGAAGCCTAAAAGCTACTTCGGGTGGCATTTGGTGGTTACCCGGGCTGACTCACTGCTGTTTGGGCACCAAGAGGTGAATGCCTGAAATTGATCTCAGGATCTTACATAGAGAGAGGCATGTGCTCTATACTTGTGTTGTCTCAAGGGCCATCTTTTATTGCTTTTAACAATATCTTATAGTGGCATATAAAATAATAAGACAAGGCAATTCAAGGCATCAAAAATAGGCAAATGATTGACCATATGTTAAAAGAATGAGAATGCTGAGGAAGGTGGAAAACGGGTTTGGGGAGTAAGAAGAGGCCTGTAATGTGGTAAATGGGCATTGATCAGGGAACTTGAGCACTTTGGTGGTATACAGGGAAAATAACTGTATACCTAAAACCCTTAAGAGCCAACACAACTGTAAGCCTAGACTCAAACTACAATAATCAAACCACAAAATGAGTGGGTTAAGGATGGTGAGTTTGAAGGGTAGGAGGGAACTTTGGGGCGTTGGTGGAGAGATGCTGACTCTGGTGTGGAAGTGGACATGAATTTGGATCATCATAAATATCATACACATCATAAGCCTGAAATCCTTCAGAGACAGACCACAGTTCTCATGAAAAGTGTCTGCACTGGGGACCACGCTCTGTAAAGTTGCCTACCTGTTTTCATCAGCGATGAGAAGGCCCATGTGGTACAGGGCCAGGATGACAAGGATCAGGAAGGAGGTGATTCTCCAGAAACCCATCTTTCCTCTCTGTAAATGGAGAATAAAGTCAGTAAACGCACCTTCGGATTCTAAGTGCTCTCAGACCTGGGCTCTGCTCATGCCTGGGCCTACAGGTAAAACCACCTTCCCAGGACCCACTTGCAAGAGATAGAGCTCTGGGAGCACAAATCTGCAGAAAACTAACCAGCAGGCTTACAGTCTGCAGACGTACTCTGCAGAGAAACTTGCTCTGTGCACGCAGTAGGAGCGCGCGCAGGCTGAGCGCGCCAGACTCAGAGCGCGGTGCTGCGCGTCCAAAGACAGATGAAAGCGCGGGGAGAGCAAAGGACAGTGAGCAGACGCCTCATGTCAGTGCGGGAAGACTGGAGCAGGAGCCTCAGACTGAGACTGTCCAGTATTACCTGTGGAGAACCCGAATGGAAGCGTAGAGTGAGAGAGATGAATGCAGAGACCCAGGCGAGCTGAAAACCTAGAAAGAGACGAGCGGGGGGAGAGAAGGAGGAGGAAGGCAGGAATATTGACGCTCACCTGGCAGGCAGAGGTTGGGGACAGAGCACAGAGGCAGCAGCTCAGGTGCCTGGGGGCAGCAGCTGGGCGCTGGGCAGTGCTTCTGATACCTCCCAACACCAGGCAGCTGCTCTTATTCCCGCCGCTCCGGGGCTGGACTCGCGGCAGCCAATGAGGGGGAAAAGATGCTGCGCCACAGGGATTGTGTCACCCACTTGCGCCCCTCGTACTTGTATTTGCATTGAGGTCACTGATGGGAGGTGCGGGAAATGCGGACTAGCAGAAGTGCGGAAGAAGCCGAAAAATGTGAAGGAAATCGATGGTAGTTGGAAAATCGCAGTTTCCACTTCCAGTGATTTTGAACGGGCGTCCCACCTGTTGCGCAGTAGGGTGGGCTTCTGGGTCAAAAGACTCTTGCTACCCCAGGTCTGACCCTAGACCTCCATTTTCCTGAGGTTTAGGAGGTTGATGCAGGGTGGGCTGATCTGAGCCCAGCAGGGGCGAGACTTTCAGGCTCTTAAAGCCTGAGGAAGCTAGGGAGGAGAAGGGGAAAAGAAGAGGAAGATCTCAGTAAGCTCTGCAGCTCTTGTGCACCACGATTACGGGCTGGTAACTTGTGAGCCTCAATGTTCCCATCTCTGCAATGGGTACAGCGTTCCCATCTTTCAGTTACCGTGTCATTATTTTCCATGAGCACAGGGTCAGATGTGTTTCTCCATTCAGGTTTTCAGTGTTTTGAAGGTTGTTTGGGTAGTAGGCTTGTGGGTCTAATCCTGCCGTCATTAATTAGGTCTGTATGTGGGGCTGTCAGGCAGATCCCGTGCTGCTACACGGGGCCAGTGGCTGGATCTCTGGAAGTCCGCTGTGCACTTGTGAGTGTCAGTGGAGGGGCCTCACTTGCCAGAGGCATAGTGGTTTCTATTGTGGGCAGCGCTGTTGCTAGGCCCCTGAAGAGGCTGGGAGCGCCCTTGCTGGAATTATATCTGACTGCCTGCTAGCAGAGCAGTAAAGGACTGTCAGCAGCGAGACCTGCTTGAGAGGTGAGGCTCTCAGCTCCCTTGTGTTTTCAGCAGGGACAGATGGTGCGCTCCTACAGAACTGAGCCTGTGGTCAGAGTTTACTAGCTGGAAGAGGAAGAAAATGTGACCAGCTTAATCGAAGGGAGAAGAAATGTAGAGTGAGAACTATGTTAAAAGGGTCTTTACTGGAGGAGACAGACCTGGAGGCAGGAAGCAAAGTGTCTAAGCATATACATTCATTTCATTAATCCTCTAAACTTTGACCAAGACACAGTGCTAAGGCTTCAGTTTGCCATGGTGGTGTCTGAAATGACCCATGAATTTGTAGTAGTTTACAAATTTTAGTGACCAAAAATCTCAGAGATCAAATATTCTTTGGTATTTTAATATTTTGGTTCGTTTATCTCAATCTTGTTTGAGAATTATTAGTAAAACAATTTCATTTTACCTCCATACCAGTATGAGCTAAAAATCTTGCTAAATCAAATCAGTTTTCTTTCTGTTTAGAAATTATTACTCTAGAAACCTTTAGGTTTTAAACAAAACCATTACGTTTCAAGCCAGTTTTTATTTACCACAATTTCTTAAGCCATAACTATTTCTGGATCAGACATTTTAACAAAACCATTCAGAAGTGATACAGTACTGGGAACATTTGACCCTTTCATTTCTACAAAAACACACATATAAAAAAACTTTCCTTAGATTTCATTTTGGTATATTTATTCCTCTGATTCATGTTGCTGAAATATGCCCTGATCATGAACAGATGAATTTATAATTGAAATTGGCATAAACCTATAAGATAAAGCTCTATTATTTTTAAATCTTTTACTCTGTAGATTTTTGAACACTTTTTATTACGTTTAAAACTTAGAGACATTTAGGGGCCGGAGCGATAGCACAGTGGGTAGGGTGTTTGCCTTGCACACAGCCGACCTGGGTTTGATCCCCAGCATCCTATATGGTCCCCCTGAACTTCCAGGAGTAATTCCTGAACGAAGAGCCAGGAGTAACCCCTGAGCATCGCCGTGTGTGACCCAAAAAAGGACATAACAAAAGCAAAGCAAAACAAAACAAAAAAAAACTACTTGGAGACATTTAGAATAAAAGCTCCAATTTTTAGGACTCCATAACCAGATTTGAAATCCTCTAAGTAGTTATACAAACACATGAATAATTAGTGGTGGTGGCAGTTTTAGTGTTGTTATTCAGCAGACTCAGTGCTCACCAAAACACAGAAGCAAAGGAAAGAATATTTGAAGCCAAGGACTCCAAGAAATAGACCTAAGGCATTATTTTATTATTAGATTCTAGATGGCACATGTGAATTTCCCAAACTCAAAATCCCAGTATATAATGCATCTCCCATGAATAATGTACCTACCTGGCCCCTCCCAAAGTTGTGGTCACAAGGTGGGAAAAGCTCAACTTTCTGAGCTCAGGGACACTTAGATTTTTGAAAATGTGGATTATACTTTGCTCTGACCTCCAGTACCTTGTCTTGTAAGTTAATAATGATGTAGCTTGTGTTGTATGTTAAAAATTGATTTGAACATGATATCTAGTAGATTAATAATGGTGTAGTTTGTCTCGTAAGTGAAAACTAGATCTAAGGAGTCCGGTGTGATAGTGTAACGGGTAGGGCATTTGCCTTGCATGAGGCTGACACGTTCAATCCCCAGCATCCCATATGGTCCTCATGGGCACTCTGCCAGGAGTAATTCCTGAGTGTAGAGCCAAAAGTGAGCCCTGACCATCACTGGTGTGACCCCTCATCCCCCAAAAAAATAGAAAAGAAAAATAAAATAGATCTGTGCATGGTGGTTCCATTCCAGACCTTACCCTGGCTCGAACATTCCAGGGTTCTTGACTGACAGAGCAGGTTGGCTGCTCACACAGAGGTGGCTGCACACTCGTGCACACACAGCAGTGACGAAGTTACTCAAGCTGTCTCTCTGGCCCATCAAGAGTGCTGGTGGGTGCAGTTGATGTGGGTTCAATTCCCTGTCCCCGCCGAGGGATGGATTCTCGGGAACTCGCCCCATGAAAGATCAGGCCCCCCAAAGTGACAAATATCCATCCAATTAAGATGTTCCACTTAGGTGGAGGGCAAGCTCTCTGAGGAGGAAGCTCGTAAACTCTGGGGTGGGAGAAACAGCCCAGAGATGGTGGAGAGATGCCAGCAGCTGATTATACCAGGTAGGCCTGGCCCCCACTGCGCCCAGATCTCTGGATCCTGGAGTGGGGCTTGGGGACAGACCCAGGCCCAAGCCTGCCAAAGGCCCAGTGCTCTACCCACCCACCCACATATGGCTCCCACCTTGCCAGAGACATGGCTCAGTCTCAGGACTGATCTCTGAGAGATACAAGAGAGACAGCAACAGCTGGTCCCTCCCAGCTCCAGAGATGCTGAAGAGTGTGGCCACACAACACCTCCAAATTTTACAGGACTTTGCAGCCCAGTAGAAGAACAGAAAAATTAGATGGGGTTGGCCAGAGAGTAGTAGAGCATTTCGGTGCTTGCCTTTGCGCTCAGCCAGCCCAGGTTTCATCCCAGGCATCCCATACGGTTCCTGGAGCCCATCAGGACTGATTCCTGAATGCAGAGACAGGCGCACCCTCAGGCGTTGCCTAAAACCAAAAAGGGGAAAATTAGATAGGAAAAATCGTGTAGAAACCCACTAAGCTCAAGTAGTGAAAACTATTAACACAGAAGGCTCAACTTACACCTAAAAAGTTCAGTAAATTCTCAGGCCCCGATGTTAGCACACCATTGAGAAATTTATGTTGCAACAAGAAATGTAAATTATTTTGTGCCTACTAAGGGAGCAGCGGTGGGTGGGTAACTGAGAACAGTGATGTTGGCAGGGCACATTAGTCGTGGAGCTGGTAATAGACTATTGACTATCTGAAAGAACTATAATGTGAAAAAACTTTGTAAATCACGGTGTTTAAACAAAATTTCATTCAAGGGAAAATAATTAGGGGCATGGAAGGCTGTGGGGATATTGTCTGTTTCCTGAGCACACAGGAGGAGGGTAATCCACTTGAGAAAAAAAACCTGGAAAGGGGGCCCCTGATAGGTGGAGCGGTTGGAGACTGAAATTAGTTTCCTCATAAGTTTTGACTTGAGCCTCAGTTTTTAGAGAGGCGAGTGAAGGGAGAACTAGAGGCCGGGAGGGCCCCGTACTGTGGTGGTGGTGAGGTCCTTTAGTTGGTTGTTTTTAATTCCACCCTGCAATCTGAAGTTCTAAATTCCCCACTCAGTAACTTGGTCGGTGCATTAGTTTTATAAGGCTCTTTGCCTGCTCCGTAGCACCTTGACACCCCCACCCTGTTAGACACCCCCCCCCACCCCATTACCGGGGGACCCTGTTCCCCCAAAACTGAGGGGGTAAAAGCAGGAACTCTGTTCCCAAAGGGCGCTGGCGTCCCTGCGTTCTGACCAGGACCTGTTGGCCATGTCTTGGGCTAGAAGGGCAGCAGGGGGCGCGCTGAGAAAAGGGTCAGTGCTGGACGCTGCAGTGGGCCGAGGGTTGCCGAGGATTGCCGAGCGGTCACCGAGGATTGCCGAGGGTCGCCGAGGTTGCGAGATTCATCTTTGTTCTCAAACTATTAATTTTGAATTAAAAAAAAAAATGTTTTACCGGTTGTCCGAGTCCCATGACCGTCCCTGTCTCCAGCCTGAGGACCCACCTGGGGCGAGTAAGAAGCTCCCGGCCAGGCTGCGGGAGGATCCAGCAGTGGACGTGGCTGCGCTGCCCTCGCCCGTCGGCCGGGTCAGTCTCTCCTGCAGTTTATCCTCCCGCGCCTCTAAACGGGTTATTGTTTAAAATTAATACTCCCAGACCACAGTCCTCACCAGTCCATCCCCTGTCCCCAGGACCCCAAACCCTAAACGAGGTCCTCTCGACCGAGACAAGATGGCGGAAGTTCGCCCCAGAGCCATAGCACAGCAGGTAGGGCGTTTGCCTTGTATGGCCCAACCGGGTTCGATCCCCACCATCCCATATGGTCCCTGAGCACCGCCAAGAGTAACCCCTGAGCATTGCCTGGTGTGCCTCAAATACTTAAAAAAAAAAAAAAAAAAGCAATCTCTTGGATGGGAGGAAATTTTAGCATACACTAATCAGATAAAGGACTAATCTCCAGAATAAAGCACTAGCAAAAAATAATAATAATAACAATAGGGAGATAAATGGGACGTGTTCTTCCCAGCAATTGCAATGTCAACAAGAAAACTTTTATGAGAGATCCTGGACTTCTTTTGGGGGGACAATTTTTTTTGTAGCAGAGAAAAATGGGGTGGATGGGGAAAAGGGCGAGAAAATGGACCATGTTATCCACCTGGTGGAAAGAAAACTATGCAAAACTTTGAGAAGTTCCAGTGATACGGTAGGAATTTTGCAGAAGTCTACAAATAATATTTAGTGCTTGTCTCCAAGCTATGAAGAAAGGTTTTAATATTTACAAGTAACTTTTATATAACATTTAAGTTGGCACAAGCCCATAAGCTGAAAATTTGCCACTATATTTCAAGGAGAGGGTTCTTCCTGAATTTTGGGTCCACAACTGACATTTAGGACACTTGCAGAAGTAGAACAAAGGAAAAAAATTCAGATTTTAGTTTTGCTTAAAAAATTGTACAAAAGGCAAAATTAGAATAAGTACTGGCAAAACCATCTCCCTGGTGTTCTATAACAGGGCAAAAGTTTTAGACTGTGGTAAATTTTTTAACTGCAGTTACAAGCAAAAAATTGCCATGCAGGTTGGCATCATTGGTATTTTATAATAGGTTTTAAACATGAAAATACTGTGTTTGAAATATTTTACAGTCTATATCTTACAGTCTGTAATATTTTTGAAGAGTTACTGTGATATAATAAGATTTCTCCCTTTTATTTTCTGTTCTGTAGTTGTATTTTAAAGATTTGGCTATTATTTGAATCAATCTTCCAAGAATCCATGTGTATATTGGAACCAACACCTCCATTATAACAGGTACATTTTCAAGTTAAGTTTTTTCTCCATTATGCATAGTTTGAGATAAGCTTTTCAACTATGGGCACTAACAAAAAAAATGGGGAGAAATGAATAGATGCTTTCCCAAAGATATACAGGTGGTAGATAGGCAAATGAAAAAGTGCATTAAGATAATGCATCAAGATAATGCAAATCAAAGGAAAACATATCTTCTTATGCCAATATAAAATATATGGGAAATTCAGTGTTGCTGGGGCCTTAGTGAGAAAGAGGTCTCAGTCACTGTTGGTGGGAATGTCTTCTGGTTCAGCCTGCATAAAAAGCAATATGGTGATTTCTCTAAAAACTAGGAGTAGGTGCTTACTTGCATATTGCAGTCTAGGAGCTGATCCTGAGCACCCTGTGGTTCCCCTTTGAGTGATCGCTGAGCAGAGTCCAGAGTTTAGCCTTAGGCACTGTCAGGTGAGTCCCAAAACCCAAAACAAAAAAATAGAAATTGTTCCCATATGACCCAATGATATGGCTTCTTGTCATCTATCCTCAAAGCACAAACCTTGATTTGAAAGGATACATGCACTCCTGTGTGCATCACAGCACTGAGTACAATAGCCAAGGTCTGAAAACAACAGAAGTGCCCGTGTTTCAAGATATATTCACAGTGGAATATTGTGCAACCCTAAGAAAGGACAAAATCATCCAAATTCCTCAACATTTAGTTCTACTAAATGTTCTATCAAAGAACTAGAGGACAACATGCAGAATGAATTCGGTCAGAGAAAGGGATATGTATGGGATGACTTTCTCCCTATATGGGGCTTAAAGACAGACAGGAAGGAAGTAACAAAGGCTAAAGGCAACACAAAGAGAGAACTGATCCACACTGAGTTTGTGGTAGTAATGGGGTGGTGGTGTGGGAGAGAGAGTGAAAAGAAGAGGTCCTTTTTAGTGACGCAATCATAGATACACAAGACCCTTATTATTATTATTATTATTATTATTATTATTATTTGATTTTTGGGTCACACCCGGTGATGCTCAGGGGTTTCTCCTGGCTCTCTACTCAGGAATTACTCCTGGCGGTTCTCGGGGGACCATATGGGATGCCGGGATTGAACCTGGGCCCGGCATGGGCCGGCCACGTAAGGCAAACGCCCCTACCCACTGGGCTATTGCTCCGGTCCCCTATTACATTCTTGATTGAAACCTGGGACAAACCTGTTGAATGCTTTTAAAGGATATAGCTGATTTTATGTTGGGTTCTCTGAGACCTCTGTCCCTCCGGGTCGGAAGCAGGCAGCGTGTCTCAGGCGAGTGCGGCGCTGGGACCAGAGAGAGGGAGAGTGCTCGCCGGCATCAGCCCAGGCATCACTGAAGACATTGATCTCCAGTGCTGGGACACTTGCTCTCTGAGGCTGATAGATCTCAAGGAACTCAAGATAGAGCACAGTGTGGACGCTCTATGGAATTTCATGCTATTCCTGCAAAAAGTCCCAGCGACCTAGGCACTACAATGTCTTCTTAAGCATAGCTCAGGACTTTTGGGACATGTATGTGGACTGCTTGCTTTCAAGATCTCACGGAATGGGCCGCAGAGAGGTGATGCCTCCTGAGGCTGATCTTCCACATAAGACAACCAGAGAGACTCACAGACATGGGGCAGAGCTGCCAGCGGCTCCTCCTGTCCCAGCCGCTCACGAGGTGCCCGGGAGGGAAGGCGGGTTCTAGCCCTGGCCCGCCACCCCAGCAGAGCCTCACAACAAGCCAGACGACCCCCACTCCATGAGGGCCTCCATGTTCCACATCCAGACTTCCCCTCGTCAGAACTCCAACCAACAGACCAGCCTATCACAACCCGGATCATCGAGATCCACCCTGCAGCAGTCTTTTTTAAATCGGGCCCAGATATGCTGATCCAGAGACTCACAGACATGGGGGCAGAGCTGCTACTGGCTCTCCCTGTGCCCAGCCGCTCACAAGGTGCCCGGGAGGGATGGCGGGTTCTAGCCCTGGCCTGCCACCCCAGAAGAGCCTCGCAACAAGCCAGACAACCCCCCACTCCATGGGCACCTCCATTTTCCACATCCGGACTTCCCCTCGTCAGAACTCCACCCAGCAGACCAGCCTATCACAGTTGGCTCGAGTGACCACTTCGCGGTTCATCAATAAATGCTGGATTTAGAAATGAGTATGCTACCCGCAAGGCAGAGCCTGGCAAGCTACCCGTGTAGTATTTGATATGCCAAATACCAGTAACAATTATAGACCTCATTCCCATGACCTGATGGAATGGTTTGAGGCTCTGTATGTTCCTGGAGCAAGCAGGTGCCTTTGGGCTCTACTTGCATGAGACAGGATGTATGGAGATGTTACTGGTGCCCGCTCGAGGAAATCGATGATGAATGGGAAGACATGTTGGGTTCTAACTGGAAGTTATTATCCATCTATGACTAGAATTTGTTTAAGTAGAGAGCCTCTCCCTAAGAACAAGCATTTAAAAAACTAAGCTTATTTTTTAGTAAACCTGGTAGTTGCTTTACACAGTGCAGTAAAGTACAGTATAGTAATGTGTAGCTTTAGATGTCATTGAATTACATCAAGGCAGCTTTTCCCAGGAAGAGTTTGATCATATTTTTCAAGTCTAGGTCTCAGGCTAGTCTGTTTCAGTTCACTTAACCTCAGCGAGTTCTTCTAAGTGTTGAAGGAGGCACGAATACAGTTTCTTTTGGTCCAAGGCTGGAAAGAGCCCTAGGGTTCTCACTGTCATTGCTGGACTGGCATTTTCCCTAACTCAGGTCCATCTGTTCCCTGGTGGAATCCACAATAGGTGCTAAGGAATAATACAATTATGATTCTAGGGCAATTAAAGGCTAAAGTTAAACGTTACTATGACAAATGCCCAGAATACTACTTCCAGACCCTTCTGTGAGTCTATCATTCTTTATTTTGGGGGGGAGAGGATACCTGGCTATGCTCAGGGCTTACTCCTGGCTCTGTGTTCAGGAATTACTCCAGGTGATGCTCCGGGGACCATATGAGATGCCGGGATCCAACCTGGGTCTTCCGTGTACAAGGCACCACCCTTCCTGCTGTACTATCACTCAGATGCCAGAGCTTACCACTCTTTTTGAAGTTTCTAAGTATCTAAGTGCCTATATTGTTGTCCTATTAGTAGATCCAAACCCTTCACAAAATTTTAGTAACACAATCAGTCTTTTTCTGCATCTATGTTAACAAGATATTGCCATGATATATCCCCCCAAATGCTATAGATATTAAGGAGATAAAAGAAAATGTTTCAGTTTTGTGCTCATGAAAAGATGCAATATACCTATCTGATGTCGGTCTTAGGTGGAAGAGGAAAAGTAAAGCATACATATAGTTCAAGCAGTAAATTTTATTTATGGTTAATCTACTTAGCTTCATCTAGAAGACCTCAATCTCCTGTAATTTAAGTGTCCTGTTTTTCTAAAGTTTTGTCCTTGGTCCTCTAGGAGCATCTAAGACCTCCCTTTTTATTGATGTTCTTGAATGAAGTATTTGTGCAATTCTGAAGTTACAATTTAGGGGTCTCCTTATAATACACTTGGGAATAAGTGTATTGAATTGAGGCATACAATTTCTGAAATACCCAGAAACAACCAGAACTTATAAGAGACTTTAGATATATGTGCATAATTAAGCATTTTTTAGCAGTTGTTTACTACGGAACTTTAACATACCAAATAGGCCTGATTTTCTGCTTATATGTTTTATCTATAAATTGTTATAAATTATTATGTCTAAGACAGCCCCTATTTAGTCACCCTTTCTACTGAAGTGTGTGTGTGTGTGTGTGTGTGTGTGTGTGTTTTGGGTGTCACACCTGGCAATACTCAGAGTCCATTGCTGAATCACTCCTGGTGATGCTCAGGGGACTATATGGGTTGATAAAGACTGAATCCTGGTCAGCCACCTGTAAAACAAGTGCCCTACCAGCTGTCGTGAATCCTACCGGTCTGAGATTTCTGAGTTTTATTTTTGAGGAATCTTGTCTTGCAACAGATTCAACATGTAAATACAAACAATATTCCTTTACCCATTAATTAGTTTTTCAAAGCTACATCTTCAACGATTTGTTTCTCTGGCTCTTGTAGAACTCTGGGTGATGCTTTGAAGAAAGTCCCACAGTTAAAGAGTTATTGAAATTCTGCTCACAATGTGGTGCGAGAGACAGTTTGGCTGGTAACGTGTTTGCCCAGGGTTGAATCTTGGTACCACATATGGTCCTCGCAGCCCCACCAGCAGTGATCCTTGAGTGGTGATCGAGGAGTAAGCCCTGAGATCAACAGGGTGTGGCCCTCAAAACTACCCTATCCCCATTATTTTCTTTCACTAAGGTAAGGTCTCCCTCCACAGATAAGGAACCATATGAGGGTGTTATATGCAAGATTCCTTGATAGATACAGATGAACACTACTTAAAGAGGCTAAATCTTGAGCCTTTTTAAAAGAAGCTGGTGACTGCAAGTGAACTAGCATCCTAAAAACTTGAGGCCCTGAGGACATTCAAGGATGAGTCTATAAAGGCAAAAAATAATCACATCCTAGTGTGATGGATACTTTGAATAAGGGACTGTGGGAGCTGTGATCAGCAAAGAAAATTACAGAAGCAAAATCAGCTAGTTAATGGTTAAGCTGGCTTATGGTCATTGGCTGGTTCTGGGGGACAGTCATGACTGGTGCAGGGAGCTGGTGGTTTTGGGAACAGAACTATTTGTTATGAGCTGTACTTGTTAATGGGGTTACACATGATCCTTAGAACAGTGGAGAAGAGGTCCCTTCCTGCTAACAGGCTAGGAGGGAAATCAAGATGGAGTACCTTATGTCAGGAGTCTTTAGCTCAAGGGTGAGGCAAGCAAGTGGATAGGTAAGGCCCCCAGAGCAATGGAATTCAAGGGAAGTGATACACCAACTAATCCTGTGACTGTCAGGACCCACCTTGTGGACACAGGAACTAAGTTTTGATAAGACCTTTACCTAGCACCAGCACAGACCAGAGAAGGCTGGACAGGAGCTCCAAGAGAAACTCCAGCAGGAATAAAGGTCAAGAAAAGGAATTTTGAAGACCATCAGTTAATCCCAGTTCTACTCTCTTGGCAACTAGCAATGAACTGTTACCTAGGTAGAAGGCCCCAGGTGGGACAGGTTGGGAGAAATCTTTAAAAGCCAACTTGCATGAAGAAAGTGTGTAAACTTGCTTCTTGAACCCTAGTGCTGCTTGTGCCCATGTGTTGTGGCCAAGCCCATATGGTGCCTAGGCACATGTGTTGCCAGCATCTCCCCTCTTGAGAGGTGTGTTTCCATACCTAA
This sequence comes from Cryptotis parvus, assembly GCA_021461705.1. Lineage (NCBI taxonomy): Eukaryota > Metazoa > Chordata > Mammalia > Eulipotyphla > Soricidae > Cryptotis > Cryptotis parvus. Next base: position 21,455 of record JAJIBD010038118.1, on the reverse strand, counting down.
TGCTGGATGTCTACTGGGGCCTTTTCTGCCTTTGGAGAAGCCTCGCGTTCTCTCTTGAGTGCATTACTCTCTCTCTGTCTCTCTCTCTCTGTCTCTGTCTATGTCTGTCTCTGTCTCTCTGACTCTGTCTCTGTCTTCCTCTCTCTGTCTTCTCTCTCTCTCTGTCTCTGTCTATGTCTGTCTCTGTCTCTCTGACTCTGTCTCTGTCTTCCTCTCTCTGTCTTCTCTCTGTCTCTCTGTCTGTCTCTCTCTCTCTCTGAAATAAAATCGGATTTTTACTTCACTGCATGTCTCCTCCAGAAATTCTTTTCTGTAGGAAGGCAAGGATCCAAAAGACCTGGGTAAAGCCTAGGACTGATTTTCCTTTCCTTCCAAGAGTAATCTTTTGCTCCGCTTGAGTCCTGGCTCCCCAGGAAAATGGGTGTTGGGGATTAGCTCCTGTGCCACGCAGAGCAAGTGGACGTTGGGTGTGGCTGGACAAAATGGGGCTGGCAGGACTCCAGGTCCCACACAATGCAGGGACTCACTGCAGGCTTTATCTGTCTTAGACTTCCAGTCGGATTCTGGGGTGGCAGAAGTGGATTGGGAGAAAGAGGCTGTGTCTCTCTGCATTATGTGGCGACCCAGACTAGCTTCACAGGCATGTGAAGTGCTTTGTTTTACTTCAGGGAAAGATCTTTTGTCAGGTTTGGGTGGATCCGGCAGGCGAAAGCTTTCATAAGAGTGGATTCCACAACAAATGGCAAAGAATTCTTTCAAAGAGTTACTAAGGTGATCTACAGTCAGACCCTCTTCTTCTCTTGCTTCCTCTCGTTCTCCACCTTTGCCTCTGTCCCTCCTCCTGCCCTGCCCTCCATTTCTCCCACCCCATTTTGTTATCCAGTCTCTCTTTTGTAACTTAATTCTCACGTGCTCTGGTTGTTCATGTTTGATATTATGAGCTACCATTTTTTAGGTCTCTTTGGAGGTCTGAGTATTTGGAACATTGCCCCCCATCCCCCACTTCACATTTGCCTCTTAGCTTTAATTGAGTGTTGTTGAAACTAGGGTTCGGTCCTTTCTGTTGTTTATTAGGAAAGTAAAAAAGTAGTGAATGTAAGTCATTTTATTTATTTTTTTTATTATTTTTTCATTTTGCTTTTCGTGGGGGTCACCCCTGGCAATGCTCAGGGGATACTCCTGGCTCTGCACTCAGGAATTACTCCTGGCCTTGCTCAGGGGACCATATGGGATGCCGGGGATCTAACCCAGGTTCGCTGTATGCAAGGCAAATGCCCTACCTGCTGTGCTATCGCTCCAGCCCCTGTAAATCATTTTAATCTCCAAGACTTCCTTTTTGTACCATCTTATATGGTGAGTGAACTTTGAATCTTTTGGATTAGCAAAAGAATCCTTGTTACTTTGTTAGATTACTATTAAGTTTTTAGGGATTGGGAAGTGGCCACACCTGGCTGTGCTCAGAGATTACTCCTGGTGATGCTCAGGGGAACTTATGGGGTTCTGGGGACCAAACCATGGTCAGCCACATGCAAGACAAGAGCCCTATCTACTTACTCTACTGTCTCTCTGGCCTCTAGTGAAGGTTTTTAATAGTGGTCTTTTGTAATTATAGTTGCCTAATTAAAAAAAAAACTCTTCTAAATAATGATAGCTGCCAATCTCTTTCTCTTATCTTCCTATTCCTCATATCTTCTTCACTCTAATGGAGCATATTTACCCCTTGTCCTTCTCTCTAAGCACTGAGTCTTCTCACTTTTTACCCACAGTATGCTTTTATTGTATTTGGCCCATGTCTTCTAAATGTATCAATAAAACTTGTCTTTTCTCTCCTAGAATCCTTATAAATTACAAAGGCTGGTGCAGGCCCGAATGTACATTTCACCTGACCTCTATAGGAGGCCAGTGGACAAACCCCTTTCAAAGTGGCTCCACTTGTGACCCATACTTCTGACCATTCTCAGTAAGAAGCAATCAATCAACCTCTTCACCCATTATCACCTCTGCAGCTGGAATCACTTGCTAGAGGGGAGAGGGGTGACATCGCTATATAGGGACAGGAGTGAAATAGGATGAGATTAGAAAATATCCCCTGAGAAAAATTTCAGCTATAAAATGACATGAGAAATGAACTTGAAATTTGTACTTGATATATAGAAAAACACCCCAAACATCCATTCTTTTCCAACCCCCACCTCCCTATTATTTTTTTTCTAAAATTTTCTTTTCTTTCTTTTTTATTGAATCACAGTAAGATATGCAGTTGTCAAGTTGTTATGACTGAGTTTCGGTCATAAAATGTTCCAACATCCGTCCTGTGTACATTCCCCACCACAACCAATGACCCCAGTTTCCCGCCTTCCCCACTCCATCTGCTTCTATGGAAGGTACTTCTCTCTCTCTCTCTCTCTCTCTCTCTCTCTCTCTCCTCTTTTGAGCATTATGGTGAGGAAAACCTTATTAGTATACAGCTAGAGAAGCTCCAACATGTGGCATTGGGAGTCCCGTGGGAGCTTCTGGCTTCTTAACTTCCTCCTGGCACTTTATGGAGGTTGAATCACAAAAAGATCCTTTGCCACCAGAAGTAAGTCTTTTTTTTTTTAGTGATTCTTTTTTTTTATGCCAAAAAACATATGAAAAATGATTCATATGAAATATGATTCTTTTTTTCATATGCCAAAAAACATATGAAAAAAATGCTCATCATCACTAATCATCAGAGAGATGCAAATCAAAACAACAATGAGATACCATTTTACACCACAGAGACTGGCACATATTCAAAAGAACAAGAACAACAAGTGCTGGCGTGGGTGTGGGGGAAAAGGGGACACTCATCCATTGTTGGTGGGAATGCCGGCTGGTACAGCCTTTCTGGAAAACAATATGGACATTCCTCCAAAGACTAGAAATTGAACTCCCATTTGACCCAGCCATACCACTCCTGGGAATCTACTCTGGGAAACCAAAAATACGCAGCGGAAACACCATCCCTACTTTTATGTTCATAGCAGCATTATTCACAATAGCCAGAATCTGGAAGCAACCCGAGTGCCCGAAAATAGATGACTGGATAAAAAAGCTTTGGTACATCTACACAATGGAATACTATGCAGCTGTTAGGAAAAATGAAGTTATAAAATTTGCCTACAAATGGATGGACATGGAGAAGATTATGTTGAGCGAAATTAGCCAGAAGGAGAGAGACAGTTACAGAATGACTGCATTTATCTGCATAACATAAATATATAGGTACATATTATGATACCAATATCCAAGGTCAAGTGAAACATACATCAGGAGGTCCTGTCAAAGGTGGAAATTATCACAAACGCGTGGGAGTCAGAGGCTAGGTAAGACAGAAAATGGAACAGTGTGCTAACAATTGTGAGGGTACTAATGCCAACCTAGAACTGAGCATTAAATAGAGGCAAAAGGATATACATGACAACCCTTTAATGTATGTTCTGTAATCCATAGTCTGGAGAGGAAGGAAAAGAGAAAGATAGAGAAATGGAAAGAAATAAAGAACCTGCCATGGAGGGGAGGGCTGGGGGAGGGGGGAGGGAACTGGGGACGTTGGTGGTGGGAGATGGGCACTGGTGGCGGGATGGGTGCTACTACACTGTATGACCAAAACCCAAATATGAACTTTTTAATTGTATATCTTTGTAATTGTAAAAATAAAAAAATAAAAAAAAAAAAAAAAAAAAAAAAAAAAAAAAAAAAATTTTTTATTATACCACAGTGAAACATACAATTACAAAGGTGTTCATAATTGGTTCTTGTAATACAGTATACCAGCACCCATCCCTCCACCAGTGCCCCATTTCCACCACCAATGTACCCCCACCCCCTCCCGCCCACCCCCATGCTGCCTTAATAGCAGGTACCCCAGTTTCCTCTCTTTCTCTCTCTGTCTCTCTCTCTGTGTCTCTGCATCTCTCTCCCTCTTATTTTACACATTGTGGCTAGCCCTGCAGGTATTTAGAGTTTATCACTTAAGTCTCTTTGTGTATATTCAATGGTGAGTTTTAATCTGCCATTACCATTTCCCACATTTAGTAAAACACTGGTATCTATTTATGTCGATTAATGAATGCAGTCATTCTATATCTGTCCTTTTCCTTCTGACTAATTTCACTCAGCATGATAGTCTCCATGTCCATCCATTTGCAGGTAAATTTCATAATTTCATCTTTTCTGACAGCCACATAGTAGTCCATAGTGTAGATGAACTACAGTTTCTTGAGCCAGTCCTCTGTTCTTGGGCATTTAGGTTGTTTCCAGATTCTAGCTATAGTGAATAGCGCAGAGATGAATAACGAAGTACAGATAGTGTTTCTGCTATGTGTTTTTCGGTCTCTCGGGTATATTCCCAGGAGTGCTATTGCTGGATCAAATGGGAGCTCAATATCTAGTTTTCGGAGGAATGCCCATATTGTTTTCCAAAAAGGGCTGGACCAGTCGGCACTCCCACCAACAGTGGATGAGAGTCCCTTTTTCCCCCACATCCATGCCAGCACCGGTTGTTCTTGCTGTTTTGGATGTGTGCCAGTCTCTGTGGTGTGAGATGGTACCTCATTGTTGTTTTGATTTGCATCTCCCCTGATGATTAAAGATGAAGAGCACTTTTTCATATGCCTTTTGGCCATTCGAATTTCTTCTTTTTTGGAAGCTTCTGTTCATTTCTTCTCCCCATTTTTTGATGGGGTTGGCTGTTTTATTCTTGTGGAGTGCTACCAGTGCCTGATATATCCTGGATATAACCCCTTGTCAGATGGATATTGGGTGAATATCCTTTCCCACTCTGTGGATTGTCTTTGTATCTTGGTCACCGTTTCTTTTGAGTTGTCCTTTATTCTTTAAACCCAGTTCCTTTGCTTAAAAAAAAATATAAAGGGGGGCTGGAGGCGATAGCCCAGCGGGTAGGGCGCTTGCCTTGCACGCGGCCGGCCTGTGCCGGCCTGGGTTCGATCCCCGGCATCCCATATGGTCCCCCCGAGCACCGCCAGGAGTAATTCCTGAGTGCAGAGCCAGGAGAAACCCCTGAGCATTGCCGGGTGTGACCCAAAAAAAAAAAAAAAAAAAAAAAAATATATATATATATAAAGGGGAAGGTGTTCTGCCTTTCTCAGGAAACCCCAGGTTTATGATTCTTCCCTTTCCTTCTTCAAATAAAATTTCTACTGAATTTGATTACTTAACTTCCAGTTCTCTGCTTTTAGTCCTAACTGATGGAGGGCAAGAACTTGAGCCCAATGTAATTGTCATTTTAATTGTCATGAGCAACAACCCACCCATTTGCAGTTTAATTTGGTATGCAGTAAAACAAAACAAAACAAAACAAAACAAAACAAACTGGGACTGGAGAGATAGTACAGTGGGGAGGGCATTTGCTTTGCATGTGACTGACCTGGGTACAGTACAATCCCTGGCACCCTATGTCCCCTGGTCCCCGGAGTTTGAAGCCAGGGGGTAGGCCCTGAGCACTCATGGGTGTAGCTCCAAAACAAAACAGAAAGTGGTATATTATATGGAAATAAAGAGCCTATAGACATGAAATGAAATGCAATAAAAAATTCTTAATGGCCTGGAGCAATAGTATATCTAGTAGGGCGTTTGCCTTGCACTTGGCCAACCATGTTTGATCCTGGGCTTTGAATATAGTCTCCTTTAATACTAACAAATTTTGGTATGGGGAGCACAATCAGATGAGCACAGAGCCAGAAGTAAGCACTGAACAGAGCTGATTGTGCTCCCCAGCCCCAAATTTTGTTAGCATTAAATTTTAGCATTAAATTGCTACCTGTGTTCCTCTGGGAGTTTAATGATATATTTTTTTTAATTTTTTATTATACCACAGTGAAACATACAATTACAAAGGTGTTCATAATTGGTTCTTGGTAGTACAGTATACCAGCACCCATCCCTCCACCAGTGCCCCATTTCCACCACCAATGTACCCCACCCCCCCCGCCCACCCCCATGCTGCCTTAATAATTATTTTTGGTGTTGTGTTCAATTACTGTGGTTTTAGTTTAAATTCCCAAATGATTAGTGGATGTTTAACAACTTTTCATTTATTTACGAGGTTTTCATATATCTTCTTTTAAAAAAGACATAGATTTTTATACCTATTTTTCTTTGAGGTTTTGAGATCTTAATATATTTTAAGTAGTAATCCCTTACTAGATATATGACTTGCAAATATTTTATCTCACTCAATACAATGTCATTCCATTTTGTTGACATTTTCCCCAGTTAGGAAGAAATCTTTTAGTTTGAAGTTATATCACTTTTTCTGTTTAAGGCTAGACCAACAGGAACTCAGGGATTATTCCTGGTTCTGTGCTCAGGGATTATTCAAGGCAAGACTTGGTGGATCATACATGATGCCAAAACCAAACCCGGTCAGCCACATGCAAGGCAAGTGTCCTTCCTGCTGAACTATCACTCCAGCCCTGAATTTGTCTCACGTTTAATTTTTCTTTTTAGTGTTTAATTTTTAAAAAAAATCTTCATTAGATCAATGTAAAGGAAACTGCTATGCTACCTGTGTTCCTCTGGGAGTTTCATGGTTTTAGGTTAGGATTTGTCCGAGACCCACATCTAGTTAAAAAATTCTAGAGTTCTCATGAAACTTAAAAAATTATTCCTAAAGTCTTACTCCTTTAATGCACATAAAATTATTCCTAAAGGCTTACTCCTTTAATCCTATACTATTTGTGTACAATATAAACTCAACAATGACAACACTCAATAACAAATGTAACAGCAGTAACAACAGCAACACATTTATCTTCTTTAGCCTGTGGGTACTTAGTACTGTCAAATTAACTAGAGAATTTCAACTGAAAATTATTTGTACTGTGATCCACATGAAAAATCTTAGAAGTTGCCACTCAGTCCAGACAACAATTAAAAATTTTAAAACACAATGAAGAAAAACAAAACTTTTAGAGGATCCTTAAGAGAGGTAAGTGGGGCAAATCTTTGTTCCAAAGTTTGAAGAGATAGAAAAATGCTGAGAGCAATGTTTGACTGGAGAAGAGACTTACAAGAGAAAACTTTAGTGGGACTGATGAGATAGAAAAACAGGGACCGTTACCTATTACTGAAGGCAGGAATGTGGACAATAGGGAGATCAAACTCCAGGGGAGCCCAGTCATGTACCGTCTTCCTTCCCCCACCACCTCCATAGCTACATGAATTTTACCTTCAGGAGCATGATAGGGAGCTTGATCAAGTCCTCACAGAATATCTGGGAGAAAAAAAAAAATACCCCCTTGTTCTTGGCCTCCAGCAGCGACTGAATGAATGTCCCCTTGATCTTTGAAGGGTGAGAAGAAAGGAACCATTTTGAAGTACACTTGGTTCTTAAGAAGGCTAGTACTCAGGAAAAGCCAGATCCTAACCTGTTGGGCTTTTAATTAAGGCTTACTGGTGTGTGGGAAGATTCTTAATTCCAGTCAGCTTTGTTCTTTTAACTGCTTCAGGCCTAGAATCAAGGATGAGGCAGTGGATTTTAGAACAAGTATAGAATCAAAAAGCATATTGGCAGAAGGAAGGAACGGACAGTGTGTCAGGGGTTGTTCTGGCTTCTCGTACCTGGGAATGTTGATTTCCTTGCAGAGCAGTTTGGATGTGGTCAGGGAACTTTTCTTCCCACAGATACCTTCTTTGTTGTAGGCACCAGGAAATTTTTTTTCAAGGCCCAGAGGTTATTATTAGAGGGTCATCAGCTGTCAGGGAAAACGCACAATATGGAAGAGAATGGCCCAGTGAGTCACTCTGAAGACTCAGGAGGTCATATCAGAGAATTGCACTTGGATGAATCCTCTAGAATGATTAAAAGTGTTTTCTGTTAGTATTATTTATTATCTTTAATTGTTTTAGTTGATTGAGATTCTGTGGCTTGAAATACTATTAACAGTGGTTTCTCATGCACATGATTCCAACGTTACACCCATCGCTGTATCCAACCTTCCTCTCCCAAGGACCCCAACTTCCTCCTTTTCACACTCCTCACTCCCTATTAAATTGTGTGAACCAGTTCTATTATGTTTAGTATTCGGTGTTGCAGTCACAGAATCCAGAGTATCTACAAACTTATCTGTAGAGAACAGAAATAGAGATTGGAACAGTGCTATTATCCAGTAAGTTCCTTAGACAACTCCCTTTGGATGTTAATATGATTTATTAGCATAAGACAGATCCCACTTCTGATTGAATTTTTTTTGTTCTATAGAATATAAAGAGTTGTACCTAAATTTTTACTACTTTAAATCTAAATAACAGTGGTTTTCAATAGCTGGTGCATGGACCCTTGCCTTCCAAAAGCAATTTTATGTCAGTTTTTTAAAAAAAATTTAAGCCTCTTTATACAGTATGGTTGGATCATTCAGCAATACTGCTATAAATATTGAAATAAAATTATCTTTTTTGATTGGTGGGGACTTTTGGGCCATCACTTGTATCACTTGTCTTCCCGTCATCATCAATTTGCTCTAGTGGGCACCAATAATATCTCCATACATCCTGTCATGTGCTAGTGTAGCCAAAGGGTATCTGCTCGCTCCAGGAACATGAAGAGCCTCAAACCATTCCTTCAGGTCATGGGAATGATGTATATAATTGTTCCTGGTTTTTGACATATCAAATACGACATGGATAGCTTGCCAGGCTCTGCATATGGATGGTATACTCTCAGTAGTAGGTTCTCATCTTGTGCATTTACTGATAAACCACAATGGGGAAAGATGGGCTTTTCTCTTGGGTGGAACTCTGACGAGCTGTGGAATCCGGATGTTGAAAATGGCGATCCTTATGGTGTGGGAGTTCCTCTAGCTTCTTGCGAGGCTCTGTTGGGATGGTGGGCCAGGGCTAGAACCGGCTTTCCCTCCTGGGTGCCTCATGATCAGTTGAGCACAGGGAGAGCTGGTAGCAGCTCTGCCCCGTGTGCCTGAGTCTCTGGATCAGGCACACCTGGACTTGAAATAGTCTTCGCTGTAGGGGTGGGACTCTGACGAGCAGGGCTTGAGATCGGCTTTTCTCTTGGGTGGAGCTCTTATGAGCTGTGCTGTGGAGTCCGGATGTTGAAAATGGTGGTCCTCGTGGTGTGGGGGTTCATCTGGCTTCTTGCGAGGCTCTATTGGGATGGCGGGCTAGGGCTAGAACTTGTCTTCCCTCCCGGGTGCCTCATGATCAGCTGATCACAGGGAAAGCTGTAGCAGCTCTGTCCTGTTTTTTAGGCCATATTTGGGGGTTACTCTTTATTTTGTGCTTAGGAGTGACCCCTGATGTACCTAAGGGACTAAATGGAATATTGGGTATTGAATCAGGGTTAGAAACTAACAAGGCAATAGTCTTACCTCCTGCACCATCTCTCTGACTGTTCAGCAATCTTATTCAAAACAATGTTTTTATTTCTGCTTTAATAATTAACAAAGCATTTCTCATATTTTCACCCATCTGAATGTATTAAAAACATGTTGAAAATCACTGTTATAAAATTTGTGTATTATAGAAATTTTAACATATACTTTAATTATACAGTAAAATACATGTATTTAATATTAGTATATTATTAAATATAATAATTAGATGAATATTATATAATTTTAAATTTTAAAATATTTTGAACTAAATGAAATAAAGACAAATATCAAGATTCAAGTATATGACATTCTATAAAAACACAACTATGGAGAAAATAAAAACAGCGGTTTATAGGGTCTGGTGTGTAGAAGGGAATGTATTAGTGCAGAAAAATTTCTAAAGAAGTCTTTTATGTAGTCCTGTATGATAAACATATGGGACTACATGAAACTAAAAAGCTTCTGCACCTCAAAAGAAACAGTGAACCAGACAGTCAACAGAATGGGAAAGAATATTTACCCAATACCCATATGATAAGGGGTTTGTATCCAGGATATATCAGGCACTGTTTGAACTTCACAAGAAGAAAACAACCAACCCCATCAAAAAAATGGGGAGAAGAAATGAACAGAAACTTCGACAATGAAAAAATTCAAATGGCCAAAAGGCATATGAGAAAGTGCTCATCATCACTAACCATCAGAGAGATGCAAATCAAAACTACAATGAGGTTCCATCTCACACACAGAGACTGGCAACATCCAAAAGAGCAAGAACAACAAGTGCTGGCGTGGATACGGAGAGAAAGGGACTCTCGTCCATTGTTGGTGGGAATGTTGACTGGTACAGTCTTTTTGGAAAACAATATGGACATTCCTCCAAAAACTAGAAATTGAGCTCCCATTTGACCCAGCCATACAAACCTGGGAAGCCAAATAGTGCATAAAAGTGCAGATGGTGTTTCTGCTGTGTTTTTGCCAAAAAACACCATCTGCACTTTTATGTTCATCGCAGCACTATTCACAATAGCCAGAATCTGGAAACAACCAGAGTACCCGAGAACAGATGACTGGATAAAGAAACTTTGCTATATCTACACAACGGAATACTATGCAGCTGTTAGGAAAAACAAGGTTATGAAATTTGCCTATAAATGGATGGACACGGAAAGGATCATGCTGACTGAAATTAGCCAGAAGGAAAAGAACAGATACAGAATGACTACATTTATTTGCTGGATATAGAAAAAAATATATAATATGAATACCAATATCCAAGGCCAGGCAAAACATGGATTAGGAGGTCTTGTCAAAAGGTGGAATTAGCCGCAAGTGTGTGGGAGTCAGAGGTTAGGTAAGACAGAAGGGTAGAGTGTGCTAATAATTGTTGGAATAGATAATACCAGCCTAGAACTGAGCATTGAATATAGGTAAAGGGATACACATGATAACCTCTAAATGTATGTATTGCAAGCCACAATGTAAGAGAAAGGAGAGAGAGCAAGAGAGAGAGAAGAGGTAAAGAGTCTGCCACAGAGGCAGGCTGGGAGGTGGGGAGGGAATTAGGGACATTGGTGGAGGGAAATAGGCACTGGTCGAGGGATGGGTGCTGGAACACTGTATGTCTGAAAGCCAAACATGAACATCTTTGTAATTGTATATCTCACAGTGGTATAATAAATTATTTAAATATATGTATATATGTATATATATATATATATATATAAAAGAAATCTTTTAAATTGGTGGATGTAAAACTTTCTAAGGAAATTTTTTAAACTACTGGATGTAAGTAATGGGGGAAGTGGACATTATAACCTAGATATGCCATTATCTAAAGAATAACATATGCAGTATCAATATTATATAACAAAGCAGAAATAAATAAATTTCACAACTACTATCAATTGAGTTCCAACTATATGTCAAATATGAAGTATATGTCTCATAAGCAACATCTTAGTAAGGGAGTATATTATTTTTGCCTTATAGGAAAAATAATTGTAAGAAAATTTGGCTTAACTTAGTTGGGATAACAGAATCTGACTTATTTCTCTGTCAAATCTGGATAGGTTTCTGACTCTCTGGCACTGACTTAGAAGATGTAGGAATGTCTGCCTACTGCAGGGCTGTGATTTGAAAAACTCAGTGACAGAAACGAACCATTTATAGTTACTGATCCAACAGTTGGGAGACTGACAATTTCACAGCAAGAAGATTAATATTGGTTCCGTCATTTAAGGCAAGTATATTTATCAAGAGTTAAATAAAAATTAATTTAAAACAATGCTCATAAAATAAACATTTTAAACATGTCAATATCCAAGTAAATATACCCCAGATGACTATACTTCCTGTAATTTTGCATTACTTGTTGTTACACGTTTGTCGATATAACTGGTTTGTAGAATTTCTCCTTATGTTTGTGAATGCTGTGGGAGAGGGAGTGGGAATGTTTTGGAAGTTAGGAGACAGTGTTTTGATTTCCACCACTAATCCAAAGTGTTTGGCTTTGAGAAAATCATTTGGTCTATACTTTATCCTTGCCCACTGAATTTATTGGACTGAGAGAATCTTAAATTGCTTCCCAAATCGGATATTCTACAAATGTGCCTTACACTTTATGCTGTGTTCATACAACTTTTGTAACACCGGGTCACTCACTATTTGACTTCTTCCTCTTACTATCTAGGAAGATCTCATCCAATTGAACCAGATGTTTAATCCTTTCTGCTAACCAGAGAACCTTATTCCAGGTATTAGGAAGTGTGAATTTTTCAAGGTTGAGGGGGTGACTATTATTCTTTTTTTGTTTTGTTTTTTGCTTTTTTGGGGGTCACACCCGGTGACACTCAGGTTATTTTCTGGCTTTTCACTCAGGAATTATTCCTGGCGGTGCCCAGGGGGGACCATATGGGATGCCAGGGATCGGACCCGGGTCAGCCGCTTGCAAGGCAAACCCCTACCCGCTGTGCTATTGCTCCAGCCTCTATTCTATTATAATAACTTAAGGCTTAAATATCCAGGGCTGTAGGCACTGGACACGTGTAGAAAGAGACTGCTGTGACTGAAGCTCTGGGCCATTCTCCTGAAGTAGTAAAGGTCAGAGCCAAAAATGGCTAAAAGAAGGGAAGTCCCTGAGTTTCTGATTAGGGATTTCATCTACTGGAATGTGGGTAGCAGGCAAGAATACAAAAGATCTCCCCTTTTGGCAGGAGTCATCCTCAGGTCTTCTGTTGGGAAGGGAACCATGATGAGCATGACCACTATGGATGGCTGATTCACGCCCAGGCAAGTTGTGTCTAGAAATCTCAAGTATATGATGTTCCACCTTAGGAATATGTTATTTATTCTCATTATTCTTCTCATATACAATAGAAAAATGGAGCTATGGACCAACTAATGTAGCATTTAATGAAATTTCAAAGATAGGGAGGGTAAAGGAATGTTTTACTCTCAGAATTCTTGACTTGAGCAGGGTTATCATAATATATTTAGCCACAGCATTAGGGCTTGCACTTTGAGCTTCATGCCTTAAATACTTATCATTTGACAATAACAAAATATTAGGTTTTTAATAATTTAATATTAGATTAAAAGTTTTTAAAAAGCCTGTTTTAAAATACCCTGTATTCAGTGTTTAGACTGCATTGAGGTGGGGTGAGCTATAAAAACTTGTTGGAACACTGAAGTTGTACATGAACACTTGTCTTTCTCCCAAGCAGGGAAAACTTTTCTATTAGTCCCTGCTTCTAGGAGAGAATATGATGATTATTCATGCTCAAACAATAGGGTTTGTGGAGTTTGGACCTGTCTGTTACAATCTCTCAGTGGAAAACACCAACTGCCATAGAGCCCAGAACTAAGCCAGTATCAGTAGATTATAGGGCAGATAAGGAAGTAAGAATGACATTTATGGCAGAAGGAAGGTGTGGATTTGTCCATGGGTTGTTCATTCTTAGAAAATAAAAAGTTCCTGGCAGACCTTAGGTGGGGTGTAGTTGACTTGTCTGGGCAGGTGCTCTTCCCAAGCACATTGGCACATGTTTTTATGTAGACAAAAGGTGGTATTTCTTCTGAGGTCCAGAGGTTTGGTGTTTTTGTTTATTTGTTTGTTTTTAAGGGCCTTCAGTTTCAGGGAAGATTCTGAATGCAGGAGGGCCAAGTGGAACAATTTCAGAAATTAACAGACGCTGAATTCAATTATTCTGAATGGCTTCTTCTTGATTAAAATTCTCTCTTGGCACGGATTCACCAAATCCAGAATGTCTTTCCTTTCCTTGTTAAAAACAATGCTCAGTGGAGGAGAGGGATAGAAAGAGCAGTGAGGTACCAGCAAGCTCTTTGGAAAGGTACCTGCCTTAGGACACTACCCAGGAATCATATGGTATATTCAAGAGGACTTCCTGTAAATGGGGTGGCCTGGAATTATAAAACGTTTAGCTTTGATGTCTTCTACAGCTAAATTTGATATTTGGCTCTATGATTTATCCAGGATACTTGAGCAGAGAATTTTCTTCCTGAGGTACAGTTTTTCAACATGTAAAATATGAATGATAATGGCTAATTGTCATGGAGTAAGGTAAATTATGTTAAATATCAGCAATATTACTTGTTGTGGAGCACATTTTTTGTTATTTTAAAATTTTTTTTAATTTTTTTTTTTTTTTTTTTTTTTTTTTTTTAAAAAATAAAAAAAAAATTAAAAAAAAAAATAAAAAAAAAAGAAAAAAAAATAATAGAGGAATAAAAAAAAAAAATTTTTTATCTTAACACTGTGATGTACAAAGTACAAAGTTTTTCACAATACAGTTGTTAGAAAGATTCATCATTAAACACCAATCCCACCACCGGTGTGCTCCCACCACCAAAGACCCTCATTTTCCACTCACCCCCCCATCCCCATGCCTACTCCCTTAGCCGACACTAATTATGTTGACCATTGCAGCCCATATATGGGAATGGTATTGCTAAAGTCATGACTTTTTTCCTGGGTTGTTATGTGTGAATCTGACCTATTTCTGTTCTTGCATTCACTTTCTGAGTTTCTAGAATGTAGTGCGCTTCTACTAGTCAACCCCAAACCCTCCACCACCGCATAGGGTCAAACACTTATTTCAAATTTTTTCTCAACCTCTGTTTGGAGCCTGCCCTAAGCATACACTGAGTAATCTATTCTATATTGCTTGTTGGAGCTAGTTTTCTAAATATAGTCGATGAATACATTCTTAGATGAAAGTCAATAGAGATTATTAAATCTCAACTGGATTTTTTGTGCCATCAAATGGATATTTGTGCCATTTGGACCCACTGTATCTGTATAAGAAATTATCGGTTTGTTTCCACAGACCAGACATCGTGCCCCTCACACTTGTGATTGTATGCCCCAAACTTAATTCTGTAAAATGTGGTGGGATACCTGGTACATCAGTCTACCAGACTTTGAGATATTGAACGGCCAAGAGTGTCAACATTTCTGGATTATGACTGACAGCGTCGGAAGAACATTTTGGACACGGTCACTGGGTCTTCTTCATGGGACAGAGGTGGGGGAAGGGACGCCAACTCCATCTCCACAAAAGCCTGGTGATTTTAGCTGCCGAGACCCGCAACCTGGACTTGAAATTGGCTTCTATCTTGGCTGAGGCTCTAACGAGCTGTGGGGTACGGACCGTGGAAATAGCTGAGATTGTGGTGTGTGAGGTTCTTCTGGTTTCTTCTGAGGCTCTATTGGGGTGGTGGGCCGGGACCAGAACCCCACCCCACCACATCCCCCCGGACGCTTCACAACCAGTCTAGCACAGGGAGAGCTGGTAGCAGCTTTGCCTGTGTGTCTGCGCCTTTGGATCCAGACTGAGAGTGCCAGAAGCAGTTCGTGGGTGAGCCCACAGGGCCTTCCTAAGGGGACAGAGGTGGGGGAGAGGACCCCAGCTTGTGGAGTGTTGCAGGACTCCTAAGGGCCGCTGCATCTGCTCTGGATTGCCTCCCGCAAATCACTCCGTAGATAAGGGGGTAGTCTAAATGTGGCAGTTTATCCGACCATGTATGCTGTACTAGCTGGTATAAATATTCTCCCATGCTACCACAATCATCATGGGACTAGCTAGATCTTACCAGCATATTAGCCTGGCCACGTAGGACACCTAAGTAATTAGACCAGAGAGAAATGCTGTTTGCTTCCAAGCAAACAAGCATGGCTCCCTGATATACTCAAAGGCAACTAAAATATAAAACTACAATGAAGTAGAGGAGACTTGTGAAGGCTTGGAGAAATATTTAACTGGCATTGGTGTTGGTCTTTGGTACAGAGACATGGCATCTCAGAAACCACCTTCTCTACACTACAAAGGCATTCCCAAGCATATTTCGCCCAAAACATTAGAACAGTAAAGGCCCTAGGTGAGGTGCAGGGAGGGATTACAAGGTCTCCCTTCCTCTTCCTTGTGGGATCTCCCTTGTGAGCCGTTCATTCCCCTTGGAAGCTTTTACACGTGGTGGTCGCCATCTTGGCCTACACGTGGCTGGGGTTCTAGCCTGGACTCCTAAGCATCGGGTTTTTCCTTTTGCTGATTTGTATGCCTGAACCTGTGATAAGTAAAGCCTTTTAAAAACTGCATCGGATTCCTGAGTTTTCATCCGTTCCTCGCCAGCTTCGGAGGTAGAAGGGAACTCGCTTCCCGGCACTGTCGGGGACCCCGGCGGAGCGCCCCGACAGTGGAGAACATATTTAAGAGAGATGCCATAATTAGTATTATAAGTATTATCATTGAAAAAATAATATCCCTTAGTATGCCAAATTATATTATCTTAATATAGTAAATTAATCGAAATACTAATTTTTCTGTCAGGTTTTCTTTAGAAAGCAATCTAAGACTTTAATTCTCAAAGTAAAATCAATCATTAAGGTCATTTTAGAATAAATATGACTTCTTCAAACCTCTGACATCCTTGACTTACTGTGGAATAAATACGCCTTTCTCAATCCTCAGATCCTTCAAGCTGCAGTGTCATTGCTCATCAGGATTAAAGAAAACTTATATTAAACACCTGGCACTTTGCCTGAAAAATGGTAGATGCAATTTGAGTGAGTGGTGGCTATTACTGTTGTTAAAACGAAGTTTATTAATGTGCCAAGTTATATCACTTGTAAAGAAATTAGATAATGTGCATTTTGTATCATTCTATTTGTTATAAATAATGTAAAATACACTTAAAATTTCTTTCCTGATAATTTATTGATACTATAAATATATAAATTCATATGCTGTGAGCTAATGCTGTCTGTTTCATTTGCTCTGAGACATATATAGCTAGTAGCCCTGAAAGAAAATGGTATCATTCTGTCTTTTAATTATAAATTAATATCATTTTTCTAGTTGTTCTATTTAACTCATTCTCATTAGGTCATCAATGATCACTTTTCCCTGATATTATAATTTTCTTGCACAAAAATTTACAAACTCCCATTTTTCTTGGTATGTTGTAAAATTAGCTACAAAATCTAAGTTGGCAGAATAACATGAGAACAGCTTCTAGATAGAAGAGTGTAGAAGGGTGATGCCACACCCTATTACAGGTAGAAACAAAGGATTATGCCAAGGACTAATACACTGGAGAGAGAGAGAGAGAGAGAGAGAGAGAGAGAGGGAGAGAGGAGAGGGAGAGAGAGGGCGGAAGGAGTGGTATAAAATAATGCATCTTAATTTTATGGGCTTCATGTAATCTAGATGGAACCCACAAGATCCTTCTTATTTATTATCTGCACCAGAGTGAATTCTGAGTATCTTCATCTCTGTATACTGAAAGGGTCACACTCGCCTGTGTGAGGGCAAACTAGTATGATCTATAATTTTAAATGTTAGTCTCAACGTAGCCAGGGTGGTAGTCTCCTCATAAATTCAAACCGTTTCACAGTGGGTGCAGTGGGTTTAAAGAGGAGCTGTGCCCAATCTAGATAACATAGAAGTCTTAGTAGATGTATAATAATAAGTCAGAAGATACTCATTCAGACTCAAGGTGACACACCCTCCATCAGTGTTTATATAGAAGAGGGATCTCATTAGTATGAACCTTGGCTTAAGAACATGTAAATAGATTAAGCTGTGAGTGGATAAAACAATAAAGCTCTCAAGCTAGCTAAGCCTGTCATCCAACAGGTTAGAAGGAACAGTGAAGGTCATTTCTTAATAATCAAGGGATAAATAAAAATATATATATATATATATATATATATATATCAGAAAGAAATTACACTTGTAAACATGTATGCACCCCCAATGAGGGGATAGCAAAATACTTAAAACAATTGCAAATAAACTTCAAAGAAGACATTGACAGAAAAACAATTGTAGTTGTTGACTTCAATCCTTGATAGATCGAAAAGATCGAAACTCACCAAGGAAATACTGGCCCTGAAGGAAGAAATAGAAGAAAGAAGGTTGGTAGATATATACAGGGCTTTTCATCCCCCAAAAGCCGAATGCACATTTTTTCCAGTGCACATGGAACATTATCCAAAATAGATCACATGCTGAGCCACAAAATATAACCTCAATAAAATCAAGAAGATAGAAATTTTGTCAACTTTTTTTCAGACCATGATGTGCTGAAAATAGAAGGTAATCACATACAGAAATGGAGAGTCATACCAAACACCTGGAAACTAAACAGCTCACTGCTGAACAACCAGCAGTGGATCATAAAAGAAATCATAGAGGAAATCCAAAAAATTCCTGGAAATAAATGAGACGGAAGACACAAACTACCAGAACTTGTGGGATACAGCTTAAGCAGTATTAAGAGGAATGTTCATAGCTCTGTAAGCATACATCAGGAAAGAAGAAAGGGCCATCAAAAATAGTCTGACCTCACAGCTTAAGATCTTAGAAAGCGACCAACAAAAGCAGCCCAACTCAGGCAGGAAGAAAGAAATAATGAAACTTAGAGCAGAAATCAGCAAGCTGGAATCCCAAAGAACAATCCAAAAGATCAAAAAAACAGGCAGGAAGAAAGAAATAATGAAACTTAGAGCAGAAATCAGTAAGCTGGAATCCCAAAAAACAATCCAAAAGATCAAAAAACCAAGAGCTGTTTCTTTGAAAATATAAACAAGATTGACAAACCACTTGCAAGACTCGCAAGGAAAGGGAAAGAAACCAAATAAATAGAATTAGAAATGAAAAGGGGAGAGATCACAGCAGAAACCACAGAAATTCAAAAGATCACCAGAGACTATTTTGAGTCTGTATACTACAAACCAAGAGAATCTAGAAGAAATGTTCAAATTTCTGAATTCCTACAGACTCCCAAAGGCTGCAACAGGAAGATTTGGAATACATGAACAAACCTATCACCATCAAGGAAATTAAATCAGTAATCAAAAGTCTACCTTTTGGGGCCAGAGCGATAATCCAGAGGGTAGGGCGTTTGCCTTGCATGTGGTCGGCCCGCGGGCCCAGGTTCGATCCCCGGCATCCCATATGGTCCCCCGAGCACCGCCAGGAGTAATTCCTGAGTGTAGAGCCAGGAGTAACCCCTGAGCATCGCCGGGTGTGACCCAAAAAAGAAAAAAAAAAAGTCTACTAAACACAAAAGCCAGGTACAGATGGATTCACTAGTGAATTGGAAGAGTTGAAAGGATACATATTGCGACAAGCCAGTTCTTAGATAATAGTCCAGTGCCCTGGCTCTTTCCGGTGTTCCATCACTAAAACTTAAACCATAGAGGATTGTACTGCCAGTGGGGCTCACATCTCTTGACTATGGTGATTACTCACATGCACCTGGTTTAGGAGCATTTGGACTTGTGGTACTGGCAATTACAGACAGCAGTGCATCAGTTGCAAATCGCAGAGCTGCTGAGAATGCACTCCAGGTTATAGGGTAGCTGGGGGATCGAACACACGCTTTATTCACTGAGCCAGTTTTTGGTTCTTTGGAGAGCACAGATTTTAAATCTCTTTTGCTATTCAACTAATTCAGTAAATATTTTGACATTAAAAATTCTTTTCACTTAGACTTTTTTGGTATTATAGTGCTACACCTTACATTCTAAATAAAAATGAGCAAATCACAGGGAAATGCAGTTCAACAAAGTTTATAATTAATGGGAGAAATGTGTTCATTCACACAACCAGGAAAGATTTGTAGAACAGTATACTATGTGCTGGTCATAGTGATAGAATATTATGTACTTAGATTTGCCCAAGGGTTTACTGGGCTTTGAGACTAATAATACATCAGAGCTGATAATGGATATCATTTGATGCTTATATTGGAATACTTTTATCTATTTTCTCTCATTTTTTTTTATCAGACACGAAATGTGATATCTCAGAAACTTCTGGATGCTTAAACGTTAAAGTAAACAAAGGTCAAGCAATATTAGTATATTATAAAAGGGGGACTCCCATGTCCTGATGTGACTGAGAACATAGTATTTAATTTCCTGTTGACTAAAAAAAAAACCCAGGCTTCCTCATAGAAAATATCTTGAGGCATTTCTCAGTCAAATTCACTAGGTAGAGGGGAGGTACCACTTAAAACAAAATTTTTAATTCAAGAAAATGATACGATTTTATTATTTTTCTAATATCTTCCCTTTAAAATAAGTTGTTAAAATATTCCTGGCATAGAAATTTGCCCTTTGGAACCATCAAATATTGTGCATATAATTAGATTATTTTTATTTAAAATGTGAAATATCTTTACTTTCTCACCATAGTTTCTAGCTATTATTTTTTATTTTTTAAATTTTTTTTGACTGACTGCATTTATTTGTGGGATATAAAAAATATTGTATGATACCAATATCTAAGGCCAAGTCAGAACTATACCATGAACATGACCCCCCAAAAAAAAAACAAATCAAAGAAACACAAATGTGATTTAGATGAAAGATTCCATGACCCAACATAACTGCTCAACTTTTCCTTCATTTTTGGCCAATTCTTAACCTACCCTAAACCTCTCCACTCCCGAACACATACCGAATAGGCACGTTCAAACTCAAGAGGGGGTTGCCCAGGGACACTATTATGCAGAACCCACAAACAGGCTGAAAATAGGCAGGTCACAAAAAATGCTTGAGATAGGGACAAAGTGGCCGCTTTTCTTCTAAGCAAAAAATATTAAAACATTGTCATGCCATTGTCCCTACAAAATCCAACTCCTATCCTTTCTTTCCTTCATTCTAATCAATAATATGATTGCTTATGGCACAACCACAAGCCCCATACATAATGCTAATTAATATGTTAGCTGTCCTAGATCTATAGGAATTGGGCCTTCATTGAGCAATCTATCAGGAGTTCAGGAATTTCTTCTTTTTTTAAAATATAATAGCTATTATTTTTTAAATATTTTATTATACCACCGTGAGATATACAATCACAACGTTGTTATGTTTGGAGGTTTCGGTCACATAGTGTTCCAGCACCATCCCTCCACCAGTGCCCATTTCCCACCACCAATGTCCCCAATTCCCTCCCCCCCTCCCATAGCCTGCCTCCATGGCAGGTTCTTTATCTCTTTTCTCTCCTCCTCTCTCTCTTTTCCTTCCTTACACATTATGTGCAACACAAACACTTAGAGGCCATCATGTGCATTTTTTTGGCCTGTATTTAATGCTCAGTTCTAGGTTGGCATTAGCCCTTTCGACATTTATTCACACATGTTCCCTTCTCTCTCTTACCTAACCTCTGACTCCTACATGTTTGTGGTAATTTCCACCTTTGGTAAGACTTCCTGATCCATGTTTCGCCTGACATTGGATTTTGGTATCATAATATGTATATATGTATTTATGTCATGAAAATAAATGCAGTCATTCTGTATCTCTCTCTTTCCTTCTGACTAATTTCACTCAACATGATCCTTTCTGTGTCCATCCATTTATAGGCAAATTTCATAACTTCATTTTTCCTAACAGCTGCATAGTATTCCACTGTGTAGATGTACCAAAGTTTCTTTATCCAGTCATCAGTTCTCGGGCATACTGGTTGTTTCCAGGTTCTGGCTATTGTGAATAGTGCTGCTATGAAAATAAAAGTGCGGATGGTGTTTCCGCTGTGTGTTTTT